>VMOF01000035.1:19577274-19691414 GCA_011764245.1 Trialeurodes vaporariorum
GTTGTTGTTGTTTTGAAAAAAGGAAAAGCCCACAAAAGCGAGCTTAAGAATGTAATGCCAAATCCGACTGTCAATTAGATAAAGCGAGAAGAGTAGAGTGTGTGTGTGTGTGTGTGTGTGTGTGTGTGTGTGTGTGTGTGTGTGTGTGTGTGTATGGTGAGAGTTTGTTGAGAGAGAGAGAGAGAGAAAATGAGTGAGAAGGAGAGGAAAAGAGGTTTTCTCTAGGAGAGCCCGCCCACTCCACTTCTCCCCCCCCCCCTTGAGAAGATAATGATGAATAACGACACGACTCCCGAGTTGATAAAACTGCGGCTGCAGTATTTTGTCGTAGCCGAGAGAAAATTCCCTCATAAATTAACCCGACATGTCACCCCCCGAGGAAAAGAGGCGGAGTGTGATTTTTCCACCAAAAGACCGAGGTTTTCCTTCTTCTTTTTCTTTTTTTTCCGGTGATGAAAATGCTCAATTATTTCGGAAATTTTATGACACGAAAGGAAAGATTCGGTGGTATTTTATGCCGCACTCTCCCGAAGTTATGCCTAAAGTTTTAAATAGATTACGAAAACGAACGCCTTTTTTTACTCCGATTTTATACTTAATTTGTTTACTCTCTTGGGCTCTTCGTTTCCTATTAACTCTTTCATCAATACCACGCCCGAGTACATTCCAGTCAAGGTATATGGAGAACAGGTATGGACAACACTCGACTCAGGGGGCGTGGCCACTTGGGAAAAAGCGACTTCGCCGCCATCTTGTCTCCTATTTACACCGTGTATCTTGCATTGTTGTTTGTGGTTAGGTTTGAAGGGGAAGTTTATCTGGAGCAATACTTCATTTGAACAATGACATGTAATTTTTATCTTTAAATGTTAATGTTGTGACTATAGAATGGATTAACATCATCAATTACTCTGTTCACTTTCCTTTTCAAGATGTGAAATCTAAATTTGAATCGCGCGGTCAGAAAAATGGCGGCGGAGTCGCTTTTTTCACAACCAATCAGAGCCAACCTCAGAGTGTTGTCCATACCTGTTCTCCATATACCTTGCATTCCAGAGTGGTGTAGCGTGCAATTTGGCAACGTTGTAATCGTGTCCATTTAAGCCTATGTAAAAAGTTGAATGCGAAGGTGTTCACCAAACACCCAACAGTTCGATATTTTTCATTGGTTTAAACGGACGAACTGCAACGTAGCCAAATGGAGCTGCAGTAAACTTTTCTACGTATAGGCTTATAAATAGTTGATTTATGGGGTAATGCCCTATGAAAATGACGATAAGCGCACTTAAAGATCATGGAATACACTCCTAAACTCATAAAATACTTTCAAACGCGAGACCTTAATAGCGGTGATTGCCGCATTTTACATTGGGTTTCAATATTTCCATAAGCTCGACCTTCACGATGTGTTCTCGCGATACCACACAAGAAAATGAAGAAGACGAAGAAGCATACAACTGCCATTAGATTTAGGCAGTAATCTACTCCATTACGGACTCGCGTTTGAAAGCATTTTATGAGTTTGGGAGTGAGTTTTGTGATTTTTTATTGCGCTTTTTGTCAATTTACAGCGTTTTACCCCATAATCAACTATTAGTACGCCTGTAGCAAAAGTTTGCAACAGCTTCATTGTACGCTTAGCCACTGGTATATTCGTTCCTGTGACTAGATCTGCCTCACACAATTTCAGTATTTTACAATCTCAATAATTGCTACTCCGAACTGACAATACATATATATGACAATTTTCCTGCAAGCTCCTTCAATCATTTGTGTATGAAAAATCAGCACCGCGGTGTTGAATATTTAACTCTCCCCTTGCTTTCAGCGAGCGAACATTGATTTATACATTTTATGTACTTTCAAGATCAATTTCAATCACAAAGAATACTTTAAACCATATTCAGTCAAACCAATAGCAATGTCACGAGAAAGTTTTAAATTAAGCTTAAAAGTCGAAAACTTTTTTTTTTATTATTATTATTATTATTATTATGTGTATTTTTATTTCACCGCTTTTGCGGGTAATGATGGTGGTCCCACGGCGGGACCAAACAATGGTCCTAAGCCATGGGCCTAGGGCGGCATTTGATTACATTTGCCGCGTTATATGTTAATATTAATTGATTTTTAACACTTAATTGACTGCCTTCTTCAAACAAAAGAAGGGGGAGAGGTTATTCCCTCAGAAGGCAGATTTTGCAACCATTTGTTGCACTGCCTTGATTGAGGGACCCTTTACATTGGAGTCGAGTCTTACTACTAGTCCTGCTGTTCGGTTTTTTTTTTAGAGCATGAGTGTCATGCTCTATTGAAATCGTTTCTACAAGGTCAATAATGCTTTTCTTATAGGAACGGCATGGTTCGGGGGTCCGCTCGGGGGATCGCTTGGTTTCAGTATCGAGAACGGGTCCTCGAGGACCGATTGACCCATGTGATTCCGCCAATCCGGTGTCCTCCCAATTTGTCGCTTTTTCTTTGTGGCGGGAGTTTTTGGCCAAGATTGAGGTTAAGCATTTTTGGGAATGTAATTACGTTACTAATTTGGATCAGACTTCAACGAAATTTTCTGTATGAGATATTGGGGTTTTTTATCAGAGGATTGTGTCCATGTTTCGTGTATTCTGCGATTTAAAATGCATTTAGATGATTTCAAATTTCCAATCCTGTTATTGTTGATGTTTCGGTCCGCTAAAAGAGTTCGTTTGGGGAACGCGATCGGCGTTGCGTTTTAAGGTGAATCCTCAGCGACCTGTAGTAAGATTCTCATCCGCTAGATAACGCCACTGTTCCGCGGTCCTGAAACCATGCTTTTTCCGCCTTTAATCGTTAATTGCGAGAGCTAGAGTTAACTTTTCGAAAATGTAAGAACGTTGCGTTCTAGATCAAATCCTAAGGAAAATTTTAAGACCATTCCGAGCCATGGACGAAGATATAACTAAGAACTGCCGACTTCCTATCTCCGCCCGTGTTAAAACCTGTTAGCGGGTTTTCGAGCGCGACCGCAGCGCTCCAAGCAGCAGTAAGGGTCAACTAAAAGCGAACCGCTGCAGCGGTGGCCGCTCCGGCTCCCTTTCTCCCATGCCTTCCCGCAAATGTATACCGTGTAGGTAATTTGAATCACGATTGAACGAAGGGAACAAATGATCGGGAAATTAAAAGGAAGCAAAATCCGCTAAAAAGCAAAGTCTGGAGTTTTTCTTGAAAGATTCCTGAATTGTCGAAAATGATTAATCAAGGACTGAAATACTATACACCACAGTTAACCTCAAAAGGGAATCAAACAAGAAAGAGTACATAGACATTTTTTTTATTAGTAGAGATCAGGCGACTCTTTTAATTTGCTGATGTTTTCTGTTACCTTGTCCAAATTTGTTTCTGGATTTCCCTTGCTTTCGATCTTCCATTGAGATCTGATTTATCTGATCCTTTTGGGGTCGCCGAAACAGTTGCAGCCATGCCACAACAGACCAACTCCAACAAGGGTTTTTAGCAGTAGCACAGCATGTGAGCATGGACACATCGCCAGGATCGCTCACTTGAAAGAGTAGTTCAGCTGACCGCTGCTTGGAGCGCGGGGTCGAGAGCAAAACAGGACTAAAAACAGTCGGCAGTCCTTAGTTATATCTTCGTCCATGGTTTTGCGACGACCTCCCGCCCCTTTGCCCTCCCCACGAACTACTGCCCCTACGCCTACAACAGTTGCTTGCCGCGTTGTGCAGTTTGCATAAATGATGTGTGTCCATCTACTTCACCCCAATTTCACAGCCATCACGGATGCCACGCCCCCCACGGGTCTTCTACCTGGTTTTATGCGACATGGGTCATCGTGGCTCAGTGTTACATGGTAATCAGCGGCGGATTCGGGAAAGGCACCCCCCCCCAATCACGGTAGCCTTTGCCTTTTTTCAACAGAAAAAATCCCATAAATTCCTCCCTGAAAATTTGAAAATTATAGGCGTGAACCCCCCCCCCCTAAAAGAATTTTCGGGATCCGCCATTGGTAGTAATTTTTGCGGCACACTACGCCGGATTCCCCTGCAAATTCCTACATTTCCTTTCCCTTATCTGTCAATGGGCGCCCCCCCCCCCAATTCAGAAAAATCAAAACTTTACAATAAAAAAGAATCGGAACATTCGAAGATCAAATAATAACGAAAGGAGTAAGAGTTAACAAACTTTATTCTTAGTTTACTTTACAATTTTAATTAGGGGGGTAATTTGGGGGGGGGGGGAGGGGGGGAAGTAGCCCCCCCCCCTAAGCAGTGGTGCCCAACCACCCCTTTCCCCTATACAGCTCGCCCCCCCGTTTCAGGATTCCTCTCCCCCCCGATCTAGACCTCCCCTGTTTTTTCCCCACCCCCCCCTGATTCAGACGACATCATCCTTCCCCCCCGTCATCTCCCCCGCCGAAAGAAGTTTTAAAATCTACTAGTATGAACGTGTCTACATTGGCAACTACCGTTGGCAACGAGAATTTAGCGAACTTCCTTGAAATTCAGAATCCCTGGTCGATAATTACATGATTAGAGAAAGTATAGGCAAGAGTTTGGTTTTGTTAATTTAAATAGGTTAACTCTTAGAATTCATCAGGACAATGAAAATAAAGAAGGTAGTTGTACTCAGCTTTTTACTATTTTTTATCATCTGTGCTGTCACTTTATTTATAATATCAAACACGTCAAAAATAGAATTACTTTTATACAACTACATGCTACAATCACTTACAATTTCTACCATTTGGAAGGAAATTGATTTATTTTCTATTTTGGGCGGAAGTGGGGGGGGGGGGGGGGTTTTCTAGACTTTCCCGTCTCTAGGTGGGGTCCCCCAGACCTTCCATTGACATTCAAAAAGTTGCCCCCCGGGCAATTGTTTTGCGGGTGCCCATGTCTTTGTCCATGGTCTCTGAACCAGAAATTGAACGTTCTTTCGGTCTGTGGTTGCCTTCTTTTCTCATAAGTTTAGACACGGCCCCCCTGTAAACCCCCAAAAAGTTAAAAGTCCGCAATCCGCACCCTCGACCCCCAGCCACTATCAAAAGTAAATTGCCGGTGGACTTGCAGGTACTCTCCTCCTCCCCCCCCCCCAACTTAGATTAGACCAAATATAAAAATTAAAAAAAAAAAAAAAAAAAAGTGAAAAAAAAGAATGTATGCCCCAGCAAAGGGCCCCCCCCACAGTTTTTCCCAAAAGAGGGAGCGACCCCCCTTTCCAGCGTAACTCCGAAAAAATTTCCCAAATGGGGTCCAAGAAATCAAGTAAGGTCTCAAAAAGAAATCAGATGGATCCAAAATTTTAACGGCGAGTACCGGTAAGCTTACTCTTTTTACGGTCCAAACCGAATTGCGATACATCGATTTACTCTCGAGATATCGATTTTTTAAAGGCGCGCGGTATAGGGTCAGAAAACTAAGATTCTCTAAAATCCGCGAATTTTGACTCTCATGGACCTAGCATGCGCCGTGAGAAGTCATATGTGAGTTTTTTGAGTTCACATGAAGTTCATTAAGGGCCCTGACAAATGTCGGACCGATAAAGTCTATATCGGGGGGGGGGGGCGTGGCCCCAACTCCAGCGTAAGTCTCACGAACAATGTCTAACTGCGGCCGCGGGAGGGCCCATAAGATCCGTTTAAAAACTTGGATGGATCTGAATTTTTTTCAAGAATTATCTAAAAGCTGAAGCTACCGCCCAATCCAAACCGCAGTGCGCAATCCATCGATTCGTTCTCGAGATATCGATTTTTCAAAGGCGTGCGGTCTTGTCAGATCGACCTTAGAGGGGCGCTGGAGGCTGGAAAAAGGCGAATTTCGTCTCTCACGAACCAGTCGTGTGCCGTATTATATCGGTTCCGCTTTTTTTCGGGTCCCAATGATGTCCCGAGAGGGCTCAATGCAGTTTCGAGCCAAAAAATATCATCTTAGGGGGACTTATTAAAAATATCAAACTACTCCCCGTTTCAGCGTAACTCTGACAAGAAATGTCTAACTGCGGCCGCGAGAGGTCCTGTAAGGTCATTAAATAAACTCGGATGGATCTGAAATTTTCGAGGTTGTCAGTCACAAGCAAGCGCTTTCGACCGGTGCAAACCGAATTGCAATACATCGATTCACTATCGAGATATCGATTTTTCAAAGGCGCACGGTCTTGTCAGATCGAACATTGAAATAAGCTGTGGATACTCTGTATCCGCGAATTTCGTCTCTCATGGACCGTTTAAGCTCCCTTAAAAATCGAATGAGCTTTTTTCAAATTCATATTACGTTCCTTAAGGGCCTTGATGAGTGTCGGATGACATTTGATCAATATTAACATTCATTTTTTAATCTGAGACAAAAAGAGCTGAAACCATAAAGACGAAGAATTTCCATCGTGATGACTTTGGTTCAAGCGAGGAAAATTCTATAGAAGTCCCAAATAACTAGACTAGACTTTCCGGCTTGCTAGGATTGGTATTAAGAATTTCCTTCCTGATGACTTTGGTTCAGGCGAGAGAAATCTAAAAAAGTCCCAAATAACTAAACTAGACTTTGCGGCTTGCTAGGATTGGTATTGCGTCATCCGATTTTAAAGGAACTATCACTATCGAAATCGATTTTCAAAATCACAGTATTCACCTCGCCTCGTGAACAACTGTTTCAACACGCTATAAGTAAATTTTCATTTCCACTTTGACCTATCAAGTTATTTTTACAGCGATCACTGTTATACAAACACAAATGCAGCGTTGCGATTGACTTTGTCGCAGTTTTGTACTATCAATATGGAACTCCACACTTACAATGATTTACGGCCGACACTCATGCTCTCTTTGCTAACACTGTTCCAGTGTTGCAAGTTCCAACTTGTTTTTTTTTTTTTCCTTTTTTTTTTTTTTTTCCCCCCTTTTTTTCCTTTTTTTTCCCTTTTTTCTTTTCCTTTTTCCCTTTTTTTTTTTTTCCTTTTTTTTCTTCTTTTGTTCCCATTTAATTCTATTTTTTTCTCCTTCTTTCTTTTTATTCTCCCCTTTTCTCTCTCTCTCTCTCTCTCTTTTTTTTTTTTTTTTTTTTTTTTTTTTTTTTTTTTACCGAACAGCTTACAATTTCGCCTGTATTCTTATTCGCTATTCCTTAATCTAAGACTTTTCTCAGTATAGTCGCAGTGCCTAGCACCGCGGTTTTCTGTACACTCACTAGCGATGTTTTTCCTGGTATGCAGTCCAGCCACTTTGTTAACTCCTTCGATACTATCCCGGTCGCTCCGATAACGATAGGGACTACAACGGCTTTCGTCTTCCACATTCGTTGCAGCTCAATTTGGAGACTCTTGTATTTCAATAGCTTCTCTGCTTCTTTCTCCGTTACGTTTCCATCCATTGGTATTGACACGTCTATTAAAATACATGGGCCTCCAGTTTGTTTGACCACTATATCCGGTCTGTTGGCCGGTACTGTACGGTCCGTTCTTATCGAATAGTCCCAAAGTATTGTTGTTTTCCCATCCTCTGAGGCTGTTACTGGTTTTGGACTGTGTTCATACCATTTGCTGGCTTCTATGGGTACGTTTAGGGCTTTGCATATATCGAAATGCACCTGTGCGCATACTCTGTTGTGACGGTATGTGTACTCCTCCTTTGCCAGTATTGGGCATCCTGACATGATGTGGTCCACTGTTTTTTCGTAGGTTTTACAGAGACGGCATTTGGATGACCCGCCTTCCTTATGTATTCTTACCCTTCTATATCTGGTGGCCAACGCCTGATCTTGTGCTGCTACCACTAGACTCTCAGTCTCGCTCTTCAAATGCCCTTGGGTTAACCAAAGAACCGACTTTCTCTTGCAAATTCTTTCTTCTTCGAGTCTCTTTGGGTATTGACCATGCATAGGTTTTCTCGTCCAGTTTTCTCGTATGTTGTCACTTAATTTCGTTTTTACTCCTTGTTTTCTTTGTTCTTCAGTCTGCCCGTCCCGCGCTCGGATTCCTTCCACATTCTCTAGTTTAGTTGCTTGTTCTCGTATTGATTTAGTCTCACACTTTCTGCGATCTGTATCAAAAACCATCTTTAAGTATGGGTCCGATTCCATTTTCTTCGCTAAGTAGTGTCTCAAGTTGATGATGCTCGACTTGTAAGCCGCTTCTACTTGCCTCAATCCTCTTCCTCCCTCTTCCCGAGCTACGTACAATCTGTCCACGTCTGACTTCGGGTGGTGTACTTTGTGTATCGTCAAAAACTTCCTCGTCTTCACGTCTATACTTCTGATCTCCTTGAGTGTCCAATCTACCACCCCGAAGCTATATTCTAGTATCGGTATAGCATAGGTTCCTATCGCCTGCAGTTTGTTTCTGGCAGTTAGTTGAGTTTTTAGAATTGCCCTTACCCGACTTTTGTATTCTTTTCTCAGCTTTTCTTTTATTTTCTCGTGTGCTATTCTCCCGTTTTCTTCAACTCCCAGGTACTTATATTCTTCTCCTTCTTCTAGTTGTCTAATCTCTATATCTTGCTGAATCCTAATGTTGTCGGATTGTGCTAGATGGCCGTTCTTGAATATTGATTTTGCGCACTTGTCTAGACCAAATTCCATCCGTATATCTTCGCTAAATTCATGCACTGTCTTTAGCATCTTTTTTAGGTTCTGTTCATCTCTCGCAAAGAGCTTCAGATCATCAACAAACAGTAGATGGCTCACTTCAGTTTTGGTTTCGGACACCTCGTATCCTCTTTGCTGGCTCCTTAATAAGTGTGAAAGTGGGATTAGACTTATACAAAAGAGTAGCGGTGATAGCGAGTCTCCTTGGTATATTCCTCTTCTTATTTTAATTACCTCTGTCTGTGTTGTTTTATGTACTGAGTTGAGGCGGAGCACTGTTGCCCACATGGGCATCATATTTTTGCATGCGTCAATGATTTTCTCGTGTACTCCAATCAATTTGAGTGATTCCAATATCCATGAATGTGGGACACTATCAAACGCTTTCTTGTAATCTACCCACGCTACTCCTAAATTCTTCTTACGTTTCTTGCAGTCTTCAATTATTGCTTTCGATATTAAAAGCTGATCTAAACATCCCCTCGCCTTCCGTCTGTTACCCTTTTGTTCAAGTGGCATACACTCCGCTTCTGTTATGTATTTGATTATCAGTTCAGCAATTACTGCGGTGTATACTTTGAAGGTTGTGTTCAAGCAAGTAATGGGTCTGTAATTTTTAGGATCTCGTGTGTTTTGATTTTTTGGGATCAGCGTTGTAACACCTCTTGCAAACCATTCTGGAAACTCCCTGCTCGTGATCAATTCCCTGAACTGCTTTGTTAACGTTTCGTGCGTAGCTGTGAATTGTTTAAGCCAATAGTTTTGTATTTTGTCTATTCCTGGCGCTTTCCAATTGGCCGTTTTCATTATAGCAGCCACTACTCCATCTTGGGTAATTTCTGTCCATTCCATCTTTCCATCTATTTTGATTTTTTTTATCCACTCTGCTTTGTCGTTATGTCGCACTTTATTTTCATAGATACTTTTCCAATACCTCTCGACCTCTTCATTCTCTGGTGTCTCTTTTACTTCAATTTGGTTTCCTCTGATTTGGCGGTAAAGCGCTTTTTGGTTATTTTTAAATATCCAATTTTGCTTGTACTGTAACACTCTCTTCTTGTACCGTTGGATTCTTTGGGCACTCGCCGCGATCCTTTGCTTCAAGTACTCAATGACTGACTCTTTATCTGATTCTGCTTCCTTTTGATGCTCGCTCATTATGCTATGTACCTTTCTCTGACTGATCCCGTTGTTGTTTTTACTGGTCAGAACTGATAGCTGTCTTCTCCAATGTAGTATTTTCGCTTCAATACGTTTTTGCCATCCGGGAACTTCTTGCTTTTTCTTTCTATCTTTTCTTCCTCCATGATTTTCTGGCTCTTCTATGCGTATCACAATTCGTGCAGTGGCGTATATAAGGGCGTTAAGCTCTTTCATCTTCATCATTTCTGTTGTTTCTTCAATTATTTTTTTGATCACTTTGTTGCATTGCATTATTGTGTTTTGGGCTTTTTTTGGGTTGATTAACTTCTTCAGTCTTCTCCTTTCTTCCAGCGCTTCTTCATTTACCTTCTGAAATTCTGCTCGTATCCAATTCTCTAAGTTAATTTCGTCTTGGACGGTGTTCAGTACGGCTCGATTGGTTTCCACTGTCTGAGACACGTCGTCCTCTTGGCTGGAACTACCGTCTCTTTCTTGTCTGGCGGGGACATTACGTACAGGAGGGTCTGGATGGGTCTGGGATGCGGGTTGGTGGGTGGGTCTCTCGGGGGTGTGTTCTTCTACTATTTGCTCCGAATCCTCCCTAAATCTTCTTCTGTTTCATTTTTTACTGTCTCCATTTCCTCATCTGTTATTTCTTTACTCTTTATAATATATCTCCTTTGGGATGCCAATTTTTTTGAATCCATATTGGGTCGTATTCTGGGATTTCTCGTTCTCCATAGATCGTAAACTTCTTTTTCTGTCACGTTGTTTCTTTTCTGAGCCAAAAAATAACACCTTAAGATTTCTAAATTATCAGATTTTGTCCACTTGGCTCTGATCTTGGGTTGTGTCTCCGCCCCGCTCGCGTCACTCAGTCCTTCTCGGCTGAGTGACACTCGCTGACTTCCTGCTTCAGAGGCCATAATCTGTTCTTCTGGCTATCTCCTCCCTAGCCCTTATGAATGCTATACAGTCGTACGAATCTCCGGTATGGTTGACATCTTTTAATTTCATTCTGATACAAGCCGCACATTTGGGTTGAGCTTCTGGGTTTTTCTTCACTTCGCAGTTCTTAAAGTTATGCCCTTTTTCTGCACAATATCCGCACGTATCTTTTTCTTCTCTGCAATATTTGGTTGTGTGGCCATATTGTTGGCATTTATAACATCTCGTCGGAGTGATATAGTCCGAGCAGTACACCGTTCCGTACTTGATAAAAAGTCTCTCACCTTGCTTCATTACAATGTTCCTAATTTGTGGAGAGCACTTGACAATCCAATTGACCTTGTCTTTGATCTTTTTATTTCTAGGTTGAAGTTTTGCTACCGGTTGAAAGTTCAGACTGAAATCTCGCAGCGTTAGTTGGCCATTTTCTTGCAGCCTCGGGTTTTTCTCATAAAGGGTTTTCTGGAGTTCTTCCTCAGACAGGTCTGCATCGACCTCCCTTAGTAATAATGCGGGCTGCCTGTTTTTCGCCGTTTCCACTACTAGTCCTGCTTCTTTGAATTGATCGTTCTTCACTATTTTTTCAGCCATCTCTTTGGTGTCCGCTACTACAACGACGCAATCTTTGCCTTTACGTACTCCTCTTAGTTGTAGATTTTCATTCTTTTCGTCTATGATTTTCTTGAACTCCTTTGTCAGTACATCGGGGTCTTTGTCTGTTTTCCCTTCCGCTTGTTTGATTGTGAGTACAGTTCCCGTGGGCTTCGGTATTGCGCTGATTCTAGGGGCATTTATGCTCGGTATCTTCAATCGTTCCGCGTATGTCCCTGGTTGGCCTGCTGTGGCGATTGCCTGTGCTGTTAATATGGGCATGTCCTGTATAAGTACACCTCTAACTGCATTTTTTACTTCGTTTACCTGGTTTTTTGGTGCTGGTATATTGGCTTTATTCATCTCGCTCCGCACGGCTTCCTTCACTAATTTCTGCATTTCACACAATATATCTTTCTTTAGATCCCCCAATTGTAGGTTTTCGCCAGCAGGTCGTGTCGGGTCTTGGAATTCTTCTGCAATTGTCTTCATGTCTTCGAATGCCTCTGTCATATTGTCTATCATCTCTCGCGCGCCATTTTTCAGACCAGCCTCCATCTCTATTTCATTTATAAGATTTTTCATGTAGGATAGCGCTCTCTTAAACTGCTTCTCTGCTTGTACAATGGTCTTCGGCTCTTCCTCTTCTCTTGGTCTCTTATTTTTACTTTTAGAAGGTCCATGCTCATATAGTTTCCTCAGGTCACCTACTGTTCCAACTGGGGTTTGGAACAACTCGGTTACAGGCTCATTTGTATTTGGGGTTCTTAGGGCCTCATTTGTGCTCCCACTCGCCTCCATACTCCCTTGGGTTTGCGGCCTCTGGCTATTTTCATGGTCTTCACTTAGATTATGTACCTCCGTGGTTTGTTTCTTTCTTGTATTTTTTCCAGCCCTGCATTGATTCTCCTGAGCGGCTCTCCAGGAGGTCCGCTATAAAGTTCTTTAGCAGGTACTTGCGTTCGTTGAAAGCTTAGTTTTGTTATTAGGTATTCTATTTCTTCGTTTGTCATTGATTTGACGTACATCCAGGTTTCTTCTCTTGATATTTCATGATAGCTGCTCGGATCTGCCCAAACCATTCTGAGTGTATTTTTAACTACGTCCAAAGGTATGATGTGTCTCGTCCAGTTTCTCATATGATCTAGTATGAGGTAAAAAATCCCCATTTGCAAAACAAGTGATCTTCGGTAGTACGAGTTTGGAGCGTTATGAGTCTCTACTTGATCGTTGGTACGTTCTTCAAGGTCAGATCCTTCAGAACTGGGTCTGGAGATGGTTATTTCCGGGTTTGTCTTCCAGGCTGTTGGAGAGACTGGGTTTGGGTTTGGCATCTGCGCCGAGATCGAGTCGGTCGATCTGGCCGAGCCTTTTCCAAACCATGCTCTCCATTGCTCTTCGTAGGGAGGCGGTGCAGGCCACACGGCACCCTCCTGGCTAGCAGGAGCGGTCGGGTCTGAAGCCTCCCTATGTTTTCCCCAATTAAGTATTTGGTCCTCAGTTTTCATCGCCAGATCCAGATCTGCTATGTTCGCGAAAGACGAGGCTGGTGACATCCTTGGTTGTAAACTCGTAGGTAAAAGATGACTGATTTTAAAATAATATACTAATTCTTCAGCTCTCGTCCTCTCAACAAGCCTATAGATGTCTTCGTCGTGTACCAATGGGGTCTCTACTGTGTCTCCATGGACTAATTTGAGATACGGTACTAACTCCTTCAGTTTCACTCTATACGATCCTCTTCCTGTTTTGATCTTGATTTCTTCACTTGAGAGCCGTTTAAGTTTGAAATTTTTACATTCGCTTTCAACCTTTTTCCGAACGTCAGGTTTCACATTCTTGAAAGTAATGTCCAGTTTGTAGTCTCTAAGATCTACGTCCAAATGATTTATCTGCTCTTTTTTTTCTGTATTGGTTCTTCTATTACTTTCCGGCGGCGGCTGAATGACTTGTTTAGGCCCGCTGTTTATGTAAACCACATTTGGGTTCCAGTTACGTGTTTGGCCGGGGGTTTCCATATTTATACGGGTTGTAAACCCTATTTTTATGCGGTCCTTGAAAAGGTGCTTTACTTGGTGTAAAAATGGTCTGTGCTACGGTTGCAAATCCTTGAAGTCCTTCAGTTAGGTCTCTATTCCTCTCCTGCATCGCTCTCCTCTCGTGGGGCCTGAAATCCTCGTGAACCCTAAAGGCTCGCGCTGCTTCGTACCCTTCTCTCGCCTCCTGTTCGATGCGATTTACTGTCGATTCACTATCAGATGATCCACCAGGGCCGCCCTGTATTAATTGTCCGTAGCTCTGTGCCGTTCCATAGGTAGTACTTTTGATTGAGTTGTAGTGCGTCTCGTCTTGTGCCGTCGCATATCTTGCATCTGTACTCTCCTGGAGGTTAGTCCGTTCAAAAGGATGTCTCATATGCAAAGAATGGTCCTGAAACTGCTCATTTCTCGTCGAGTTTGCATTCGGTAGGAAGTTCTCCGATAGACCTGATACTTGGCTGGTTTGTGACCCTAAAGGGCTTCTAAAGTTCATCTCTGCCCCTGTTGGTTCACCCGTTTCTGGGTGATCCTCCAGGTCTATTAGATTAGGATAAATACGTCTCATATTTTATTCCCTCATTTACTCATTCACTTATTCCCATCACAGTGAGAGAAGGTTTTGTATGCGGGCCGCTATAAAGCGCCAATGTTAGAGAAGAAGAAAAAAAAAAAAAAAAAAAAAACCTCACGCTTGTGCTGAAACACGAAAATAAATTGGGAAGAAGAAAGAATCAAGAGCAATCACCAATAGTTTAGTTTTATATAATTCAAGTTGTACTCATCTGAGTGGTTTCCGATTTATACGTCTGTCCTTGCTTTTATGGATCAGCCTGTACATATACTTGTGCTCGTGTGATGAGATCTAACGCACTTCGAATTGCAGTCGCAGCAAACAATTGTTTTGGTTTCACGCCGCGCACTTTCGCCCGCGAACGTAAACACTCGCGCCTGGGAGACACTATCTCTGCTTGTAACTGTAAACACCGCGCGAATCGTCACTTTTCTAGACCGGAAAATAGCAAGTAAAAAATTCGCACTAATCCTATTTAAAAATCACAGGATAAGTTCTTCCTGATATCCCTAAAACGGCAGTAACTGTCCGTAAACCGGTAAACTGGTTAAACGCACCTTCAAAAGTCTGATCGATAGATATCAATTTCGATTTTTTTCGGTAACTTTATCCACACGAATTGAGCGAAAAACGCGGAGCACCAAAAGAACACGTCTGGTTTCGTCTCGTAGTTCGACTCGACTCTTATTATTATTATTATTATTATTACTTTTTATTCACTGATTTTTTGCCACTTTTTTCCGATCTCAGACTATAGTGCGGCTGTTTGAACATATGTGTTAATAAGTGATAGAAGATGGGGCCAACACGTGACTATAGCCCCTTATCTCCGTTCTTTTCTAAAGCACACGTTCAAATGGGATGAGAGGGCGACAGACAGTTTCCTAAATCCGTTTATGGCAAATCTGCTTTAACAGTGAGAAAAAAAGAAAAGCTGAGAAGGAAACGGAACAAATCAAATCATCCGACCTTAAAAAATAAGAGGATAAAAATTAGATTCAACTGAGAAAATGAAAAGGAAAGAAAGATTTAATTAAGACAGTAAGAATGAAGAAAAATCAAGCTTTTATAGAATAGCTCTTTTTTTTCTCATCGTAAGTATAGAAGTCATAAATATTAACAGCATATTTAATCATAATTTAAAGAGCTTTCTAAATGGATAGAAAAATGGCGAAAAAATTACTCTCTGATGAACTGAACAATTTTATTAAAGTATAAAGTCTTTAACATCTTAGCAACATCTTAAAAGCAATTTTTCCTCTTTCAAAGTAACAGCGAGTGCTTTAGTTACTAAGCGCGTGAAAGTCCTCGATAATCCAAGTCTGTTTACACCTTTTAAATCTGCAGATCTTAATCATCTAGCTGGCTTTGAGAACACCTTTAGAATTTCTGAGAAAGCGGGAAATATGCTTTTAGATAGTCTTTCCACTCCCACTATAGTCCCATCTTTCGTCCTCGCTGTGAAAATTAATCGAATTTAAATATACGGGGCATGCATAAAATCCAATCCATTGTCAATTTCGATATAGATTCGTTTTTTTAATCGTTTTTGTCTTTACCGCTTATGGCCTTCATCTTCCCGAGACTGCTCTCATAGACTTCAGCGGGCCTATTATTTACTTCATCGTATAGCTAGCTATAAACAGGATATTATCTTTCTCTCTCTCTTTGCACATTTAAACGCATGTGTTTGGAAAGGACAGTCATAGGGGCTTAAGTCACGTGACAGCTCCTATATACAGTGTATATTATACACCCTTCTCTAACATATGCGTTCAAATGGGTTAAGGAAGAGAAAGAAAATATTCTGGCTATGCATGGCTATGCTTCATCGTTAAAAAGGCCATATTTTCCGTAAGGCACAGTAGGTACGTTACGTCGTTACGCGCCTACAGCGGCATAACGGTAGCGTCGTAGAATTCTTACGTTCACTGCATCCGTGCAGAAAAGATTACATTATCCTATGATGTAGTATATCAGTGGCGTAGCGTGCAATTCGGCAACGTTAAGTTCTTCCATTTGAACCCATGAAAAAGATCGAACTATTGGGTGTTCGGTGAACACCTTCGCATTCAACCTTTTATATGAATTTAAATGGGCACAGTACAACGTTGCCAAATTGCACGCTACGCCTCTATGGTATATCTAGTATATATTGAAAATACTGCTCTTCATAATCATTTCTGCATCGACACAATGAAAGGATGAATTCTCGAACGCTACCGAATGTTGCATTTTTTTTCTCATATAGAAGGACCAACGGGTGAAACCAAAAATATTGAAATATTACCTCTCCATTAATAATTACTCATTTTTATTTTTTAAATTAATTACAGAGTTTTAAAATTATTGTAAATCAGTGCTTAAAAAACATGTTGGCTGCTGATTTACAAACGTTGTTTCGATGAGTTTTTGAACGAAAATAGCTGTAAATATGACGTTTAAAAGGCATCGCTTTTTCAAATTTTTCAGGAGAAAGCTCCTTGAACCCCTCATCTTATCCGAAGATGCTCTCCCATACCCACAAGCGGATCTAAGAAATTGTCATTTTCTCTCTTTTCCTTTTAGAACGCATGTGTTAGAAAATGATGGAAAGAGGGGGCGCAAACACGTGACAGCCCTTAATCTGTCCTTTTCTAACACACGCATCCTAATGAGGAAAGAGAGAGGGAAGGTTGAATTCCTGGATCCGTCTGTGCCCAGCCCTCCCCCCACTTAGGTCATTTCAATTATACGAGAGGCGGCAAAGATACATCTCCTTATAGGTCAGTGGCGGCTCGTGCAATCTGGCAACCGTGCACTTTTGCCATTTAAACGTATGCAAAAAGATCGATACTAGGTGAGGCGCTACGCCTCACCAAGTAATCGATTATTTTACACAGTTTTAAATGGAGGAAATCCATTGTTGCCACATTGCACGAGCCGCCGCTGTTATAGGTGACAAAAACCTAAATCCGTTCATCGGTAAGACTATCTATGAGTGATGCTATTGATCCACTGGTGCAACCAGGATCTCTTCCATATCTCTCATTTTCCATTTGAATGTATAAGAAGGAAAAGGACAGAAAGAGGGGGTTTTATCCCGTTGTCCATCCTTGTCTAACATACGTTTTTTAATGGAGAAAAGAGGGAGATGAAGAAACTCTCAGTGCGCTCATGTATTGGTCCAATGTAGTAAAACTTGGCTGATGCTGTGGTATAACTATCGTAAAAGTTTCCGTTACTTAACCCTTTGTCTACTGGCGGCACAAAGTGCCACCAAATTAACATGGTTTTACATGTATTTCTAAAAATGAAAAAAATCTCTATGCTCTTCAAACTAAACGAGAAAAGTTCATTCTGTTTATTGAGATTGCTAAATAATTTGAGACAGTGGCGCACCGAGAAATTTGCCTGGGGGGGGGGGGGGGTTGGTACGACTCAAACTCCGGGGGGTCTGGGGGGTATGGAATACCCCTCAGGACAAGGGAGGTTCGGGGGCCCTCCCCCGGAAAAATTTTCAATTTTCCTGACCTTCAGATTGAATTTTACGGTAACTTCATTACAGTAAAATTGAAACGTTGAAATATATTTTCGATCTTGCCTGCGTGAAATTGTTGCTCTCGACTCATGATAATTGGAGAGAGAAAATTCAAAAGGAATATGGATGAAGGAGCCTTGAAATATTCACCGAGGGGTTCACCAAGAGGGGGGTCTGGGGGCCCTCTCCCGGAAAATTTTTCAATTTTCCTGACCTTCAGATTGAATTTTACGGTACTTTCATTACAGTAAAATTGAAATGTTCAAATATATTTTCGATTTTGCCTGCGTGAAATCGTTGCTCTCGACTCATGATAATTGGAGGGAGAAGAGTCGAAGGATAATATGGAATTTGTTCACCGTGAATTCACTTCCTAGCTGATCACGATTTTTTTCTTCCTCTTTCTTCTATTTGTGAAGGAACCAAATTCTCTCTCTCTCTCTCTCTCTCTCTCTCTCTCTCTCTCTCTCTCTCTCTCTCCTCTCTCTCCCTCTCTCTCTCCTCTCTCTCCCTCTCTCTCCTTCCTTTTTTTTTGGGCTTGGGGGGGGGGGGGGGGGGGGGGGGTTAACCCTAAAACCCACTGATTTGAGAGAAGGGTTTGTAATACTGCCAGATTTAAAGGGTCGAAGAATATTCATTGAATGGCGATAGGCATCAAGATCAAGAGCCCCATTACGTAATTACTACGCGTCTGACTAATTTCTAACACTACAAATATCTACAGATTTGAATCTGAAAACGTCATGGCTTTTCAGGAGCAAATGCAACCCGCCTTATAATATGGTAAGGTTTTTGTGAAAATGTGTGCTTGTGCGGGTGAGGAAGAGGGTGTGTGCGCATTCAAATCCCGTACAAATCTCATCAAAACGCATGTAAGCCAGGTTGCGGCCACTCACGGCGACCTTGCCTTTGACTATATACCAGTACACCACACTGCAGTGGTAGCTTTTCTGCCTTCAGGTAGACTCATTTCGAATTTCGCATATCAGTATCGTCGTAATATGTTTTGATTAATTTGAAATGCTTTGACCTTTAGGTTCCCAAAGGCAATTAGCATAAAGCAATCTGAACTTCAAAAGCTATTCATAGGGACTGCGGACGAAGCTCTATTCCACGATTCGATCTCTTTTATCCCGGAATAATATTTCAAAAGGAATGATTTTGTTGAGGTTTGTTTCCATACTGTCCACTATACAATCATCCCAATCGATCTGGAATATACAGGGTGTAACAAAACTATATACCATAAATTTTAGGGCGTATTCTAGAGGTAAAAATAAGACTTTTTTTCCCTATAAACATGGGTCCGAAATTGTATTCTTTTCAAGTTACAGTATTGCAAAGTTTCCGAAAAACAAATTGAAAAATTGTCATAGCTCCCTCGTGAATTTTTTTTAATGCTCGTAAATAAGTACTTTGGTGTAATTTTAGGCGCTCTTGCCGATTTTGGCCGTGAAAATGCTGTATGCATAAAATTGAGGGGGGTTTTGGGGGTTTTTCTTGATTTTTCTCACTTTTTTCGGCCAAATTGTATAAAAACATGCTTTTGGATTCATTAAACCCAAAAACGATTAGCATCATTCAAAAGGTCGTAAAAAAAATATGCATTTTTGGTCCTTACAAGTTTTTCCATTCCGCAAACCATTTCCGAGAAAATCGTCCCTGAAGTTGCAGAGGTCGGCCGTAATCGCCTGTTCTTTGGTATTATCCATTCTTGGCCTACCTCTGCAACTTTAGGGACGATAAAATTACACCAAAGTACTTATTTACGAGCATTAAAAAAAATTCACGAGGGAGCTATGACAATTTTTCAATTTGTTTTTCGGAAACTTTGCAACACTGTAACTCGAAAAGAATACAATTTCGGACCCATGTTTATAGGGGGAAAAAGTCTTAAAAAAAAAGAACTTTTTTTTTCAATGATAGTGTCTAGTATAGCGCGGGTTGTTTGAAATGGAAGTGATTTCCTGGGTTAATGAGTTAATGAGTTGATGTTAAAAGTTTTTAATGGGAGCGTTGTTATTTTCACCGTTTTCACTTTCTCTCAAAGTATTGATGGCGCAGTTGTCTGTCTGTCTGTCTGAATCTCAGCCAGTGGCGCACAGTGTGACCTCTTAATGGAAGATGCGGCAAAAACCTCATACGATGCAATAACCTTGTTGAATTTGAAATAAAATACGTAAAAACGGCGGTAAAGGTTTATTGGTTCACCAAAAAACATGCAGTGAGCCTCTCAACAAGATTTCTTTAAAACCGGTTGGGGGGAGGGGGGAGGGGGGGAGAGATTTGTACAATCTCCAATTTCTCGGCTTTTGTCCCATTTTGGTGAGGATATTTCGCATAGCTGATTTGCTAATGTTTTCGTCGTTGTCACCATCTTAGAAGAGGAAAAAAGGGGCTAGTTCTCTTTCTGCCCGGTCACGGCTTAAGGAAGTAAAATTCACTGCAGATTTTTAGACCAACACACTTTACGGAGCTCCTCTTTCTTGTCATAGTAACATACTGTGGTTCCCCGACGCGCTCGGCCCGGTCACGACTTAAGGAAGTAAAATTCACTACAGGGCTAGTTCGATTTATAGACCAACACACTTTACGGAACTCTTCTTTCTGCCCGGTCATGACTTAAGGAAGTAAAATTCACTACAGGGCTAGTTCGATTTTTTGACCAACACACTTTACGGAGCTCTTCTTTCTTGCTCTTTCTTGCCATGGTTTCACACCACCCCGTTGGCGTCTTCTTTCCCCCCAACAAAAATACACAGCGAATTTTCCTACCTTTCTTGCCATAGTAACACACTGCCCGGTCACGGCTTAAGGAAGTAAAATTCACTGTAGGGCTAGTTCGATCTTTCTTGCCATAGTAACATACTGAGGTGCCCCGTTGGCGTCCCCCTTCCCCCCAACACAAAACACAGCGAATTTTCCCACCAAAGGTTCGATTTAGACCAACACACTTTACGGGTTCCCCAATGGCAACATTTTTGTTGGTAATTAACTTTCAAGGAGTGCATTTTATTGTAAGTCTGGTGTTTTTTAAAGAGCGGGTGGTCCTTTTTCTGCCCGGTCACGGGTAGTTGCCAAAAAATAGGGAAATGAAAGGAGTGATTAGAGGCTGAAGGATTAGGGCAGCAGAAAAAACAAGAGGTAGCAAGGAGTGGAGCGGAGACTGTTGGAAGAAGTGATTGCAGAGTGAAGTATCAGGACGGCAGTAAAACGCATAGGTAACACGGAGTGATTGCGAGGTGAGGGGGGCTCCCCGGTGATCAGTTAACTGGTTCGCGCGGCGCGGTGATGGGCGGCGCAGTGAGGTGGAATGCAATGCGGGGCCTTCACTTCTGCAATGCCTTGACGCGCGACGGGCGAAGCGAAGTAAAATAAGTAAAAGGCCGCGTTTAAACCCGGAGGCTTACATATGAATGAATCGTCGCTCCCTTCTCATTACTGTAAGGTGTACCCCACTCCGCATATCCCTCTTTCTATGATACCACGAAGAACCAGTTTACTTTGCTGTTTTCCTGATAGTCAGCCATGGATTTCATACTCGGACTCCACTCACCAGTCAGCCTCCCTCTCACCTCCTATTTACCCTACCCACAACTGGTCTCTGCTTCACTTCGTGCTACTGACTTTTTTTTTCTGCTGCCCTAATACCTCTCTCTCCAATAACTCCTTTCAATTCCCTATTTTTCGGCAACTGCACACCACCGCCAATTATGATCTTTAAAATACCAGACACAATAAAATGCGCTCCTCGAAAATTAATGACAAAAATGGTGCCATGCTGTACGTTTCTAAATATTCACCGCGGCACTCGCGTTATAATGGCGTAAGCTACTTTGCACTAAACAAAATGAGACGTATACGCAGATGCTTTACTCGGTACCGTTTAAAATACATCGAAGATTAAGATTGCACTGTCACCAATGGTTGATTTTACTTTCACTTTACACTGGCTTACACGTTATTATTTGAATGAGTCAGAAAAAAAAAAAAAAAAAAAAAAATAAATAAATACACAGATGCTTTATTTGGTACCGTTTAAAATAAATCGAAGATTAAGATTGCACTGTCACCAACAGTTGATTTTTCTTTCGCTTTATACTGGCTTACACGTTATGATTTGAATGAGTCAGAAGGTGGAAAAAAAAACAAAAAACAAAAAACAAAAACAAAAACTAAAAATAATTTTCTGTTACATCATCAGTTAATTGTTTTCAACAATATTAACTGATAACAAATGATAACAAATAACAAAAATATGACTGACAAATGCTAACAAATATAAATTAACTTTATTTATAATTTTGCATTCCTCATGATCGAATGCAATTGACTGCAGGAGCAATTACTTGTGAACTTCGGCTGAAGTCCCTCTTCATCGATCAACAATAAGTGAGAAGCATAAAATGAACAAACTTTAATATTTCGAACGGAGGTTGGCTCGTCTAGATTGCAACGGTCGATACATTGATAGTCAGCTGTTTTGTTTTTTCAAGAGGTGGGTTGTTTTCCTGTCGATTGGACATTTAGCTTCATAGAGTAAGCAGGAACGATGAGTGGATGAAATGGCTTCTATACGGTCACAAAACGATTGATCGAAGCAATATATCGTACCTGACGTCATAATACTCGAAATAATCATGCAGCCAAACGCACGATGAAGCACATGTTACATCATCATGGTACATCACGGTGATCAGTCACAACATTCATATTTTCACCATCAACTGATGGGTCGACAAAAATCTTTCCCTGTCGATTGGTTCCCAATAAGCAACATTTTAACAATTCACATTCACTGAATGGACGATTTTGGCACTTCTTTTGAAAAATATTTGAATTCTCGAAAAGGGCGCGAACACTTTGAACGAAATTAAAATAACAACCGAATTTGAAAACCGAAAACCCATTTCTAGTAGTATAATCAAGACAAAAATGGGATTGTCATCGTTTCAAAATAAATATCAAAAGGTTTCCAGTAAAATATTACTTAATCAAAATCAAACAACAATTCCAAGGACGAGGTGGGTGGAGCTTCTTTTCGTCCAAATACACAGGGAAGGTGGGAAAACGCTTTATCCAATGGTCCATTGTTAAAGCAAACGATTTCAATAGAGCCTGCCTTGCGGTACGCTCTAAAATCAGTAGTCACAAATTATACACAAAACACGAGGAAGTTTGCTTCAAAGTTCGCTGCATGACCTAAAATTCATCGTAAATTACGAATTAAACACCAAAAATACTTAGCCACTATTTTAAATTAATTCATTAATTTTTATATACTGCACATAAAAACTACGAAGAGATGGGAATCTATCTCCCATTGTTACTACCCTCAGCCACCATTACGCCCGCGTAATTAAAAGCGTTTATCGAGTTTAGGAGTTGATTTCGGAAGTTTTCAGTGCTGCCATCGTTATTTTTGGAGGTTTTTACACCAGAATTGACTATTTAATTGCTTATAGCAAAAGTGTGCAACACTCCCATTTGATGAGTGCATTTTGTCCAAGTTTACAAAAATTCAACAAGATTGGTGCGCAAAAATGATGTGGACGTGACGAACAGCTGCATTTGGTGTTTGCCAGTATTTCTCGGCGAACAGTTGGAATAAATGATCCTAGAATTTTTAAAATGAGGATCTATTGTCTTTCTACACATGCATCACTAAAAGATAGATCAGATGAGCCTTACCAATTTTTAAAGCGTGCGTTTCAAAAGTGTTCAGTACACCAAAAATTAGTCTTATTCCTTGCACTAGCGCAACTACGACGTAATATTCTTTGCAATATTGATTAACACATCGGCCATTTGGAAGGTCCATATTGAAACCACTTTGAAAGGTCTATACCGAAACCACGATGGATCTGAGAAATTGCTCATTCAGTTAGTATTTTGTTGCTCATTGGTCTTCGTTCGTCGTCCGACGTCCGACGTTCGACGCACGTAGGAGTATTTACCCCAAAAACCGGGCCAAAAATATTTACGTGTTCTTGAATATTGGAAAATCGATTTTGGTTAATTTTCCAATTTAAACTCGAAACTCCTATTGCGCGGTTTATGGTTGGAAAAGGCGTGAAAATGAAGAATTTTGGCACAAATCAAAGGTCGATATCGCATTTTTTTTTTGCCGAGTTATTGAAGCTTATTTCATAAAAAAGGCTTGACTTCAAAATGTTGCTGGATAAAAATGTGCAAGTTTCTGTTGCAGAAACTATTGCCGTAGAGGGTCTTTTTCAATATTTTTTAGTTTTGCTGAATGTGAAGTGCATACCTTCAAAAACATCACCCAAAATTGCCAAAATGATTGGGCGCACCAACGCTTGTTCGTAAATGGAAAATGTTTACCTACTATTAATAATAGAGCAACGAGCGATGAAAAGTAGAGGGTGACATGGTCGCTCACTTCCATGATGTCCTAATGACAGTAGATCAACTTTGGGGTCCTGACGCATCTTGTACGCTATAGAGTGGTTCCTTAGCTCTAAGAAACCGTAAATATTTTCATTTTTTGATAAAATTGAAATTTTGGATTTTTGGCAATATTTTCTGTGCAAGTTTTGTGGAATTTTTGTTTTTTTACTCCAAAAGTGCAACTTTGTCGATTTAGTTTGTATTTTGCCGTCCCTCGTCCGTCATTCGTCTTCCCTTATGATTGTGACCCCTCTCTCCTCCTCACAATATTTCATGTATGTTTCTAAAACCACCCATTCCATTGTTGGTGCAGCTTATTTTCTGTGCAAGTTTTGTGGAATTTTGTTTTTTTTTTGTTTTACTCCCATTAAGCTCGCGCACATAAAAGCGTTTAACGAGTTAAGGAGCGGATTTCGGAAAATGTTAGTGCTGCCATCGTTATTTTTGGAGGTTTTTACACCAGAATCGACTATTAAATTGCTTATAGTAAAAGTGAGCAACAGCCCCATTCGATGTGTGCATTTTGTCCAAGTTTACAAAATGCAACATGATTGGTGCGCAAAAATGATGTGGACGTGACGAACAGCTGCATATGGTGATTGCCAGTATTTCTCGGTGAACAGTTGGAATAAATGATCCAAGAAGAATTTTTAAAATCAGGTCTATTGTCTTCCTACACATCCATCGCTAAAGATAAATCAGATGAGCCTTACCAATGTTTAAAGCGTGCGTTTCAAAAGTTTTGTTCAGTACACCAAAAATTAGTCTTATTCCTTGCACTAGCGCAGCGTATTCTTTGCAATATTGATTAAAACATCGGCCCTTTGGAAGGCCTATATGGACACCACTTTGAAAAGTTTATAACCACGATGGATCTGAGAAATTGCTCATTTAGTTAGTATTTTGTTGCTCATTGGTCTTCGTTCGTCGCCCAACATCCGACGTTCAACGCACGTAGGAGCATTTACCCCCAAAAACCTGGCCAAAAATATTTGCATGTTCTTGAATATTTTAAAATCGATTTTGGTTAATTTTCCAACTCCTATTGCGCGGTTCGTGGTTGGAAGAGGCGAAAAAACGAAGAATTTTGGCACAAATCAAAGGTCGATATCGCATTTTTTTTTTTTTTTTTCCGAGTTATTGAAGCTTATTTCATAAAAAAGGGTTGACTTCAAAATGTTGCTGGATAAAAATGTGCTATAGAGTGGTTACTTAGCTTTAAGAAACCATAAATATTTTCATTTTTTGATGAAATTTTAAATTTTGGTTTTTTGGCCTGGTTTTCTGAGGCAAATACTCTCACGTGCGTCGGTCGACGCCTAACGTCCGTGTCCAACGGCCTACGTTCGTCTTACATTATGACAGCCCCCCCCCCCACTTCATATCATGGGCCGCCTGATTATTGTTGCACGTCCACTGTGTTTAAGTTTTTATTAATCGTAATTTTTGAGACGTTTTATGGTGCGCCAGAGAAAAGTTATGCTATCTTTCTGAGACTACCCATTCCATTGTTGGCGCAGCTTATTTTCTGTGCAAGTTTTGAGAAATTTTGTTTTTTTTCTCCAACAGTGCAACTTTTTTGATTTAGTTTGTATTTTGTCGTCCCCCTCCCCCCCCTCACAATATTTCATGGGAGTTTCTTACGAATTTATACTGGTAAAGATATTGCATATCCACTGCGTTGAAGGCGTTGTTTATTATTTGAAATGTTCAAGACTTCTTGTGGTGCTTTTTGTAGGGCCACCCAATTCATTGTTGACACAGCTCTATTGAAAGTTGCATTCAGTATGTCACTAGAAAAAAAACAAGCAGGGAAGCTCCGATACATTGCATGTATTGGAAAAGCGTGCCTGTGAATTGTAAACATAAAAATCTGCGCATAAGTTGTTTCATTTGGTCTTCTGCTCTGCTGGGTTTTGCAGAAATAAGTTTTGCATAAAGGCTTACGCATACACACTGAAAAAAAAATGATTGCTGGAATATCAAAATTTGCTTTGCTGAAATAGCAAATTAATCAATTTGCTGGTTTATACATGCTCATGGATAATTGAGCGATAGTTTTGTAAAAATTACAAAATGAAAATTGTAAATATTGCAAATTAAAATATTGCAGTTTTTGCATTCATTTTTTATGTAAACATAACAAACAATTTGCTAGTTTATCAATACAAATAGCAAAAAGAGCAAAATTGAATTGTAGTTATAGCAAATAAAAAAATTGTAAAAATTGCAAATTAAAAAAATGCTATACGAGCACAATAAATCGGCCAATTTGCAAAAACATTTATAAAAATGGCAAAATTCCAATTTGCTCAAATTGCAAATTGACATTTTTGCAAAAATTGCAATTTGTTTTGGAAAAACAGCAATAACATTTTTTAAAAGTAACAAAATGTATTTTGCTCAAATTGCAAATTAACTTTTTTGCGAAAATTGCAAATTCATTTGTTTGCAAAAATTGCAATTTGTTTTATAAAACAGCAAATTATTTTAATTACAAAAGCAAAACATAATGGTATCCGTTCGGTCGTTCGCTGGGGCGCGCCTCCTGCGGAGTGCGGAGTCCGGTCAAAGCGAGCCTTATCAAATAATTTTCTCTTTTCAGCTTTCAATGGGTTTGTTGCAAACTTTTGCTACAGCGCTATAGAGTTTTGAATCTGATTAAAATCGCCTGAAAATTACATTGGCGGCATCAAATAGTCATAAAATCCATTAATAAACCCACAAAACGCATTATAAAGAAAGCCAAAATGGCAGTCGTAAAGCCGAACAATCTGTGCATGCGCACGTCGAACATCAAAGATAGGCGATCAGTGGCGTCATTTATTTCGGGTTCGGCTTGGGGGGGGGGGAATATGATGACCTTTTTTTTTTTTTTTTTTTTGCTCATCAATATTATTTTAGACACTCTCCAGCCTTGCACATTTACGGCCCTAAATTCCAACAAAACTCGTTAATGACCACCAAATTTTAGTTCAAAACTTTTTTCTTCTCCTAAAAAAAAAAAAAAAAAAAAAAAAAAAAAAAGAAAGTCATCACTTTTTCACTTTTGGCCGACCCTTGGGGGGGGCAGTTGCCCCCCTGCCCCCCCGCAAATGACGCTACTGTAGGCGATCCATTTTCCCCTTTTTCGTTGAAAGGGGGGAAAAGAAAATATCTCTACAGTCAAACTGTGATTTTAAAAATTTGCATGGTCAAGATGTGCTCTATGAAGGGTGGAGGGGGGGGGGGGGGGCAAAATATCAAGAATATAGTGTGTTTCAAAACTTAAGTGCCAAACTTATGGAGTGTATTTTTGGGGTCAACATATATTTAAGGCTTTATTTTCCTACATGAATAAGTGCTGCAAATGTTTCTCTTCTGAGCTAGAGCCCTCCAAAGTTTTGAAAACAAAAAACAGAAAACAAAAACAAACACAAAAAACAACATCTTTGAATCATCTCCTTATAGATACATCTGATCTAAATTTATTTTTTTCATAATTTCTCACCAAATAAGCTCAATTGGACAGCACTTGTCCCAAAAGAACCGAGTGACGTTTTTGATAAAATTGAGTTATTGATTGATAGACGTAGCAATACTGAATCTCGAAGCGACAAGTGCTTCTTCTAATAACAACTACTTCCTGTCAAAATTCCAGGTAAAAGTGAGCTGGTGAGCCTCATTGAAGTCATTGTCCATATATGATGAAATAAAATGAGAACTTGGTTCCTATTTCTGATTAGGTTAAACCCTAATCCGAGTCACGTAAGGAACCAACTCCGACTTGGTTCCTTTAATAGAATTGGGAACGGACTTAAGTCCGGATTAACGGATTTTAAATTAATCAACAGTGTAAACCAACTCTGCCGTTTGGTTTCTCTTAGAGATTCGTTTTTCGTGATTATGCCAAACAAAAAGAAGAAAGGAACCAAGTCACTTTAAACGCTAAAAATTAAGTACCTACCTTTCCTGTATAGGAAATTCTACTTTTCCGGTGTTGAAATGCGAAAACATAACACGGTAGTTGAATGAAATCAAAACGTAAGTAATTCCAAGTTTTTTGTTTAAATGCTAGCTCTTCAACTTTGGACTCAATTTTCTCGAGATTAGCTCCATGTCACGTGGTTCCTTTTTAATGAATGCTGTCTAATTATTATCATTGCTAGCAAAAGCATTAAAGCTGTCCAGACTTTAGTGGCAAGCTTTTCCAGCACCTGCGTGTTGGAATTTTCCCTGCTTGTTTTTTTTTACTTCGAGTTACGCCTGATTCAATTAACCGTATCAACTGCACTTATAACTTTTTTCCCCCGGACAAAACTATTATTTAAATTTTGTTTTACAAATTTCACCCTTGAATCAAACGTTTTATTTAAAAGTTATGAAGATTTTCGTGTTTTGATAGACATTCCTTCCCTCTTCCCGGTTCTCAATGGGCTGGATCAAAAGTAATCCCAGTTTTGGACGCCTAAAATCAAGTTCCATCACCTCCCAAAATATCAGTACAAGATAGACCGAAACTATTTTTGCCCATATTTTAAAGATAGTTTTTTTCGAGTTTACCTCTCCACCCTAGGGAAACTTCCCCAGGGGTCTTAATTTCGAAAATTTCCCTAGCGAATTGGTCCTTCGAAAAGATAAAGAACGGCGCAAACCACGTCCAAATATCTTTAATAGTGCAAAAGTTATGACCACTTTCAGTTACTTTACAGCCACCCTGTATATAAAGTTACCCCCAATCTATTATACTAAGCCCCTCCGCCCCCCACTATATCTCTTGAGTAAGAGCCATCGAAAATAGCACCCCCTGAAAAAGCTATAAACGTAGGGAAATGGCGCAATGTTCCATCGATAAGGAAAAAAGTTAAAAGGTGCATTATTTTTGAAGCACCCTATATATCCCAAATGGTTTTTAATATTTTGAAAATCCAACATCAGATTCGTTTTTCTTGACCAAAAATACCCCTGGCTACCAAATTTCATGCAAATCGGACGTTAAACAACTGCTATTTGTCCTTTTTTGCCGCCCGCAAGCTTATATACCGAAATTGTGTCCGCATTCACCATCGGCTCTAGCTGGTGTATTGGATAGGATACTGGATTAGGAATCTGTAGGAATAGGTAGGTTGTAGGTTCAAATCCCGGTCGGGAACTTGACAGTTAAAAAATTAGGAATAATCACAGAGTCCGCGGTATTTGGTAGCAGCGCGCTGTGTGCCCAATCTAATTGCATGACAATACTACCTAGTATAAATTGCAATTTGATAATGGTCGAATGGCGAATTATGTATTGTAACTTGTACAGTAAAATTATTGTTGGTTGAACAAAACAGTTTTGTTAATATTGCAAATTGAAAATTGCTGGTTGAACAAAACGGAAATTGTTGATATTGCAAATTGAAAATTGCTGGTCTATCAAACTCATTTCGTAAGTTTTGTAATTTAAAATGTCCAAATGACAAACATACTTTGCTAATTTCGCGATCCTTAATTTGCAATTTTTGCAAAGTAAATGTTTGCAATTCTTCCAAAACATTTTGTTATTCGAGCAAAACTGTCATTTTATAGAATTGCAAATTATTGTTTTGCCAGTCCAGCAAAATGAAGAGTGTAACGTTTTTTTGCAATTAGCAATTGCTATTTTAGCAATGCCCCATGCTCTTCCAACAAACCTTTTTTTTCAGTGCATGGTTTAAATATATTTATTATAATGTAGTTCATGGGAGAAGATTTGTCAATTTATTGTATATTATTTAAGGCATTAGATTTCAATTATTTTACTCATCGGACAGTGATCGTACAGTATCGTGATACCACTTTGCACTTAAACAATCAGACAGAAAATTGACTCCAAATTTTTCATTTCTGATATTTTCATAAGCTCCTGACAACCTCTTGGGGTGTATTCTGGGGGGTTCAAACACATTTTTCAACTTTTCTCGAAAAAACCCTCAATGCAGATGTAAAAATTCATTTATAATCTAAAAGTAGAGAAAAAATTCGTTTTTTAAGTTTGAAAAATAGGCGCAACGTAGAAATCTGAACAAAAAACTTCTGTGAAGAAAGCTGATTTTATAAGCTTTCGGATGGCGCAAACCGCGATGCCGAAAAACGTTTCGTTCAAGAGTTATGACCGCGCAAAGTTTCAAATCTAGGCCAAAAATAGGGTTCCGACTTTCGATTCTACAAAAAAATTTGTTGCTCCACCAATAATCGATGAAATTCATTGAAACTTGGTGGAAGCGGGTTTTTTGGGTCGCTGAATTTATTTTTGACATAAGTTTTTCAAAATTCTCAAATCATATATGGCCGCCATAGTTTTTCGTTCAGATTTCTTCATTGCGCCTATTTTTCAAACTCAAAAAACGGATTTTTGGAAACTTCAAAAGTAAAACAAAATGCAAAAAAAAGGGGCAAATATTTTTGAACTAAACACTGTAGCACATCAATCGAAAGATCTTTAAAATACGCATCTTTTGGTGCAAAGTTCACGTCAATATCTCTTTTCGTTCAAAAGTTATGGAGCATTGGAGGTTTTGACTTTGACCCCCTGCACTCCCGCTCGCAGTTGACCAAATTCAAAAAACTGCAGATATTCTGAAAGATGATGCTTAGCTCTATCATCCCTGAAAGTTTCATACATTTTCGAGGGAGGGGGCACTCCTAATGGTAGCTGGATGGACCCCTTTTCATCAAAACAAATACCATTAATTGAGCCTGTCTCGTCCTCTAAAAAAAATAATACAAAAACCATAACTTCGCTTACACTTTCGAACAGGCGTTAATGTTGTAACAATTCCCGAAACTAAAAAATTAAAAGAATACTGATCTAATCTAATTTGTTTATTTTAATGAGATCCATTTTCAACCCATTAAAGATTGATTGTTAAAAATTGCGCTAAAAAAAAAAAAAAAAAAAAAAAAAAAAAAAAAAAAAAAAAATTATTTATCAGCTGATCAAATAAAGGCAACAAACGTGACTACTTCATTCCGCGCTCTCTAGCGGGTTCTTCTTGAAGCTTTACTTTTGTGAGAAGGTATCCTATAAGTAAAACCATAATCTGTATCGGTTTTATTTCGCGCCTTCTATTCGAAAATATCAGCTGACTCTAGACATTCACAGAGAAAGATTATCAAATTAGTGAACTGGTGAGCCGCAGTGCAGCCAATGCAGCCAAACAATCACCGGCTGCAAAACAATAATAAATAAAAAAAAAAACATCACACAACGACTCGTTATCGGCCGCCCGGACGAAAAAAACCCCGAATGTACTTTAAAATCAATTATATATTCAATAAACGTAATAAAATAACACAAACAATGTCCAATATGACAAATTAATCATAAAAACAAACAAAAATTTATTCATCGTAAAACCAACACAGCAGAGTAAAATTACAACGAAGTTGGCAACATAAAACGCAAAATATTACCTCACCGCACTCCACTTACCCCTCAAAAGTGGTGAGTCCGTCGTTTTATTGGAATTATAAAAAAACTAAAGCATTAAAATGAATCCAACTATTTTTGCTGCAAACTTTAGAAGGTACGATTTCATAATTGTACCATTGCAGTCCTCAAAACGCAACAGACACGACAGGAAAAAATCACAAAATTCAAAAACAGCCGATTTTCAACTTTAGGCCACTCAGCATAGGAATACACGTGGAAAGCATAGGCTGCCTTATTACATTGTATACATTGTATTATATTGTTAGCAGCAAAACGATCGGAATAAGCGTGCCATGTTCCATGGGCACGCTTAAAATTGACACGCGGAAGACGGAAGCTTATTAAAGAAAGTCCTTCCATTGCATTACGCAGCAGCTACGATTTATGCCACATAGCAGCTTGGGTTCACTACATTCTCTTATAGTAACAAGTTACACGCCGTATTCTACCAAACAATTAGCCTCTGTATCCATGGAACATACTCTTCAGTTTTTTCCCCTGTCAAAGCACAAAGAAACTTTACCTCAATGAAAAGTGAGACCATCAACATGAACAGCCGCCCGCCATTAAAACAATTTTGCTGATCCTGTCAATCTCCGTGTGAATGGCCAATGCTAACTTCGCCTTTGTTGTTATTTTTAATTTTTGCGTTATTTAGGTCCAGTTTGAAACCATGCTCGGTGCTACCATACTAACAGTACTATAAACTGCTTTGAACGTTACAGAAAGTTACTGTGCACTGCTTTGAACAATACAGGAAATTACTATGAGCTGGAAATAAATCGATTTATTTACTGTCGACTCGAAAGAGACGTAATCATGTGACCAAAAATATTGCATCAACCGTCGGGTGCGGGGATTCATAGAACGCCTGACGTCCGACGTTCGATGGTCGACACCTGACGTCCAACGTTCAACGGTCGACGCCTGACGTCTGAGTCTAACGGCCTACGTTCGTCGTTTGGCATTAATCGTTCGTCTTACATTATGACAGCCCCCCCCCCCCACTTCATATCATGGTCCGCCTGATTATTATTGCATGTCCACTGTGTTTAAGGTTTTATTAATCGTAATTTTTGAGACGTCTAGTGGTGCGCCAGAGAAAAGTTATGCTATCTTTCTAAGATAGCACACGTAAATATTTTTTTTTTTTTTTTACTCCAACAGTGCATTTTTTGTCAATTTAGTTTGTATTTTGTCCTCCCTCTTCCGTCATTCGTCTTCCCTTACGATTGTGACCCCCCTCTCCCCCTCACAATATTTCATGGGAGTTTCCTACGAATTTTTACTGGTAAAGGTTTTGCATATCCACTACGTTGAAGGCGTTGTTTATTATTTGTAATTTAAGACGTTCAACGGACACTTTAAGACGTTCAAGACGTTCGATGGTCGACGCCTGACGTTGACGTTCGATGGTCGACTCTCGTGCGACGTTCGGTGCACGTTTTGTGGAATTTTGTTTTTTACTCCAACACTGCAACACTGACGATTTAGTTAATATTTTGTTGTCCCTCTTCCATCATTCGTCTTTCCTTATGAGTGTGACCCCCCACTCCCCTTCACAATATTTCATGGGAGTTTCCTACGAATTTTATACTGGTCAGGTATTGCATATCCACTGCGTTGAAGGCGTTGTTTATTATTTGTAATGTTTAAGACTTGTTGTGGTGCTTTTTCTAGGACCACCCAATTTATTGTTGGCAGAGCTCTATTTTGGTTCAAATAATGTCTTGTCAACATACGTTCAATTAAAACACCGTCAATTTTGGCTGAACGACGAACGACCAACCTCTCTTCACATTACACCGTATGTCGACCTTTTCCACTCTTTATTAATCTACCGAACTTAGTGAGGGGTGTATTGCAGCGTAGCAAAACCATGAAAGTTACCTGCAGGAAACTAGTTGCTTTCCGAAGGAAGAATGACAGAAAAAAAAAATTGACACACGAAAGACGGAAGATTATTAAGGAAAGTCCTTTCATTGCATTACGCAGTAGCTACGAGTTGTGCCACATTGCAGCTTGGGTTCACTGCACTCTCTCATAGTAATAAGTTACACGCCGAATTCTACCAAAAATTGGCCTCTTTCTCTATGGAATATGTTCTTCAGTTTTTTTCCTGTCAAAGCACAAAGAAAACAATGCAGGAAGTTACTAAGAACTGGGAAAAAATCAATTTATTTACTGTCAACTTGAGAGGGACGAAATCATTTGAAGAAAAATAATGCATCAACGGTTGGGCGCGGGGACTTTAAAATAAAAACTTAATCTAGTTTGAATCCCCGCGCCCAACCGTTGATGCATTATTTTTCTTCAAATGATTTCGTCCCTCTCAAGTTGACAGTAAATAAATTGATTTTTTCCCAGTTCTTAGTAACTTCCTGCATTGTTTTCTTTGTGCTTTGACAGGAAAAAAACTGAAGAACATATTCCATAGAGAAAGAGGCCAATTTTTGGTAGAATTCGGCGTGTAACTTATTACTATGAGAGAGTGCAGTGAACCCAAGCTGCAATGTGGCACAACTCGTAGCTACTGCGTAATGCAATGAAAGGACTTTCCTTAATAATCTTCCGTCTTTCGTGTGTCAATTTTTTTTTTCTGTCATTCTTCCTTCGGAAAGCAACTAGTTTCCTGCAGGTAACTTTCATGGTTTTGCTACGCTGCAATACACCCCTCACTAAGTTCGGTAGATTAATAAAGAGTGGAAAAGGTCGACATACGGTGTAATGTGAAGAGAGGTTGGTCGTTCGTCGTTCAGCCAAAATTGACGGTGTTTTAATTGAACGTATGTTGACAAGACATTATTTGAACCAAAAAAGAGCTCTGCCAACAATAAATTGGGTGGTCCTAGAAAAAGCACCACAACAAGTCTTAAACATTACAAATAATAAACAACGCCTTCAACGCAGTGGATATGCAATACCTGACCAGTATAAAATTCGTAGGAAACTCCCATGAAATATTGTGAAGGGGAGTGGGGGGTCACACTCATAAGGAAAGACGAATGATGGAAGAGGGACAACAAAATATTAACTAAATCGTCAGTGTTGCAGTGTTGGAGTAAAAAACAAAATTCCACAAAACGTGCACCGAACGTCGCACGAGAGTCGACCATCGAACGTCAACGTCAGGCGTCGACCATCGAACGTCTTGAACGTCTTAAAGTGTCCGTTGAACGTCTTAAATTACAAATAATAAACAACGCCTTCAACGTAGTGGATATGCAAAACCTTTACCAGTAAAAATTCGTAGGAAACTCCCATGAAATATTGTGAGGGGGAGAGGGGGGTCACAATCGTAAGGGAAGACGAATGACGGAAGAGGGAGGACAAAATACAAACTAAATTGACAAAAAATGCACTGTTGGAGTAAAAAAAAAAAAAAAAATATTTACGTGTGCTATCTTAGAAAGATAGCATAACTTTTCTCTGGCGCACCACTAGACGTCTCAAAAATTACGATTAATAAAACCTTAAACACAGTGGACATGCAATAATAATCAGGCGGACCATGATATGAAGTGGGGGGGGGCTGTCATAATGTAAGACGAACGATTAATGCCAAACGACGAACGTAGGCCGTTAGACTCAGACGTCAGGCGTCGACCGTTGAACGTTGGACGTCAGGTGTCGACCATCGAACGTCGGACGTCAGGCGTTCTATGAATCCCCGCACCCGACGGTTGATGCAATATTTTTGGTCACATGATTACGTCTCTTTCGAGTCGACAGTAAATAAATCGATTTATTTCCAGCTCATAGTAATTTCCTGTATTGTTCAAAGCAGTGCACAGTAACTTTCTGTAACGTTCAAAGCAGTTTATAGTACTGTTAGTATGGTAGCACCGAGCATGGTTTCAAACTGGACCTAAATAACGCAAAAATTAAAAATAACAACAAAGGCGAAGTTAGCATTGGCCATTCACACGGAGATTGACAGGATCAGCAAAATTGTTTTAATGGCGGGCGGCTGTTCATGTTGATGGTCTCACTTTTCATTGAGGTAAAGTTTCTTTGTGCTTTGACAGGGGAAAAAACTGAAGAGTATGTTCCATGGATACAGAGGCTAATTGTTTGGTAGAATACGGCGTGTAACTTGTTACTATAAGAGAATGTAGTGAACCCAAGCTGCTATGTGGCATAAATCGTAGCTGCTGCGTAATGCAATGGAAGGACTTTCTTTAATAAGCTTCCGTCTTCCGCGTGTCAATTTTTTTTTTCTAGTGACATACTGAATGCAACTTTCAATAGAGCTGTGTCAACAATGAATTGGGTGGCCCTACAAAAAGCACCACAAGAAGTCTTGAACATTTCAAATAATAAACAACGCCTTCAACGCAGTGGATATGCAATATCTTTACCAGTATAAATTCGTAAGAAACTCCCATGAAATATTGTGAGGGGGGGAGGGGGACGACAAAATACAAACTAAATCAACAAAGTTGCACTGTTGGAGAAAAAAAACAAAATTTCTCAAAACTTGCACAGAAAATAAGCTGCGCCAACAATGGAATGGGTAGTCTCAGAAAGATAGCATAACTTTTCTCTGGCGCACCATAAAACGTCTCAAAAATTACGATTAATAAAAACTTAAACACAGTGGACGTGCAACAATAATCAGGCGGCCCATGATATGAAGTGGGGGGGGGGGCTGTCATAATGTAAGACGAACGTAGGCCGTTGGACACGGACGTTAGGCGTCGACCGACGCACGTGAGAGTATTTGCCTCAGAAAACCAGGCCAAAAAACCAAAATTTAAAATTTCATCAAAAAATGAAAATATTTATGGTTTCTTAAAGCTAAGTAACCACTCTATAGCACATTTTTATCCAGCAACATTTTGAAGTCAACCCTTTTTTATGAAATAAGCTTCAATAACTCGGCAAAAAAAAAAAAATGCGATATCGACCTTTGATTTGTGCCAAAATTCTTCGTTTTTTCGCCTCTTCCAACCACGAACCGCGCAATAGGAGTTGGAAAATTAACCAAAATCGATTTTAAAATATTCAAGAACATGCAAATATTTTTGGCCAGGTTTTTGGGGGTAAATGCTCCTACGTGCGTTGAACGTCGGATGTTGGGCGACGAACGAAGACCAATGAGCAACAAAATACTAACTAAATGAGCAATTTCTCAGATCCATCGTGGTTATAAACTTTTCAAAGTGGTGTCCATATAGGCCTTCCAAAGGGCCGATGTTTTAATCAATATTGCAAAGAATACGCTGCGCTAGTGCAAGGAATAAGACTAATTTTTGGTGTACTGAACAAAACTTTTGAAACGCACGCTTTAAACATTGGTAAGGCTCATCTGATTTATCTTTAGCGATGGATGTGTAGGAAGACAATAGACCTGATTTTAAAAATTCTTCTTGGATCATTTATTCCAACTGTTCACCGAGAAATACTGGCAATCACCATATGCAGCTGTTCGTCACGTCCACATCATTTTTGCGCACCAATCATGTTACATTTTGTAAACTTGGACAAAATGCACTCATCGAATGGGGCTGTTGCTCACTTTTACTATAAGCAATTTAATAGTCGATTCTGGTGTAAAAACCTCCAAAAATAACGATGGCAGCACTAACATTTTCCGAAATCCGCTCCTAAACTCGATAAACGCTTTTATGTGCGCGAGCTTAAGGGGAGTAAAACAAAAAAAACAAAATTCCACAAAACTTGCACAGAAAATAAGCTGCACCAACAATGGAATGGGTGGTTTTAGAAACATACATGAAATATTGTGAGGAGGAGAGAGGGGTCACAATCATAAGGGAAGACGAATGACGGACGAGGGACGACAAAATACAAACTAAATCGACAAAGTTGCACTTTTGGAGTAAAAAAAACAAAAATTCCACAAAACTTGCACAGAAAATATTGCCAAAAATCCAAATTTAAATTTTATCAAAAAATGAAAATATTTACGGTTTCTTAGAGCTAAGGAACCACTCTATAGCGTACAAGATGCGTCAGGACCCCAAAGTTGATCTACTGTCATTAGGACATCATGGAAGTGAGCGACCATGTCACCCTCTACTTTTCATCGCTCGTTGCTCTATTATTAATAGTAGGTAAACATTTTCCATTTACGAACAAGCGTTGGTGCGTCCAATCATTTTGGCAATTTTGGGTGATGTTTTTGAAGGTATGCACTTCACATTCAGCAAAACTAAAAAATATTGAAAAAGACCCTCTACGGCAATAGTTTCTGCAACAGAAACTTGCACATTTTTATCCAGCAACATTTTGAAGTCAAGCCTTTTTTATGAAATAAGCTTCAATAACTCGGCAAAAAAAAAATGCGATATCGACCTTTGATTTGTGCCAAAATTCTTCATTTTCACGCCTTTTCCAACCATAAACCGCGCAATAGGAGTTTCGAGTTTAAATTGGAAAATTAACCAAAATCGATTTTCCAATATTCAAGAACACGTAAATATTTTTGGCCCGGTTTTTGGGGTAAATACTCCTACGTGCGTCGAACGTCGGACGTCGGACGACGAACGAAGACCAATGAGCAACAAAATACTAACTGAATGAGCAATTTCTCAGATCCATCGTGGTTTCGGTATAGACCTTTCAAAGTGGTTTCAATATGGACCTTCCAAATGGCCGATGTGTTAATCAATATTGCAAAGAATATTACGTCGTAGTTGCGCTAGTGCAAGGAATAAGACTAATTTTTGGTGTACTGAACACTTTTGAAACGCACGCTTTAAAATTGGTAAGGCTCATCTGATCTATCTTTTAGTGATGCATGTGTAGAAAGACAATAGATCCTCATTTTAAAAATTCTAGGATCATTTATTCCAACTGTTCGCCGAGAAATACTGGCAAACACCAAATGCAGCTGTTCGTCACGTCCACATCATTTTTGCGCACCAATCTTGTTGAATTTTTGTAAACTTGGACAAAATGCACTCATCAAATGGGAGTGTTGCACACTTTTGCTATAAGCAATTAAATAGTCAATTCTGGTGTAAAAACCTCCAAAAATAACGATGGCAGCACTGAAAACTTCCGAAATCAACTCCTAAACTCGATAAACGCTTTTAATTACGCGGGCGTAATGGTGGCTGAGGGTAGTAACAATGGGAGATAGATTCCCATCTCTTCGTAGTTTTTATGTGCAGTATATAAAAATTAATGAATTAATTTAAAATAGTGGCTAAGTATTTTTGGTGTTTAATTCGTAATTTACGATGAATTTTAGGTCATGCAGCGAACTTTGAAGCAAACTTCCTCGTGTTTTGTGTATATTTGTGACTACTGATTTTAGAGCGTACCGCAAGGCAGGCTCTATTGAAATCGTTTGCTTTAACAATGGACCATTGGATAAAGCGTTTTCCCACCTTCCCTGTGTATTTGGACGAAAAGAAGCTCCACCCACCTCGTCCTTGGAATTGTTGTTTGATTTTGATTAAGTAATATTTTACTGGAAACCTTTTGATATTTATTTTGAAACGATGACAATCCCATTTTTGTCTTGATTATACTACTAGAAATGGGTTTTCGGTTTTCAAATTCGGTTGTTATTTTAATTTCGTTCAAAGTGTTCGCGCCCTTTTCGAGAATTCAAATATTTTTTCAAAAGAAGTGCCAAAATCGTCCATTCAGTGAATGTGAATTGTTAAAATGTTGCTTATTGGGAACCAATCGACAGGGAAAGATTTTTGTCGACCCATCAGTTGATGGTGAAAATATGAATGTTGTGACTGATCACCGTGATGTACCATGATGATGTAACATGTGCTTCATCGTGCGTTTGGCTGCATGATTATTTCGAGTATTATGACGTCAGGTACGATATATTGCTTCGATCAATCGTTTTGTGACCGTATAGAAGCCATTTCATCCACTCATCGTTCCTGCTTACTCTATGAAGCTAAATGTCCAATCGACAGGAAAACAACCCACCTCTTGAAAAAACAAAACAGCTGACTATCAATGTATCGACCGTTGCAATCTAGACGAGCCAACCTCCGTTCGAAATATTAAAGTTTGTTCATTTTATGCTTCTCACTTATTGTTGATCGATGAAGAGGGACTTCAGCCGAAGTTCACAAGTAATTGCTCCTGCAGTCAATTGCATTCGATCATGAGGAATGCAAAATTATAAATAAAGTTAATTTATATTTGTTAGCATTTGTCAGTCATATTTTTGTTATTTGTTATCATTTGTTATCAGTTAATATTGTTGAAAACAATTAACTGATGATGTAACAGAAAATTATTTTTAGTTTTTGTTTTTGTTTTTTGTTTTTTGTTTTTTTTTCCACCTTCTGACTCATTCAAATCATAACGTGTAAGCCAGTATAAAGCGAAAGAAAAATCAACTGTTGGTGACAGTGCAATCTTAATCTTCGATTTATTTTAAACGGTACCAAATAAAGCATCTGTGTATTTATTTTTTTTTTTTTTTTTTTTTTTTTTTCTGACTCATTCAAATAATAACGTGTAAGCCAGTGTAAAGTGAAAGTAAAATCAACCATTGGTGACAGTGCAATCTTAATCTTCGATGTATTTTAAACGGTACCGAGTAAAGCATCTGCGTATACGTCTCATTTTGTTTAGTGCAAAGTAGCTTACGCCATTATAACGCGAGTGCCGCGGTGAATATTTAGAAACGTACAGCATGGCACCATTTTTGTCATTAATTTTCGAGGAGCGCATTTTATTGTGTCTGGTATTTTAAAGATCATAATTGGCGGTGGTGTGCAGTTGCCGAAAAATAGGGAATTGAAAGGAGTTATTGGAGAGAGAGGTATTAGGGCAGCAGAAAAAAAAGTCAGTAGCACGAAGTGAAGCAGAGACCAGTTGTGGGTAGGGTAAATAGGAGGTGAGAGGGAGGCTGACTGGTGAGTGGAGTCCGAGTTTGAAATCCATGGCTGACTATCAGGAAAACAGCAAAGTAAACTGGTTCTTCGTGGTATCATAGAAAGAGGGATATGCGGAGTGGGGTACACCTTACAGTAATGAGAAGGGAGCGACGATTCATTCATATGTAAGCCTCCGGGTATAAACGCGGCCTTTTACTTATTTTACTTCGCTTCGCCCGTCGCGCGTCAAGGCATTGCAGAAGTGAAGGCCCCGCATTGCATTCCACCTCACTGCGCCGCCCATCACCGCGCCGCGCGAACCAGTTAACTGATCACCGGGAGCCCCCCTCACCTCGCAATCACTCCGTGTTACCTATGCGTTTTACTGCCGTCCTGATACTTCACTCTGCAATCACTTCTTCCAACAGTCTCCGCTCCACTCCTTGCTACCTCTTGTTTTTTCTGCTGCCCTAATCCTTCAGCCTCTAATCACTCCTTTCATTTCCCTATTTTTTGGCAACTACCCGTGACCGGGCAGAAAAAGGACCACCCGCTCTTTAAAAAACACCAGACTTACAATAAAATGCACTCCTTGAAAGTTAATTACCAACAAAAATGTTGCCATTGGGGAACCCGTAAAGTGTGTTGGTCTAAATCGAACCTTTGGTGGGAAAATTCGCTGTGTTTTGTGTTGGGGGAAGGGGGACGCCAACGGGGCACCTCAGTATGTTACTATGGCAAGAAAGATCGAACTAGCCCTACAGTGAATTTTACTTCCTTAAGCCGTGACCGGGCAGTGTGTTACTATGGCAAGAAAGGTAGGAAAATTCGCTGTGTATTTTTGTTGGGGGGAAAGAAGACGCCAACGGGGTGGTGTGAAACCATGGCAAGAAAGAGCAAGAAAGAAGAGCTCCGTAAAGTGTGTTGGTCAAAAAATCGAACTAGCCCTGTAGTGAATTTTACTTCCTTAAGTCATGACCGGGCAGAAAGAAGAGTTCCGTAAAGTGTGTTGGTCTATAAATCGAACTAGCCCTGTAGTGAATTTTACTTCCTTAAGTCGTGACCGGGCCGAGCGCGTCGGGGAACCACAGTATGTTACTATGACAAGAAAGAGGAGCTCCGTAAAGTGTGTTGGTCTAAAAATCTGCAGTGAATTTTACTTCCTTAAGCCGTGACCGGGCAGAAAGAGAACTAGCCCCTTTTTTCCTCTTCTCATCTTTATCATTGTTGTTTTTGATGGTGGTGGGAGTTGTAGTGGAGGTTGTGATGTTGATTTTGTTGGTTTTCTTTGTTTTCAATTGGTTTTTGTTTGGCTTTGCTACTATACAGGGTAATTCAAACCAAACCACTCAGCCTCAATTTTTTTTTAAGATAGCAGCTGGAGATAGTAAAAAGTGGACCAAACGCTCACGTTATAAATCTACCCCAAGGAATTCAAAGAAAATATTTTCAGCACCCCAAAACCAAGCCATCAGTGCTTTTTGGGAGATTAAAAATTGTTTACTTAGAATTTTCGGTGACAGTTTATATTGGTGCAGTTTGTTCCAAAAACTGTTATCAGACAACTATGAAAGTGATTACCTATAGGAAAGGGCAAGTGGTGTTGTAGCAATATAATGATGAGCTATGTGGAGAGAGGACATAAATGGTTGTGTGCGATTTCAGTGTTGTCAAGTCGAAGGATCGCAGCGAAGTAACTCAGTGCGACAGTGCAGTGGAGTGAGCAAGGGAGCCAGCGCAACGCGACAGGTTGGAACTTGTCTCGGCAACGCTGCTGTGCTGTCGTCCGCCGGAACTTTCGAGCCTACTAAACCTTGTGCCATTCTCCCTCATTTTTCTCCCTTCCCGTGGCATCTATGTAAAAATTGCTAGAGACCAAAATTGAAAACCATAAAATTTCCTTTCTTTTCATTGAAAGTTTAATTCTTTTAAGTGATTTTTAACTGAGATATAAAACAAAAAGCCAGACATATAGTTTCATTGAATTTTCTGTAGCCCCGCGCACGACCCCGCTTCGCTATGTTCAACCTCTCATATATCTTCCAAACCCAATGAAATCCGGTTACGAATTTTTCAGGGTAGTTTGTCCACATACCCAACATGCCAAAAATGCCAACGAGAAGCCGGAGCTCACCGGAGCTAGCTTTTGAAAGTCTATAACTTTGCAAAAGTTCCTTCTAATTCGAGGAGTTGGCAATATAAGTCTTGCCAATGCATGATAATTTTTTTTTCTTTTTCAAACTAACCATGAAGGTTTATTAAATAGGTCTTATGTTGTCCAGAAAAGTGCCTCCTATTTCAAAAATAACGATTAAACAGTCTAAAAGTACCGATTTAAAATTTCCAAAAAATACAGCAAATTTCGGTTTAATGAATAAAACTCCAATTCCAAGCCTCATATCTCCAAATAAAATGAAAAAAAGTCGAAATAACCGTCCAAACCTATTAGTCTATACCCTAAGGAGTAGAATTACCTTAATTTTGAAGAGTTTCGAGGGATTTGGACAAATAGGGTTTTTGCCGCTTAGGACACACTGTGTGGCGTCGCGTGCCATCTGGCAACACTGCAACTGCTCCATTTAACTCATTAAATATATCGAATTCTCCTTGTGCACTGTGAACCCCCTGAATTCGGTATTTTACATGAGTTTAAATGGATAGAATACATTGTTGCGGAATTTCACGCGACGCCACTTGTTTGGCGTCGCGTTCACCATTTCTCAGAGGGTCTTTATTTGTTTTTTCGAGATTATTGATTGTAGGCATATTATGGAAGAAAAAGGTTAGGTTCTGAGATTCTCAGCATAACTTTTGAGCCAATCGGCCATATGCATCAAAAATGTGCATAGAAGTTGCGTTCACCATTTCTCAGAGGGTCTTTATTTGTTTTTTCGAGATTATTGATTGTAGGCATATTATGGAAGAAAAAAGGTTAGGTTTAATTCCATTAAAATCAATAATATCAATAATACTCAATGGGTGAACGTATAGGTAAAAATTGGAATGTTTCAAGTACACTGTACAGCTGTTTGAACTTTGATGAAAATTTTCAAAAACATTCTGCAACCAGCCTACTGTAAAATTAGTCCCTTAATTAGGGCCTGGGGGTCTCCTCACAAAATTTTCGGGGTTTCTGGGGTGGGGGGAGAGGGGTTCCTCCCAAAATAATTTTGATGTGAGAAAGTGTTCGTGGGGTATACCCTATACGGTTTATTAATGTTAAAATCAATCTACCGAACTCATGTCAAAACCCCGCTGAGGGCCATTTTCAAGATGTTTGTTGTGAGTATAAGGGGTCCGCGCTAGCTACCGTTCTGTATTAAGACTTGACGGTGGGGCTATCGCCCCTTATAATATGTCGTATTTCTGTAGCAATGGACAGTTTTTGCCATGCTCGTTTGAAATGTCTCTTTTTGAGAACGCGATCAAACATTGACTGTGCGCGTCACGCAGATAAATGTGAACGAGTGATATTTTCTTGGACGCAACTTTGCGTCTTGCGAAGGTTTTAAAAATGAATAGGGGTGCTGGCCACAAGGTTAATAATTGTCGCGGGATGGACTAGGCGGCTTTCCTGGTTGTCAACTTGATCGGTAATACCTCGACAATCGTGCGTCGTTACGTTGCGTTCAAAACAAGGGATCAATTTCAATAAACTAGTTCATTAATTTCATTCGTCAAGGTTGACATGAAGGTCAAGGTACAAAGGTTAGAAATGTCTCGTGATTTGATTCGCACGAGTCGATCGTGCGCTGCAACGCAATGAGGCTCTCGCTCAGAGCTGCCGTTTAGCATATATTTAATGGCATTCCTCCATTTACCGATGAATTCATCGGTTGAGAAAAGATTAGATATAGGTTAGTTCAGTTTATGACTGTACTGCACGAAAATACTTACATCTGTAATATTTTCTCAATCGGTGGAAACCCTGTTTTTTTTTATTAAAATATCCACATGTTTTTTTAAAGTAATCGACGACTCCACCAGTTGAGAAAATATTGTAGATTCGAGTATTTCTGTGCATTACAGCCATACACTGAACTGAACATTGTAATATTTTCTTAACCGGTGAAATCATCGGTGAATTGGAAAATGTCATTACCTAACTATACGCAAAACGACAGCTTTTTTCTCGCAAACTCTTGCCCCAAGCGATTGGATAGTTAATGAGGCTCTTGCAAACTTTTGCTGTGAGCAAATGAATAGATAGTCCAACCTGTCGTAAAAACCAGCAAAAATCAGGAAAATCACATTGAAAAAGTCTAAAATTTAGTATAATAAACTTGTACAGAACTGCTATAACGGCAACATCTTAATGGCGGCACAACGCAGGTATCATGGGATATTCCCGTCTAATTTGTCACACTTTCTCAACGGAAACACAGAGATATGTTTCAATTTAGATGGGAATATCCGATGATACCAGCGTCTCTCCGCCATGACACCCGATTCTGAGAGTGAATTTCCTGACATTTCAGTGTACTCGTCGTCATTTTTACAGGTTTTTTATGTAAGAATCAACTCTTCAATCACCTGTAGTCAAAGTTTGCAAGAGCTCCATTAATTGTTCAGTCAACAGCGGCAAAACTTACGATGAGCACATTAAAATATTAATAAATTTACTCACCGACTCAGAAAATGACTTTGAAATCTAAGGCGTAATGACAGACTCCACCTATTGAGAAAATCTTTCAGATGTAAGTATTTTCAGACGAGAGTAATAATTTAAACTTTGCAGCGTAATATGTTGGTCAATCACGTTGGAATTATCAGTAAATTGAAAAAAGTCATTAAATACGAGGGTCGTTCGAAAAGTAAGTATTTTTCTCAGACCCTTTTTGAGATAGGAAAAATTCAATTACGTCGTTGAATTTGTCATATTTTACGCTTTTCAACTGCGTATGGTTTTTTTTAAAATTTGGTTCGTTTTTGGTGGAGATATGACTATTTTGCTGCACCCATCTCAAAAAATTTCCCGCCATCTCCCGCCAACTATTTACGAACGAGTGCAATCATCAAATCAGCGAAAAAAAGAATCGCTCGTTCTGAACATTTTTTTTTTTTTTTTTTTTTGTATATTTTCTCAAGTTTTTTCATAGTTCGATGGAGAATTTTAGAGAAAAAATAACTTGAAATTACCTATTTTTTAAGATCTTTCGACGAAATCGCCTCGAACATCGATACACTTTTGAAATCAGCTGACCAGTAGGTATCTCTATTCTTGAGTCATAGAAATCACGATTGAAATTCTAAAAACACGACACCACCATTCCGAGACCATTTGGGGAGACATAATAACTGTTTCACCGTTCACCTCGACTAACAACTGTCGGTCAATTTCAGAAGGTGGAACTTTTTGCGCATTGAGAAAACGAATCACTCCGCGAACTTCGACATCCGAGGGATTCTCTATTCACGCACACTTTTTCGACAATGATGGAGCGCGAGTGCAACGAACGAGACAGTACTGATTACTTGACATGTTTTGTTTACTATTTGAGATCCATCTGTACCTTGTTTTGATATGAAATAAAAGTCGATCACGTCTCGAGTGCAGAGCTGCCGATTTGCGTAGATTTAATGACATTTTGAAAGTCACCGAAGATTCCACCGGTTGAGACAGAGTTTTGTTAAGTGTATAACAGTAATACACAAAAAAACTAGCGTTTTTTATGTTTTCTCAACCAGTATATTTCAATTAATTAACGGCGTTTCCACCGATTGAGAAAAGATATTACAGATCAGAGTATATTTTCATGCATTAAAGTCATACACTGAATTGAACTATGTAATCTTTTCTCAACCGGTGGAATCATCGGTGAATTTAAAAATGTCATTAAACCTACACAAATCGGCAGCTCTGCTCGAGTGCATCAATGATAGCGGATTGAAGGAGGTGGCGGGAGGTGGCGGGAGGTGGCGGGAGGTGGCGGGAGGTGGCGGGAGGTGGCGGGAGGTGGCGGGAGGTGGCGGGAGGTGGCGGGAGGTGGCGGGAGGTGGCGGGAGGTGGCGGGAGGTGGCGGGAGGTGGCGGGAGGTGGCGGGAGGTGGCGGGAGGTGGCGGGAAATTTGTTGAGATGGGTGCAGAAAAATAGCCATATCTCCGCCAAAAATGAGCCAAATTTAAAACAACTTTAAGATGTTGAAAAGCTTAGAATATGACAAATTTAACAGCGTAATTGAATTTTTCCCATCTTAAATAGGGCCTAAGAAAAAGATCAATGGAACTTACTCTTTGAACGACTCTTGTATACGGAGAGCAGCACTCATCAGCTCTCAACTGTCGATACATCGCAATTCACTACAGGCCCTAGAGTCGAGGCGGCACATCTGAAAAAGTTGAAATTGAATCGCGCGCAATTTACCGTGGAAATTATAACTTGATGACGATGTACGCATTGACGTAGTACGTAATTTTGATGCCCCGGGGTGAACCAGGAAGTCGGTGCCACCGAGGGTAACTTCCTACAGGAAACTAGCGCTGAGTGATACCCCCCGACTTGTACGATCACTCTCCAACCATCATTCTTAACCCCCCCCCCCCCCCCCACAACATCCGATTATGTCTGATGAATAGCAGATTGTACTCCAGATTCTACAGGAGCGTTGTATTCCATAAAAACTCCTCGATGAACCTCTTAATATGAAAAAATGGACAAAAAACAACGCACTGCCTTCCTCAATTTTCTGTGTTTATGACATCCTTCCTGTTTCTCCATTTCTAGACCTTCCATTTTACATCAAAAGCGTTACTCTACGACGTTTCCATCACGAGAAAAAAATACGGGGCAAGGGCCTTTTTGAAACTTTGATCCCCCATAACTTTTGAACGAGTGGGAGTCAAGAATTAACGTTCGCGGCATTTTTTATTATTTTTCATGGAAAGTAGGTTTTTGAATGAGAAGCACACCCTTTTCATTTAAAAAAATGAAGTTGTCCCCCTTAAAACTCCCTAAGAGCCTGATCTACAAAATGTTTATAGCATGCACTTAAAACTTTGGCTAAAACAAGCGTAAAAGTTTTTTGGCATTTTTCGGATAAATTAACCATTCAAAAAATGATCAATAATATTGCCGGAAAAAGCCAAACGCGTATTCCCTTATTTCAGCGAAATTGTCTTGTTCAGACGGGAAAGAGACGTTTTGGACACCTAGTGAAAACAAATTCTTGAGTGTACCTATTGGAAATTCATGTTTGTGGATTAATCTTCGAGACACCAAATTGGCGCAAATGTTGAAGAAAAAGAAATCGAGGTTGAAGAAAGTCATATCATAAGTTGCTTTAAGAAGCCGTGTTTTGATTTGACACCCCCCCCCCCAATTAAACTAATGATTATAATCCAAAATTAATGATATAAGAGAAAATGAGTGTCAAGGCCTGAAGATTCGAATGAAATGAATGGGCAAAAAAGACATGAATAATGTGAGCCATTTAGTTTGCTAATTGAAGCCGTTTCCGTAACAAGGGCTCATAAAACAATAGGTCTACTCGTCCTGAGAATTTTGCATAGTGAGCAAATGGAGATTTTCAGGTGAAGAGCACACCTGTTGTCTTATGAGCTCTTCTACAGGAGACGGCCTCAAATGTGTAAGCTCGAATAATTCTTAAAGACTGAGACAAAGCGCAGTGTGTGTGTGAGTGTGTGTGTGTGTGCCTATATACGCACACATTCCATTAATCTTTCTGGGGAAACAAATCATTCGAAGTTACGATCTTTCCTTGTCACAATAGAAAGTGGCGTTGCCTATTCAACTACGTTTTCATTCATTACAGAAAGCATCATTGTTAAACTTTCAAGAATCTGTTTGGAGTTATTTATCCATTGACTCTATGTTTGGCGCATCACTGTTACCACTGGCGCAATCAGGATCTCTTCCATCTCTCTCATTTCCCATTTGAATGTATAAGTAGGAAAAGGACAGAAAGAGGGGGTTTTATCCCCTTGTCCATCCTTGTCTAACATGCTTTTCTCAATGGAGAAAAGAGAGAGATGAAACTCTCGGTGTGCTACTGACTGTTACAAATATCATTATTATAGTCTTATTCTTACTCTTACAAAGGCGGATCCAGTAATTGGCAACTGTGAATTTTTCTCATTTGTATGAGAAACAATCGATTTGTAAAAAGGCCATAGCCCCTTCAAGAATCGATTGCTTCTCATGCATTCAAATGGTAAGAATGCATGGTCGCCACATTGCTGGATCCGCCCATGTACTCTTAACTTTACTACATTACCAACCACTACCTGCAACAATTTTCCATTCCCCATCTTTTTAATTTCTCACAACTAAGAAAGTTAGAAATTGAGGAAGTATTGCTGTTGCACAAATATCTGTCTGTCTTTATCCTAGCATAGCTTTTGACGCAATATTGCATAAGCATCAAGATTTTGCTGAGAAATCGCTTTTATTATTCCTTTGAGAGACTGTATTTGTTTTTATGAAACTTTAAATGGGTCTGTTGCAAACTTTTCCTACAAAGGTAAAGAGTGTTTCATCGTATGTAAAATCGCCCGAAAAGTCCATTGGTGGCATCAGAAAGTCTTGAACTGCGATAATAAACTCACAAGTGACGTTTAATGAAATCTAAGATGGCGGTAAAATATCGAGCAATCTGTATGTATGCACCTTTAATATCCAAGGATTGCCAACGTTGACAACCTCACAGCTTCAGAGGTTATGTGTTTATTTACGTTGTGATTGGGTGTGATCGATATTGTGAGGTTGGCTATCCTTGGATGTTCGTGGTGCATACATACAGGTTGCTAGATATTTTACCGTCATCTTGGATTTCATTAAACGTCTCTTGTGAGTTTATTATCGCATTTCATGACTTTCTGATGCCACCAATGGACTTTCCACGCAATTTTACATGAGATAAAACACTCTATAGCGCTGTAGCAAAAGTTTGCAACAGACCCATTTTAGGCAAGTTATAGATGATAAAAGGTTTCCGTTAAAAGCAATAGGAAAACGGGTAAAATGGGTGAACGTAGGGAAAAATTGGAATATTTCAAATAAAGCTGTTTGAATTTTGATGAAAATTTGCAAAAACATTCAGCAAGCAACCAGCCTACAGTAAAATTAACCCCTAAGGAGGGGGTCTGAGGGTCTCCCATAGAATACTATAGAGGGACGTGAGGATTGTGAGGGTCTCCTTCAAAGTATTAAAGGGGGGTCCCGCCACAGAATAATTTTGATGTGAGAAAGTGCTCGTGAGGCATTTCCTAATTTCTAATTGTAATTCTATGATATTTATTGATCTTTTTTTCCTCGTTCATCCGCTTTTCATCATTTCTATCTTTCCATCTTCAATATTTTAATGAAACCGAAACTTAGATGATCTCGAACTTTGAGTACTTTCTTTCAAAAACTATTCCATGGTAAAAGACTATGGATGCAATTCTTTTCACCGAAAAAACTCGACTGAACTCGAAATTCGAACTTGACTCAATTTGACTCGAAGAAGACTCAAACGTGAGTCGAGACGGGTCCGAAAAATTGCTCGTGAATGAACTTCACCTCGAACCGGGAATGAAGGTTCAGCTCGCTCTCGCTAGCTCTGTTAGAGTTTTCACATGAATCCAAATTGGATTATCCAATCATGAGTCAATTTCAAGAATAGAAAATTTAATGCAAGTTTCTCAAAGCTCCTTTTGAATTGCAAATTAGTTCGACGCACTCCTCTCGTCTTTGGTCCTTTCTCGAGACATCGAGCCCTGGAGACAATATACTCATATAAAGAAATAAGAGATCGAGCTATGTACTAAGAGACATATGAACCACTTTTTGCAGCTTGCCCAACCTTTATTTTTAACTCATTTGTCCGCTCGCAAATTTGCGAGAGTACTGTGACCTTTAAAAGAAAGTCCTCTCATCGAAACAGTCCTTGATAATGTCGTTCATTATTTTTAAAAGAGTTTTAGATTATTTTAGGCATATTTTCAAATTAAACTAATTAAACAAATTAAACGTGCTTTTTTTCAAATTATCTGATGAATTTCACAGGAAGATTTATTTTAAGCTCTCTACAGAAGAAAATAATACAAAAACTGTACTGGAATACTTCTGTTTATTAAATATGAACCTTTGGACATATTTTTGGACATGGACTTTTTATTCGCGGGCATTGTAGTTCATTGGACATCAGAACGTTTGGACGAAATGACATTGAACGAAAATATAACTGTACAAATAAAATTTTGGGACAAAATAGTTTTGGACATAAACGCTGTGGACATGTCATCTGGGAACTCCTTTAAGACGTCTTATATATGAAGCCAAAAATAACTTGAATAAATCTGACAAATCTGGGATCTCTGACTTGAGCGAGACGTCGTTCGCTGCAGCTTCATTAAAAACTGTATTAATAAAGAGAGCAAAATCAAATGAAATATTGCCATGATAATCGGATTAGGCCACGAGTAATCTATCCTTCCATCGGTTTATCGAGCATGGAAAATGATTGAAAAGTGATGAATATAAATGAACGAGCAGAGAATAAAGTTATAATAAATTCGATGAGGGTTGCAGAGGAGCAGAAATGGAAAAAAAAGAGAGTCGCGACTTAGGTAGCGTTCTAGAATTCAACCATTTACTGCATCCGTGCAAAAAAGATTACATTATCCTGTGATACTGTATATCTATGTACATTGGAAAGTGCTGCTATTCATAATCTTTTCTGCATCGAGACAATAAAGGGATGAATTCTAGAACGGCACCTTAGGGAGAGTCGAAGCGAATACAGGGCATTCGGTTTCTACATTGCAGCGAGATAAGTCTCGAGGAAACGAGAAACAGAGGAGAGAATATAAATCAGAAATTGCTCATCAACGCAATGAAAATAAATCCCTCGGCGTAATATTTTCAATCCCTCTTTCAGATTTGATGATGAGAATGATGCCTTAAAAATTCAAATTATATGGAGTATACTTACTTTACGTAGGCGCCCTGTCGTAGAAAAATATGAAGAGGGGCACGAACGAAAGTCGAACGGCTTCATTCAAAAGCTGCTATTCCGAGGGAATATATATGGGGTGGTGGATGATATATTTTAAATAATGTAAATATATGACGCAAAGACAGATATGGATAAATTCGGGGATTGAAAGAATGACGCAGCACCCCTTCATAATGGTGAATAAATCCAGAACGCCCATATCGATAAAAAATAAATTGTAGAGAGTACGTCACGATCACTTTCTCACATCGAACTTAATATGCGGGTGGCCCTCAAACCCCCTTATAATTTTTTAGGGAAAACCCCCATATCCTCCTATAATATTTCGGGGGAAACCCCTCAGACCCGCCTACAATGTTCTGGGGGAGACCCCCAAACCCCCCTATAATATTGGTATAATATTGTTAATATAGGGTTCGATTAATATTATTAGTAGGAGGGGGGGGGGTCTTATTTTGATGTAAATACTGAGCTCTATCTCCAACTAGCACCTTGGCCCAGTATTCACAAGAAAAAAAGAAAGGGTTGTTTGAATTTGGGTGAGGAAAAAAGAAGACTCAGAATGAAATAAATTAACACGTTTTATAATAAAAAAAAAAAGAACCGCACTTTGATAATTCATTACCGACTCCCTCGTATAACTATCTATGTAAAAGGGACACAGTTATGACAGGCCAAAAGGCCGGCATAACTATATACTGTTCTTATTCATTTTTGTTATTAATTTTATTTACCATGGCCTATGTGCAGAATAATCGTCTACATAGTAAATGTAATGTTATCCAAGGATCTCATGTCTATTATGGCAATCACTTCTCAAAAACTTTTTTTTTTTCTCTCTCTCTGACAATCTAACAAAATGCTTTCTCTTTGGAGAAAGGGGGTCAGATTGCGAAACACATTTTGCTTTTATTGTATTTGTTTTGTCTTTTTCTTTGTCTACATGTCATGAATTTCTTTTGTACCTTGGTGAGGTTAGGGCTCAGTCTTTTCTAACTACAAATATCAAACCTTTTTTTTTTCTTTTTCAAAATTAGCCAACCTCCGATGGCAACCTACAATGTGCAGCCGACAAGTTGAGGAATTGGGGAAAACCCCCATTAAATTGACACGTAGAACGTATTGTCACCCATGTGATCGTACAGGCGAAAGTCAAATCCAACGTTTCAAAATTCCCTGACTCATTTTCATTTATCCAACCACGATCAAACATTCAATTACTCCAATTTAGGGCTGCCATTTTGCGTAGAGGTAGAATCGATGCTATTTTTCTCGTCACCGATGATTCCACCGGTTGAGAAAAGATTACACAGTTCAGTTCTGTGTATGACTGTAATGCACGAAAATACTCTGATCTGTAATATTTCCTTAATCGGTGGAAACTCCGTTGATTAATTAAAATATCGGCAAGTATTTCAAAGTCATCGACGACTCCACCGGTTGAGAAAAGATTACAGATGCGAGTATTTCAGTTTATCATAGTCATGCACTGCACTGAAGTGTGTAATCTTTTCTCAACCGGTGGAATCATCGGTGAATTGAAAAATACCATTGATTCTACGCAAAACGGCAGCCCTGCTCCAATCCATCTTTCTCTACATAGTTCCATGCCTCGTGAAGAACAAAAGAAAGCATATTCACGATTATTCATACATGCATTGTCCTTTGAAAAATGTAAACCGTGGAAGACGATCATGAAACGTTGGATTCGACTTACGCCTACTCGTCAGACGGACGACGATATGGTAAACTTTTTAACCTCTAGTTTAGAAACACCCTGTATACTACCTACCTATACTCGGTCGACCGCGCGATTCCAGGATTCGCGTATGGCACGCTTACCTGCCCGAGAAGTCGCATCACTGTGCATTAACTATATGATGATTGGTATTCCGGTTTCAACGACAATCATAATAATCACTTTCTCGTTATTCTCAGAAGTCTAATCCCGCTAGGGAGAGAAATTAAATGTATAGATTCGGAGAATGGCGGGCGAAGCCATGGCCGAGACTATAATGCAGGACGCGCTAACAGCGCAGCAAACAAGTACTCTATACAATGCATTAGGCGTCTTTACCAACTGTGCTCAAAAAGGATCAATGACATACATAGCGTGCATTAGAACATCAACGCGGAAAATGCCCAAAGGGCATTGCTTTTCTGGAATCGGTGGGATGGACTTGTTCCGGTTGTTACCCATAGTCTCGACATGAGCTCTGTTTATCGTTGAAATGGAGGTTTTGAGTGAGAACTGATGAAATTAAATGCATGCAGCTACATACAGTGTACGCTAGATAGTTCGAAATTGAAGGGACCGAGGTTTTTCTTTGAATTAACGAGATTTCGATTTACAGAGAACTGTTTCTAGAGAAAATTCTAAGAAAAGAGATTTTTAAATCAGCTTTGAATCCGAGGAAGTGTGTCCGATTTCTCTATAAATCGTAAGCACAGAGCAATGCTCATATTTTTAAATGGATATTAAATAAATGCATACCCCCCCCCCCCCCCCCCACAAATAAAATAAAAACACGAGTTTCATGCAATTTGATTTACATCAATTCACAATTTATCACAGAAAATACTTTCAACAAGTGGAAGACCTAAAAAACACCGGAAAGTTTTAAAGTAAGCTTGGAAAACGATCATGTTTGATTACGTTTGGTCACTTTTTTTACGATTTCAGACCGTAAGTAAGTACGACACCATTCCCAGGAAGCGACTATTTTCCATAGATTAAATGAAGTAAAAAGTCGTTGCCACATTGTACACGCTCAAAGTCAAGAATGATATTCAGGATTGTTCCTTTTGACAAGTCCAGAAACGGCTTTTCTCGTACTTAAAATATATTGAAGATGGGTCGTTGTTACACCCGTATCCTCGATTGATACGCAAGTTGAAAAGCTTTACGTAATATATAGGTGAATTAAGAAAAGTTTGAAGAAGCTTCAATTGTTCGGCCTGATCTCTACTGTATTGAGGCTCCAGCGAACTTTTGCCACTTTAGTTTAAACTTCGGATTCTAACGTTAAACGAAAGAAAAATGAGGATGCATCCTCTCAAAGCTTCTATAATACACTTTCCTAAATCAGAGAAGAAAGCAGTACAAAATAGCTCGTCAAGTTTACTTGTTTGTCAAAACAATTTGCTGATGACGGACATCTTGAATTTGCTGCGTGAATTGTGGAAGGGTGCAATTCAGAGACTTAAGTAGAGAATGAAATCAAGTAGATTTTACGTAATGTAATGCAAATTGGTGTATAAAGCAATGTGTCACGGAAGATTTTGATTCTCTTTTTTACGAAAGTCGATAGCTCTTGTGTGTTTAAGCGGCAAAATATAGCGGTGGCTAGATTTCACGAGCCTACCGGTATAATTTAACGTAAGATCTTACGCTTAAAGTTTCGTGAAAGTCCGCAAGAAAAAAACCTCTTTTGTTTCTACCAATTTTCCCATTAACTGTTTACTTTTGTATTATAATTAATACAGTTTAAAGAAAATGAGCACTACCGAGCAATCGCTATGTGTGTAAGAACCTTGTTACTTTGCTGCCTTGCGGTGTGATGATATGGCGGACTCATAATGATTTTCTGGGGTGAACGAGCCTATTGAACGCAGCACCTCAAGAGGCATTTTTGGGCCATTTTCTGGTGTAAAAAGGGCATTCTAACGCTTGTAGGGGAACACTGGTTTATAAAAGCTCCCCTTCCCCCTCCAGCTCAATTCCACAATTTCTGAATCACAATGCACATACCGAAACGTCGAAAACGTTCCCAATATGAACGCAAAATCGCATCATCGGGCTGTCGCAGGTTAAGAGAGTGCCTTCAATTTGGGAACTATGCAAAAACAGAACCGTCGCGTAGGAATAGTTACCTACCCCGAGATTATTCCACCTCTGTGCTGCAGAGCTGCCGATTTGCGTAGATTTAATGACATTTTGAAATTCACCGAAGATTCCACCGGTTGAGAAAAGATTACATAGTTCAGTTCAATGTATGACTGTAATGCACGAATATACTCTGATCTGTAATCTTTTCTCAATCGGCGGAAACGCCGTTAATTAATTAAAATATACCGGTTGAGAAAAGGGGGAGAACCCTTTTGGGCGAGCTATTGTTAAAAAGAGAGCCCTTTTGGGCGAGGGTAAAATAAATGTAGAGGAGAATGAGGGAGGTCTTTTGGGCGAGCGGGCGAAAGAGGAATATCGTGAATCTGGCAACTATGCCTGCCCAGAGATGCAGGTGTGAGCTTCGGAATCTTATCAGACGGGCGGACGGAGGCGATAGATTTTCGGTCAAGATGACTGATGCGTGGTGATACGGTTCAAATGCTGTCCGGATCATTGCCTCTGTTTTGAGTAACAATTATGTAATTAGTAGCGCGGTGACTGCTTGTAAGACGGCACGCGGAGAAATGGATACCGCAATTTCTTCAATTTTCACGACATTTCGCGGGAAGAGGTGTATAGTTATCGACAATTTTAAATTTACGGAGTCAAATGTGTTACAGTGCGGAAACGTGAGGTTCAGATGCGCGAACAAGAAATGCGGGCAAAGTGTTTTAGTTGACGAATCCGTAAAAAGAGTCATTCAGTGTAGTGAAGGACAACATAACCATGATCCATACACACCGAAAGAAATTTTCACACAACAATTTAAAGTCCATGTTAAGAGGAAAGCGGCCGAGAATTTAATAGAAAAACCGAGTAAAATAATAAGGCGCGAGCTTTTATCAGACAATGACTGTGAAATATCAAATTTGGAATCGCCTAATATCCGAAAAATTATGTATAAAGAAAGGAAAAAGTCGCACCCCGCTTCCATACCAAAATCGCGACAGGAAACCTACTCGCAGCTGTTTGATTTACAAGAAACAATTGAAGTGAAAGGTCAGCAATTTTGTTTTGTCAACCAATCCAAAACGATGGTAATATTAACGTGTGAATCGAACTTAAAATTGATCCAAGTCAGTGAATTTTTTTTTTGGAGATGGAACTTTTTCTTATGCGCCGGATCATTTCTCCCAGCTTTATACAATCCATGTTTATAAAAATTGTTTTTATATTCCAGTAGCTTTTTGCTTTTTACCTTCTAAAAGCTGTGAAACTTACCGTTTAATGTGGCAAGAACTTCAAAGTTTGAGCGTTCGCGATTTAGCAACTTTAAATGACAAATGGTGAGTCAAATACTTAATACAATATAAATACTTCGACACCATTTTCGGTTTTTCAAATTTCCCGGTTTCGATGTGTCGTGCGGTGTTGTCGATTCCACATATTTGGTCAAATATTTCCTTTTTTCCTATCGCCCAAACGACCTCCTAAGATCCAGTTCCTCGCCCACAAGTGCCCTTTTTCACTCGCCCAAAAGACCCCTCTTTTTCGCCCAAAAGACTCACTCCTCGCCCAAAAGACCTGCCTCCGAGAAAAGATAAAATACGCTAGTATTTTCGTGCATTACAGTCATACACTGAACTAAACCCTGTAATCTTTTCTCAACCGGTGGAATCTTCGATGAATTTCAAAATGCCATTAAATCTACGCAAATCGGCAGCTCTGCTGTGCTGTTATTTATAGGCAACAGGAACAATGAAATGTTAAGACAATGTAATTGTCCAAAAAAATTAAAAAAGTAAACTATTTCAATTTTCTCAAAAGTGTTACTTGACTTCTTTTAATGCAATGAACTGTTGATGGACGAGACTTATATAATCAATCCTCTATTTTTAGTTTAATTACGAAGATTTTATATCCTATCATAAAAAATAGGAAGATATTATATGCGAGAGGTTATGATATACAATGAGAGAGAGATAGCACTTTTTTGCTGTATACTTGAGATTGCATGTCTAATTCTGTATTGTACAATCCTTGCTTCAACAGTGCATTGTCCGAGAGTTCCTCGGCACAGACCTTGCATATCTCTTCCTAACATCAGCTGAAAGTTGGATCGTAAAAGTTTATCGTCAGGAAGCACTATCCAAACTTTACCCTCCAAAATTGTTTGAAAATTAGCCAAAGGAAAGTTTTCCCAGTTCCATTCTGCCACATCTACTCTTGCAATCCGCTCAGGTCCTGTGATTTCAACGGTTAAATATTAAAACGAGCACTTTGAAGGAGGCTCGAATAATTTAAGAATCTATTTCCTTTATTGAACGGGCAAAGTGGATGTATTTTTACCCTTCCCAATCTAAAGATACATTTGCTCTCGAATTTTTCAACTATTTTTATCAGTTCTTTCTAAAATGACAACGTATATTTGCTGAGAATATTACTTGTTTTTAATTGAATTAGAAATATGAGATCTTCTGTGGCACTTTGCCAACAATGATTCTCCTCAATTTAATTCAATGTGAACCAATCGATTTTGATACTGAAGCGGCGCTTCACAAAGAATCAATTGCTGTGCTATGACTTTCAAAGGAAAGTACCCTACTTAAAATTCTCATTTTTGTTTTTCCCTTTTGTTCCCAAAAGAAGTTTTCATTTTTCATGACGCATTCTGATAAGTCTTTAAACACTTGAAAGCCGCAAAATTGTTTAAATGTTGCCGAGATTGAAAATAATAAAACTTTTGACTGGGGAATTTTCTTTTGAAAGTCATATTGCATAGATTCAAATGGAGATAAAACATTGTTGCCAAATTGCACAAGCCGCCGCGCCACGAGGAGGTGTTCTCCTCCGGTTTTCAGTGAAAACTTCCTTTAATAATTGAGATTCTGTGAAATCTTGAAATTCCGCTCATATAAGTGGAGATGTAGTCACTAGTCAGAGAGTTGTATTGTGTTGAGAGGAGACCATAGGCAAAGAACCAGTTGACCTTATTAGAAAAACGGTCGGAGATTCTTGACTGGGACAAAATGAAACAACGAGTGCCGCCAAAGATGGGAAATGGAGTAATTATAACCTCTTCAGAGGTATGTAAGAAGTCCTATGTTATTCCTTAATTAATTAATAAACTGAAAGTTGACGAGAGAACTCAAGGGTGAATTCACGGCGTTCCATGGAAATATAATTAATTAATTCTCCTACGAATTTATATTAAATAAATATTACTACATTATTTTTAACCCTTTCAATACCTCGCCCGAGTATCGTCTCTGTGACAAGGTCTGCCTCAGAAAATTTCAGTATTTACTCAAAATAATTGCGACTTCGACGTCTTAATAGTTGATAATAATGCTCCTTGAGCGCCTTCAATAAAGTGTCTATGCAAAATCAGCACCGCAGTGAAGGAATGTTTAACTACCTACATAATTTAAGCGATCGAACATTGATTTGTTTTCTTAGCCTGGCCGTAAAGGGGTTAAGTGATTTCAGGCATTATACATACAGAGATCTTAATCTGGTTGGAAGCGCTATACAACTCGCACTCTCTCAAAAATGTTGTGTGTTAATGTAATTACGAGTACGTAAGAACTGATTGTATAAGTGACGCATTGCCATGATCTTTGTGCCTTTCACTTATTACCCCCCCCCCCCCTCCACCACCCCGAGGAGAAAGATAATGTAGTAATGACGAATAATTTCTGGATTTGAGTTTCTCAATTTTTCGGCATTTTATGAACTCTAGAGCCAAGATCAAGCTTTCATTTGGACTTGGATTTAGAACTATAGGAAGTCTTCTACAGATCCTCTCCAAAACAAGAAGTGTTCTTTTTTTCATTAATTGAAAGATTTATATGCAGTTAGCATCCATGGCCTGGTGCTTAGCGTAACTGATATCTAACCCGCGGGTCGCGGGTTCGAATCTCGGCCGAGGTGACAAAATTTGACGTTCTCAAATCTTGCCACTTCGGATAGTCATGGATGTTTCCTCGTTCCTCTTTCATCCGTCCTTCTGCTTCTTTCTTCAATTTTTTTCCATTGACGTAGCATGCCATATGACAACATTGTGTTGTGTTCATTTAAACTCATGAAAACGATCGAACTATTGTGTGTTCGGTGAAAACCTTCGCATTCGACCTTATACGTGGGTTTAAATAGGCATAGTACAACCTTGCCAAATTGCACACAACGCCACTGATTTCTTCCATCTCAAGTAATACATATAATAAACGGTTCAATTTCTACGATGGCTGGTCCGTTTTGGAATTAATTCCATGTAACAATCTTTGCCCCCCCCCCCCCAAAAAAAAAAGTTTACATCGACTCTTTAAAGTATGACCCAGTTAATACGTGGGGTCGGTCGTATGCTTTCAGTCGCATTTATAAATAAGTAAACTTATCCAAAAAATGTACGCTCTTATAATGAAAAGTTGAAGAAAATTGCTTGGCAATTACTTTCAGTGCATTTTGACGCCATCAGCACGAAATAAGAGCTTGTCATTAGTAAAATTACTTTGTATCTTGTTAAAATTGATGCAACTAACCCTCTTCGTTCTAGATCCAGATGCATGAGTAAATACATTGTGGAACGACAGAAGGTTTTCAATTTAGTAAAGTAGCGTTTGAAGCTGCTAAGCTGTCTCGATTCTGGTGGTGCATCTTCTGCTCTCTTTGAAAGCGAGAAGTTTTAGAAAATATTCTTAAAATAATAAAAAGAAAAGAAAAACTGGAGGACTTGAGATGTTTGTACTGTGACTAACAAAAGAAAATACCTTGATAGAGATTTTCATTGTAACATTTCTTCACCAGTTTCAAAGAGTTTTGCTGTTTTCAGGGATTTCAGAGTTTCACTAAAGCAACACTTGAAAGTTTGCCTCAAAAGTGTAAAACTCTTTGGAAAATGATGGAATAGTTTACTAGAAATAATTCTGACACGAAGACTTTCTTTTGAAGCTCATGGTGTTATTGAGGCCCTCTGAAATTCATACTTCAAAAGATTCCTACCTTTATTTTTCAGCCAATTTTGAGCCATCATGAAACTTTTGACCGTTCGAAATTTTAGGAGTTTAATAACTGTATTTGAGTTGAAAATCGCTGTGATTTGAGCCGACACATCCTCACCAAATTATTTGGCTTGTTTTCCAGCATTTGCCCGTTCACCTGTTCTGTTTATATTTCTCTTATATATGTAATTGTACTCCGTACATGCGATTAAAAAAAACCCAAATGTTTTCATTTACTAACCGGAATATTCCTGAAGAAAAAAATTTCTATGGAAACTTTCCTTTCCGCGTCGATAAAATTATATTCATCGGTGATCAGATGAATGACTGGTAGTGTTAAAACTTCGATATACTAATAGGATTAACAAGAAAATATGTGAATAATTTTAGTTAATTAAAAAAGATTATTCAAAATACATTTTTTGCCCAACCAATGGCTTGACACATTAATCTTTTATCTATCTATCGGTTCAATCACCGTTGACTTTTGGGATTCTTCATTTGATGAAATTAGACTCAGGAATGATCACAAAACGATCAGATGAATGACTAGTAGAGTTAAAACTTCGATGTACTAATAGGAATAACAAGAAAATAATGTGAATAATTTTGGTAAATTATTCATGATTATTCAAAAGACAATGGGGCAGTTGCAAGGGTTTGAAACATTATGTTTTTTTAAAAGAAAATGAAAGTATACTGGATGAGCTAAGAACAAAGATGCTTTTGGTTTCTGATTAAGTCCCATTTGTTCCGGATATGAGATTTTGGCCCAAAATGCATTGTTTTAATTGGGAATTTCGTGTTGGGACGTCACTATACACACGATTTTTTACAACTTTACACGTGTGACGTATCTCCAACACAGAGGCACTCAGGCAAAACCAAAGGCACCATTGTTCTCAGCTAATCAAGTACTATATATTTTAAGCGTGCCATACGAAGTATATGGCAAGCTTCTTACTCTCTTTTTGCTGTATACAATGAATAATATAATACAGTGGAAGAGTTGCCCTCTGGTGGCCGTGTGTGTTTTGGAGATTTCGTTTTCAGGATATGAATCAAAAATTAAATGCTTGGGTTGTATTGTGTATTTTCGAGAAATTTTTGAATACGTACAATCAAACACTCAGACACGTTTAAATTTTTAATTTGGAATCATTTGATGCTTTCGTTGATTTCATTTTGCACAAAAACGGGGCCCCATTTTACAACTAGTCAAGTTTTCGGACTCTGTTAACTTCAGTTGTTTTGATTCTTCAGGCGTTCTCTCTCTCTTTTTCTCACTCTATCTCTGATTTGTCTCCGATGCACACACAGAAAATATACTGAGTTTATACACACACACATAGGTAATTGACCCATGTCAAACAGGTTTTGACACTTTTACAACACCCAATTCTCTCTCAAATCCCTTGAATATCTCCCCCCCCCTCCCCCCCTCCCCCCCCCCGCTCAAAGCCGCTAGCATCCACTCGTCAGCACTCCAAACCTCCGATCAGGGGCCCTGCACAAATTAAATGAACGAGTTGTTGAACGCGTATTTTGACTCACTCAACTGTTCCAAGAGCAGGTATACAAACACAAAGGATTCGGACGCCGCACAGTGTGTAATTTTGGCAATCTAGCGCCCGAAAACCTCCAAAAAGTATATTGGCAGATCATTAAAAGAATATCTGATCTTGACAAATTAGAAGTACAAGGAGCAAGAAAATAGCATCATATATATGACCATAAATCACCTTTTAAAGGGTAGGGGGGGGGGGGGGTCCTCAAATATACTTTTTGGAGGTTTTCGGGCGCTAGATTGCCAAAATTACACACTGTGCGCCGCTCGGCTCCTGTGAATCGAACGAAACGTCGCTTTGAGCTGTTCGGCTCACTTGGAACTGAACGGAATTAATAAGCTATCCTTCCTTCTTCCTACAATACATGACTGGATTATCTTATTCAGCTCTGCTCCCAACGCAATGCAACGAGCCGAGCTGCGGTCGAGTGGATTCAATTCACTCGTTCCGAATGCGAACGAATTACTTCCCGCTAGACACACTCTGGTGAATGTGAACGAATTAGTTCTAACGAAATACCAAACGAATTAGAATGGATTAATTTCACTCATACTCATTACCTGCTTCTTGACCATGCATCCCCTCCCTTAACCAAAGTAGCTTATTTTTTTTAAAATGCCAAAATTTTCAGAAGCTGCAAAAAAGGGACGACTTCGAAATTCAGAAAACGCTTAACTATGGGTTTCATTAACCGTTTTCCCTATGGCCACCGATTCTCACGCGCCCTGAAGGCGGGGGGCGGGAGGAATTTTTCGATTATCAAGAGTTTTGTCCCCCACCCCGACTTCCCGTGGGGGCCCGAAAATGGTTTTCTTTGAAGTAAATGGAACCCGCGTGCTTTGGCGTTCTCTGAATTTTGAAGTCGTTTCTTTTCTTTCAACCTCTGAAAATGTTGAATTTAAAAAAAAAAAAAAAAAACAGAGGCTCAAAAGAACCCTTTCAAGTGAACTTTTTGGAGATGACATATTTTTTTCGAAAGGTGTTTGCTTTTTAAAGCATCTTAGAAACAAAGTTTTTTTTTTTAAATTTGGATCATTAAATGGGGAGTTACAAATTTTTAAAAGAGGGTCTGCGTCAAACTTTGAACTTCGATACATCGAAAAAAGATATCAACTTCCAGTTTGCGTCAAAAGTCTTGGAATTTTATAATCTTTCCAATCATCTGATTAAAATCTGGGATCCTCATTTGTAGTCCATAGTATTGGATTTAGGGGTGGTACTTCCTCCTGGGTGTCCACCCCCCCCTAAGGGCACCCCCCACGAAAGATGTCCCCCTCGAAAAAATCGATGGACTTTTATACACATTAATTGAAAGCTCTTGTAAAGAGAAACTATTCAGCTTATGAACAGTAAAAAAAATTGATTTGGGCGGAAGTTATGGGGATTTAAAGGTTATGACTTTAAGCTCCCCTCCCTCCATCTGCAGTGGACCAAAATTAAAGAACAAGGCGTGTTAAAACGTACCTTTCTCAAAGAGGTCTATCAACCCTGAATTTATGAGATTTTTTGAGGCTATCCGATAGCCCATTCCTGATGGGAGTTGGAACGACCTCTTTCTGTTTTGCGTCGGTGCCACAACGCATGCCCTCAAACACTAAATAGCAAATAAATTGTAATGAGCAAAATTACAATCATATCATGGCACGCTTTACCAATACATAAATTGTATTGGAGATCCCCTGCTTGTTTCCTTTTTTTTTTTTTTTTTCATAAAAAACATAACATTTCAGACCCTTGCAACTGCCTCATTGTTTGATGTTTGTACAAGGACAAATCCATAACCATCGGTTGAATACAGTATAGTTATCGGTTTCCCGGTGTTTTCTTACCCCCCCCCCCTTTTTTTAAATGATAAAACGACTCTTAAATTGAATGTAAGCCTGGAACTCATGTGTTAGTGGAAAGGATATTCTCCCAATTTTCATTTATCCCTTCACCTCTCCGATCCTCTTCAACACCTCAAGCCCTCGATGTTATCTTGATAATCAGGAGCAACAAGTAATCTGCAAAATATGTGAATTCATCCTTTGATTCCCTAGATTATGTGTTGCTCTCGCAGTTACTAGCAATTTTGTACGATCTTTTTTTTTTTTTACGAGTGCCCCACTGTCCCTACAAAACCGGAACACTTTGGAAAAAAACAAAAAGGCATCATTGTTCTCAGCTCATCAAGTACCATTATTTACTTTATTAAAAACCACAAAATTTCAGACCCTTGCAACTGCCCTAGTCTTGCCCACCAGTGGTTTGACCATAGGCGGCGCGTATAAGAGGCTATTGGGGCTATAGCCCCCCTCCCCCCTTTTTTGGGAACGAGGGGCTAAAAAAATTTTGAACGAGAAAAAAAGGGGGGAAAAAAGGAAAAAGGAAAAGGAAAAAAAGAGAAAAAGGAGAAAAAAAGGTTATTTATCCCCCCCGCATGCGTCAAACGTTATAGTGAAAAAGGTGAAGAAAGAAAGAAAAGGGGGGGGGGGAATCTGTTGATTTTTAGCCATAGGCGGCGCGTATAAGGGGCTATTGGGGCTCCCACTTTTTAGGGAACGAGGGGCTGAAAAAATTTTTGAACGAGAAAAAAAGGAAAATAGGGAAAAAGGAAAAAGAAAGAAAAAGAGAAGAAAAGAAGAAAAGAGGTTATTCATCCTCCCCCCGCCTGCGTCAAACGTTATTGTGAAAAAGGTAAAGAAAGAAAGAAAAGAAAAAAATATGGAAAAAAAAAGCTGTTGAGTTTTAGCCCCCCCACTTTTTGACCCCACGCGCCGCCCATGGGTTTGACACGATAATCTTTTATCAATCGGTTGAATCACCGTTGGCTTTTGGGACTCTATATTTGATTAGATTAGATCTACTTATTATCGACTATATCTTATCTATAATCGACTTAAAGATCGACTTATTTCATTAGACCAAATTAACAGCTCTCACATTTACAACTGCAATGCAGCGGTGTCGAAAAGCTCGACTGGTTGCAACGTTGTTGAAAGCAGGAGCGTCCCCTCAGCGTCCTCTGCACAATATCATCGAACCGCAGTCCCTAAAAGATTCGTGCGGCTTTGCATTAGTGCGGTGCGCTCGCTCTCCCTCGGAGCTGCTTTAATCATAATTAAATTCCATCGTCAAGGTAGGTAAAAACGATTATCGGAACTGTCCGCTCAGTTTTCCCGGAAACTTTCCCCGTTGAGTAAATTGATTACTTTAAATTTATCGATTGCAAGTTTATTTGATTGCTTTTAAATGGACGAACTTTGCGATTATTTCGGAGCCACCCGCCATTGCACTCTCCTTGAGCAGCTATTAATCGAATCCGCGGAATGAAAACCATGAATGGAAGCTAAAAATAGTGAATCAAAATCTAAGTTCCACGTGCAAAGTTGCGTTTTCGTTTCCTCTTGATGCTAAGTAGGACGCGCAGAGTTTGTGCCCTCGCGCGCGTATTGAAGTCAGTGTTGCCAGATTGTGGTGAAAAAGTCGTATGTGTTACACTGATTTAAATGGGGGAGATACGGCTTTTTACCCTCGATCTGGCAACACTGAATGAGAGCGCGACTTCATCTCTCAGATAAATTCGCATTCAATTTGGGACTGAATGCACGGCGAGTGCAAAGTGTTTCAACCTAAGATTACATTTTGAAAAGTATGAAAAGCGATTGTAATCTTTGACGGAATTCGCAGAAGTGTTTTTAATGCAATTGAAATACATTAGAAGCAAACAAAACTATAGCTCGCGCCGAAACTCTTTTTTTGCGGCCGTGCTATAAATGTATGAAAGGAGATTCTAATCTTTGATCAAATTCGCAGAAGTGTTTTTACTACAATTGGAACACATTTAGAAGCAAACAGAACCGGCTCGGAATTTTTTTTTTTTTTTTTTTTTTTTTTTTTTTTGAGGCCGTGGTGAGGTTTGGGATCTGGTAACGTTGCACTGCGGTGGGGGGCCGTCAAAAAGTAACCGAAAATCAGAAAGTAAAATTCTCGTCAATTTATCAATCATAAACTTTTAAGACCAATTTCAATCGGAACAAATGCTTTTACCAAAAAAATTAATTAATTAATTAATTTTTAAATTTAAATATTTAATTTAGCATTTCAATTGGCTTTTATGTGAATTTTCTGTTCTCACTATGTACTATGTAGTATATTCTGTATTTATAGATTTTGATTTCCTCGCGAGAAAACAATGCTCATTGTAACACTAATCAAAAATGCGTGTTTTGAATCCCTTCCTTTGACAAACTATCCTAACCAATCTTATGTGCGTCGTCTCTTTTATGATCTTAAAACAAGTGAGAATAAAATGCGGCTTGGGCGAGAATTTCTTCGAAGTACTATGACTTCCTTTTAAAAGTTCCTCTCATTGAAATTGTTCTTGATGAATTTTTCTTCTATTTATTTCTATCGTTTACAATTTTTTGAGGCATAATGATACAAGTGGCAATATTGTGAGACTCTGAAATACCTGAAAATCGTAGAAATTCACAAATTGGTCGCGAAATGAAAGAATGAAAATTTTAATCAGGATACTTTCTTTTGAAAGCCATAGTACAAGACATCCATCCTTTCTCATTGTACGCTCGGTTGACGCTCCCTAAAAAAAAAAAAAAAGCTTTCCTTTTTAATTAGGTAAAAAGTTTGATTCAGCACAAAGCTATTGGAACATCGATCTTATCCCGCGTCTCCCATGGTTACCAATCTTTGAAAATCGGTATTGAGTGAAATGTAATTGTTTTTCCCGAAAAGTGACAGCTTAAAGACTCGACGTTTCACACAAGTTGCTACTGAAACTTTGGCGTTGGATGCACTGAATTCCTGTTTGAAGCAATCAAGACTATTTTAGTATACTAAAATAAACGGTAGAGAACAACCCACGAACACTTCCTCAAATCAAACTTAATCTGGAGAACCACCTTGTATTCTTTAGACTCCCTTTTATTATACTCAGGGCGAGACCCCTAGATCCCTCTATATATTCTGGGGGAGACCCTCAGACTCCTCTTAAAGGATTCATTTTACAGTAGGCTGATTGCAGAATGTTTTTTTTTTGCAAATTTTCATCAAAAGCGGCTATATTTGAAATATTTCAATCTCCCCTATATGTTTACCCATTTACCCATTGATTTTAATGAAAACTTTGTATCCACCCATAACTTGATTACAATTTAAAATTTCAAAAAAACAGAAAAAGCCTCTCTGGAAAATTTTAAAAGCAACTTCTCTGCAAAGTTTGGAAGCATATGGACTACTGGCGCAACCAGGATATCTTCCATCTCTCCCATTTCCCATTTAAATGTATAAATAGGAAAAGGACAGAAAGAGGGGGTTTTATCCCCTGTCCATCCTTGTCTAACATAGTTTTTTAATGGAGAAAGGAGAGAGATGAAGAAACTCTCGGTGCGCTACTGATATATGGACCATTGGTTTAAAAGTTCTGCTGGGATACAGACAGACAAACATCTGCGCCATGGCAATATTTTCTCAATTTCTAACTATATGTTAGTTGTGAGAAAGTAAAAATACACGTATTCTGAAAATTCATACCAAGCGCTACACTAAAAAAATTAAAAGGCAAATTTTACTATTAGATGGTTCTTGTATTGTGTAGCAATTTGGATGATCAATTCTTACAGCGCGATGGGATGGTTAAATAATACAGGACTCTTGAGGTACATTATTTTACCAATAGACTACTTTTAGTTCAGCGATGTATCGTATCGATGTATCGATGTATCGGATCGAGTGCCGTTCGGGGACCTATGGTTCCCAACAAACTCCGATATTCGATATGTAATTTTCCCTTAAGCGCAATTTTGATAGGAAATTTTGGTTACAATTAAGGTACACTACTGAAGTTATTTCAAAGATGAGCCAAGGGTTGATTGATTTATTCTTTCAATGTGGTTTTGTTCATTTAAGGTTCTTACCTACTCTAAATAAATAGATACATAAATAAATGTTATGCATAAATAAATGTTTCTGTTTCTATCTGTTTCAGGTGAGTATTAATTTCAAACTAAACTCCAGATTTGTATCGTTTTCGGGAGCTGTATCGTTTATCCTTTGCACCAGTCTTCCTTCGTATCGTAAGTAAATAATAACTTTTTTCGATGGCGAAAGCAGTGGCGTCGCGTGCCATCTGGCAACTTTGCAATTTGGCCATTTAAATCCATATAAAAGGTCGAACTGTTGGAGATGCACAGTGCACTCCCTCGAATCGATATTTTACATGGTTTTAAATGGTCAAATTGCAACGTTGCCGGTTGGCACGCGACGCCACTGGGCGAAAGCCAGAATGGAAATGATAACTTTGATATGGCTCTTTAAGGTCGTTTCCCTCTTGCTTTTATCTTCAGTCTCATTAGAGGTTAAAGTGGTTCTTAAGGTTAAGGATCCAGGAAATAATAGACTACTTAAACTGATTATCGAAGATCCTCAAAAGGGTTCGAGGCTGTCGTAAATCCTCTACCGCCTCTCGACATTCCTTACAAAACTCAAATTACTCATACAGTCAATTTTCACAATTGCACTTCTTCAGTTACTTTGAAACAGTTACTTACAAACGCATTCCCCCCTCTTCAAATTGCTTTCTACTTACTTGGTATTTCAACGAGTTTTCTCAGAACTCGTTACGCGATGTACTGTAAGTACTTGCCGTTGCACTGTGGTTCCGAGATTGTTAAAAAGTGGCCAAAAGTCAAGAAGTGAATTTCTCGTCGATTTATCATTTACAAACATGTAAGACCACTTTAAATCACAGAAAATGCGCCAAACAAGAAAGTGTTGTAAACCAGAAAATTATAGTGGAAAGTGTTAAATGATGGTCCAAAAGGTCGAAAATGATGATTTTGGATTACTTTTTTTTCTTTGATTTTCGGTCATTTTTTTTCGATTTCAGACCATGGTGCGTGGTAACCATATAGCCAGGAATTTGTCTTTCTCTCTCTTTACCCCATTTGAACTTATGTGATGGGGCGACACCTGCCACGTGGATCCAGCTTCGTTTTCTCTCCTTTTCTAAAACATGCAGTTAAATGGGCAGAGAGAGAGAGAGAGAGAGAGAGAGAGAGAGAGAGAGAGAGAGAGAGAGAGAGAGAGAGAGAGAGAGAGAGAGAGAGAATACAGTTTATTTAAAAGACGCAAATACAAAACAGGAAAACTTAAAATAATGAGCACATACAGAAAAAAATCAAAAAACACAAATTATACACCTGAATTTGAGTTGAGAATATTTCACAATTTATGTGTATTTGCGTCCAAGAGGCAGAATTAAGACAGATCAGTCTTCTCTTCCATTCTGCTTCTTGGCTCTCATGAACGGTGACTACACAAAATAAACATATTTAAAAAAAATACTATTATTTAAATAAGTAAATAAATGAAAAAAAGAGAGAGAGAGAGAGAGAGAGAGAGAGAAAGAGAGAGAGAGAGAGAGAGAGAGAGAGAGAGAGAGAGAGAGAGAGAGAGAGAGAGAGAGAGAGACAGACAGACAGACAGACAGAAAGTGACAGACAGAGACAAACATAGACAGTGACAGACAGAGACAGACAGATAGAGAGGCGGGGGAGGAGACGGAGACAGAGAGATGGAGAGATAGAGAGAGAAAGAGATAAAAAAAGACAGAGACAGAAACATGGAGAGACAAAGAAAGAGAGAGAAAAAGACAGAGACAGAAACATGGAGAGACAGAGAGAGAGAGAATCTAATTCTTGGCTGCGGCTATGCCTACCGTTCCACTGTTCGTTTCCTTTCTACTCTTTAAGATCCCCCTGATGCACTTACGTCAATATTCTCCATCCCGTGCCTTGGTTAAATTTATTATCGCCAACTCTCGGTGCATGAGTTGAAAGTGTACAGTCGGGTTAATGGGTCTGACGGCTTTATTGCCGCGAAGCTCCGACGTTAACGTTAAGCAGAATAGGAAGCTTTTTGAAACAAAGTTGAAGATTACAGTAAACTGTAAAGCCCCATTACTTTTTTTTCTTCCTAAGCGGTTTTTTTTTTTTTTTTTTTTTAATTTTTTTTTTCTAAGCAGTTTGTTGTTGGCAAGGCGTCCTTTTTTTTTCTCACGACGATGTGCATTTTCGGTGCATTAGGTTTCCCGCTCTCGCCGCGAAGAAAACTTATGAATCAGAATTAAATGCAAATGCAGTATCTTCTTCCTTTTTTTTTCTTCCTTGCCCTTCCCTTTCTACTCTCCATGTGCCCTTTCAATACCCCCTTCCTATAACCCCCCCTTCTTTAACCCCCTCTCACCCCCTCCCCTCACCCCCATCCCGTCATTCACTTATCCACATCCTCAACCCATCCACCCGCCATCTGTTGCCGGCGGCTATAAATTCAACGCAGGAGTACCCGTTTTCGCCCGGCGAATAAAATTGAATTAATAAAATAGGAAAAAGGGAGTTTAGTGTAGAGGTTTTAATAATTCCCATAGCGCTTTAGAGTGGCGATAAAAATATTCAGTTTTTCTCCCGCACAGTTTATTGATAGAAGAGACGTAACTATTTTGAAGAGAAAGAGAAAAAAAAATAGAAAAAAAATATGAGAGCACCAAACTGTGCTCATACTTCTTATGCGTGGAGTGTCGAGTTGGTTTCAATTGCAACGATTACGCGGTCGAGGGTGCAATCAGTGTTGCCAAATGTGAGGTTAAAATCCGTTGTTTCCCCAGCAAGAATCAATGTTAAACGCACGGCTTTTAATCTCAAATCTGGCAACGTTGCGAGTGCGGTGCCATTTCTCAATCATTCAGTTTTATGTCACATATTATTAAGCGCGCTGCAGAACGTAGCACATTGGATCGAAAGGTAAATTTTTCTGTATAAGTGGAAGTTGTTGTATTTGTTTATGCTTTGGACGCATTCTAAGCGAAGTACGGTACCGAAAACCATGTTATTTGACCCATGTGGACCCTTTCAATACCACAAACGAGAGAATTTGTTTCCGTGGCGATATCTGCCTCACACGATATCAATTTTTCAATCACAATATTTGCGACTCTAAATTGTTCAAATATTATTCAAAATGTTTTCTTGAGCGCCTTCAATCAAGTGTGTATGCAAAACCAGCACCGCGGTTTAAAAATATTTAACTACCTACTTAATTTGAGAGAGGGAACATTGATTTGTCTTCTTAATGAGGTCGCAAAAGGGTTAATCCTTTGTATCCTGACGGTCAAGATTTGTACCACCGAATCGAGGCATCCTTTTCACACAATTTCAAGTTGTCTAGCTAATTAATGTCTTAATCTTGCCTTTTTTCTTAAAATTCAACAAGCTATATACATTTATCTAAAGTAGCAGTCTAATGGGTAACCTGCGCAACCAACATGGGGAATATTTAGGTTAGGATTAAGCGTTTAATTTTTTCCGTATATCAATGGCGTAGCCAGGAATTTTTTAGGGGTGGGGGGTCCGACGCCCGAAAATTTTCAAGGTGGGTCCAAAGATACTAATTTAGTCAATTTGTCTGAAAACTCAAAAATTGGCCTTTTTTTAAGGCATATTTTGATGTCAAGGGGTGGGGGGTCCGACGCCCGAAAATTTTCAAGAGGGGTCCAAAGATACTAATTTAGTCAATTTGTCTGAAAACTCAAAAATTGACCTTTTTTAAGGCAAATTTTGATGTCAAATGGGGGGGGGGGGTCCAGCAGGCTGATTCTCCCTATTACACGAGACGAGACAAGAAAGCAAGAAACGCGATGAATCCCATTGGTTTAAATGGCGTCACGTGACAGATTTGAAGTCATTCGACGGCCACAGCAACGACGGCGGCAAGTCATGCATTTGGAGTAGAATGACTCGGATCCCGTCGCACTATGGTCTGAGATCGTACAAAAGTGGCCAAAAATCAGTGGGGAAAAAATCAATAAAAATCATCGTATTCGACTTTTTAAGCTATTACATAACTTTTCAGTGACATTTCTAGGTTTAAATTATTTGCTAGAAGTGTTATTTGTAGTAGGAATTGGTCTTTAAAGTTTAAAAATGAGAAATTGATGAGCAATTTTCTTTCTGATTTTTGGCCACTTTTTGACGACTTCAGACCATAGTGCGTCGATCCGCCGAGCCGCGGCGCCGTTGCCGTGGCCGTCGAATGACTTTAAATATATGTCACGTGACGCCATTTAAACCAATTGGATTCATCGTTTCTCGCTATCTCGCCTCGTCTCGTGAAATAGGGAGAATCAGCCTGTTGACTTCCTTGAACCCCTCCCCCCCTTGGCTACGCCACTGTCGTAGACATATATGTATTTTGACACAACAATAAACAGAGCCCGGGAGATCTTTCGCTCCATGGGAATAAATGGACAAAATTACACTCTTAAACCTAACCTAAAAAAAACCCCACGGTGCTTACACAGGTTATCTGTCCAACTGCCACTCGAGATAAATTAATAGCTCGTTGGTAAAATTATAACTGGGAAAGTCCATAGTTTGATCCCACAGTGCGTAGCCATTTGAAATCGTTTGGTTGAAGAAATAAATACAGCAATTAGGGTGGCGCTTCATTGTAAGTGAACGGATAACTTTATACCCATGCCGCGGTCGCTTTGCATCGATTTGCAATTTGTAGTTTTTAATTAGAATGTCGTTGCTTGCTATTTGCGTAATTATTTAAACAAAAAAGGATTTGCAGAGAGCAGAGTCTACCATTTTTAAATGTTTGCGGCTTTCAGCTTTATAGGTTTGAATTTTGCTCGTGAACGAGTCGTTTGTTTTGATTTTTTTTTTTTCTTCTTCTTCTTCAAACGATATTCACCATAAACCACACTCATAACTCTTCAATAAATCTTAACTTTTGGACCAAGTAGTAAGTATACCTAATGAAATTTTGCATATTTAAACCGTGACCTATGGCACGCTAAAGCCAAATATTGCCTCTGCTTTTCATTAAGACTCAATGTCTTTTCGAAAAACCGAAATGGGTCTGTTACAAACTTTTGCTACAGCGATAAATAGTGTTTATTCCAATGTAAAATTGCCTGAAAAGTCCATTGGTGGCATCAGAAAGTCATGAAATACAATATTAAACTCTCAAGAGGCGTTTATTGAAATCCAAGATGGCGGCAAAATATTGAGGAATCTAAATGTATGCACCGTGATCATCTAAGGATTGCCAACTTTGACAACCTCACTGGAGGTAGAGGTTATGTGTTTGTTTACGTTGTGATTGATTGTGATGAATATTGTGAGGTTGGCTATATCCTTGAATGTTCGTGGTGCACGCATACACATTGCTCGATATTTTGCCGCCATCTTGAATTTCACTAAACGCCTCTTGTAAGTTTATTATTGCATTTCATGGCTTTCTGAAGCCACCATTGGACTTTTCAGGCGATTTTACATTAAACTGTACACTCTATAGCGCTGTAGCAAAAGTTTGCAACAGACCCATTATCTACACCTAACCTCACATTGGCGCTCCAGCGAAAACTAAAAAAAATTATAGAAGAACTGTATCGTTGCTGGCAGTAGCGGCACGTGCAATCTGACAACATGCATTTCGTCCATTTAAACCCATGTAGAATATCGATTCGAAGGAGGGCACAGTGCACACTGCACCCCCAATATTTCGACTTTTTTCGTGGCCTCAGATGGACCAATTGCAAGGTTGCCACTTTGGACCTGCCACCACCGATTAGCATGGTGGAAAACTGAGTATAAAATCGGATTATTCGGCTCAAAATACTTCAGAAGTACACCTTCCATGCAATATGTAGAGGTTTCAGGATAATGGGGCCCTCGCAAACTTTTGCTATACGGAATTGAAAAGTTGATTCTTGCATATTAGCCTATAAAAATGACGATGCGTACACTGAAAATTCAGAAAATTCGCACTCTTGGAATCGGGCATAATGGCGGTTCAATGCAGGTATCATGGGAGATTCCTATCTGATTTGAGACATATCTCTGTGTTTTCGTATAGAAAGTGACAAATTAGACAGGAATCTCCCATGATACCTGCGTTGAAGCGCCATTATGATCATGCCATTAGAGCATTTTTGTGAGTTTTTACTGAATTTTAGACTTCTTCAGTGTGATTTTCGTGACTTTCGCCGGTTTTTACATTAGATTGGACTATTCATTTCCTTACAGCAAAAGTTTACAAGAGCCCCATTTGTCAAACTTCATCGATCAGGAGAGTCTGTTAGCAAATGTCTAATGGAGAATGCATGGGTAAGCAAATGTCAACAGTTCGTAAGAATCAAAAGAATGGGTCTGTTGCAAACTTTTGCTACAACAATTAAGAGTGTTTAATCTAATGTAAAATCACCTGAAAAGTCTATTGGTGGCATCAGAAAATCATAAAATGCAATAATAAAATCACAAGAGGCGTTTAATGAAATCCAATATGGCGGAGAAATATCGAGCAATCTGTATGCATGCACCGTGAACATCCAAGGATGGCCAACTTTGACAACCTCACTGGAGGTAGAGGTTGAGTGTTTGTTTACGTTGTGGTTGGTTGTGATCGATATTGTGAGGTTGGCTATCCTTGGATGTTCGTGGTGCATGCATACAAATTGCTCGATATTTCTCCGCCATCTTGGATTTCATTAAACGCCTCTTGTGCGTTTATTAGTGCATTTTATGACTTTCTGATGTCACCAATGGACTTTTCAGGCGATTTTACATTAGATTAAACACTCTTAATTGTTGTAGCAAAAGTTTGCAACAGACCCATTCAAAAAGTTGGTGAGCTAACCCAATTTGTCCCCAAAAGGGCTTTAACCCCTTTAATTCCCACGGAGCTTTACGTCCATAAATCCGGTGAAAATGATTCCAAACACATAATAAAGATTCGCGTTCAACCTTCGGTGCGTTTCAGATTTGCTCCGCGGCTAAACATCAGACAACCCCACGAGTCTGTGAACAGACTAGCCCTTTCATTTTCATTTTCAAGCGAGCGAGCGCGCGTCTGTTCCACGTTTCGAGGAAGACCACACGCGCTCGCTGCGCCCTCCAGCTATATACAACTACACGAGCTTATTTGCCGACTGGAATCAAGGGGGGGGGGAGGGGGGGTATCAAGGGGAAGGGTGTGAGTATGTGATAGATATTTCAAGTACAGAACTCATCTGCTCCGGCGTTATCTCTATTTCGGCGGCGACCGACGACCGGACCGGACCCCCAGGCTCCTCCCCCCAACCCCACCCCAACCACACCGACCCCCACCCCTACCCCACCCACCCCCACCCCGCACCGATCTACCCTCCCACCACAACCAGCTCGTTCGAGCTCGCCTCACCTCACGAGTGTGTGTACTATCCTCCACAGACACAGATATCGCAAATGTGTGTCGTGCGAGATTGATTTCACTTCGACATCAAATTCAGCGCTCTATAGGTATTCAGTGTTTCAGTTGTCTCTCCCCCCCCCCCTCCGTAACTATGCCTCTGCTTCTCTTTCGGTGTTGCTAGATTTTCATTTCAACCAAGAGTCTTTTCGTAGAATTTTTTTGTGAAACGATATCGGTGTAGATTAGCATTAAGGGGCTGCTGCTGACACTGAGAAAAATGCGCCTGTTAATTCAACTGGACGTCTGTTTAGTAATTACTTAACCGGAATTCCTGTTATTGTAATAGGAATTCCTGTTACTTGACCGGAATTCCTGGTGAAGTGTAACAGGAATTTCTTGATAAAATTGCGCAATCGGCAGTTCCGCGCCATTACTGGCATTATCAAATTCGTTCCGCAGTGACCCTCAACTGATTGTTACGTTTTCTCTATCAGAGAAGAAGTTTTTTTTTGAATTTTCATTGTTACTATCGGGTTTTTTCGTGATATTTTACTGAATATATAGAATCAATAATTTCTGCCTTTATAAAAAAAGTTCGCAATAGACCCATTTGAACAATAACCGGTTCGGATATTTGTATTTAACAAATGGTATCCGCTGAGAACTTCATCCGATGGCAGATAGGGCAACCCAAAAAACACTTCAACCATTTTCCAGTGACAGTTTTTGATATATATATTCCCTACTTAAAAATGTGTCGCCTTGAATTAATCTAAACCAACTCCTCGCCCAGGAGACCCGCTTGATTTGACTTCCCCTCCTTTAATCAGCCAGTCTATACTCGCCCAAAAGAGTCCCCCCTTTTCTCCTGTATTTTGGGCGAATCGCCCAAAAGGGTTGCGCCCGTCTGCGGATGTCAATCTTAACGAGCACTCATCTTAGTGAGCTGTTCAAAACTATCATATTGAGATTTATTGCAAAGCGTCTAGAAGCAATGTTGCCGGACTGTGCAGTGGAGGAAAATAGAAAATATTCCAATTTCCCGGTTAAGGTGATTCTTCAGCGTTTAGTGCCGATTTTTGCCACCAGAGCGCTACCGTTCGATTGATGTCAAATTACAGGCCGAAAGTAATTAATATTTGAGAAAACGGAAAGGCAGTTACTAGATAATCATCTGAAGAACGTCTTAGCAAAATACCTCGCCAATAACTTCAAGCATAAGGCTGTATAAATTTCATTAAAACCCAAGGTTTTTCAATGGTCGCAATGGTACAAAAATGTACTACTTCCGCATACAGCTCACCGGATGTCCTATGCTACGCAATCGTCAGTTTCTCACTAACCTATTTAAATAGCTCGAAATTTTTGTGCAACTTTAAAATCGATTTAATTCACGATCCCGTGGTTACAAACACACTATGAAAAATACTGTAAGTTCCTTTCATCTAGCACTTTAAGAAAATGTAATAAAAGAATGGTGCACTGAAAAAAATTTTAGGCTCGATATCGATACCTAGCATTCTTTAGGTACAGGAGAATCAGCGGGCCGATCATTTACTTTATCGTTAAACCGATCGTCAAAACTGTCTACGAGTGATTCTATTGGTCGAAAATTGTAAAACTTGGCTGTTGCTATGGTAACCATCGTTAAGAGTCTCGTTTTATAAAGGCTATTCATGAGTTACCTTTAAAAAACGGACACTATAACGATGGTTACCATAGCAACGGCTAAGTTTTACAATATGCGACCAATAGACTCTCGTAGACAGTTATAACGATCGGTTTAACGATAAAGTGAATGATCGGCCCCCAGAGCTTTAGACAGGAGAACGAAATCTTGAGAACAACGATCTCTAGCGATAGAGAGGATTTGTGGGACGTGATATAGAAACTTCAAGGAAGTAGCCATTATTGAAATATGTCATTTTCACACAGGCTCGCTTTATTGTTTTCCTCACTTTTTTTAACCTTTAAATTTAAAAAAAAAAAAAAAATAGATCTGACATTTACATTTGAAATTGGTTATAAACGAAAGTGAAAGTTATTTAAAGTGGCTATCTGGACACAGAAATCGATACAACTGTTTCTTCTGGAAGGATTTGCACGATATCTATCTAATCTAATATACAGGGTGTTTCAGACCACCTGGCCAGCTTTTATTGTGGCCAAACTAAGGCAAATATGAAAAATCGGTAAAACACGTGTAACGTATATCGACCCCAAAGATTTCGGAGAAAATATTTTCAGCCCCCCAAAACCACCCCTTGGGGGTTATTTAGGGGGGTGGGTATCCGTATCTCGAAAAAATCAAATGGAAAGGGTATGTTTTGACATTGGAATCTAATACGGCATAAAAAAATGAAACCTTTTCAGCCTTGAGTTTTTTTTCTAAAAACCACCCTTTTATGAGTTAGGAGTGATTTTCAAAAAATTTAGGGGTAATCTTTGATTGACCGCTGTGACCCTCCAAATCATTGGATTCCAAAAAACTAAAAAGTTTCTGAAAGGGCAGACCAAGGGCTTTCTTTTGATGTATCACATGCCTATTTTCAGTGAAAAAGGGTACAAGGCCCCCTCACCCCAAAATTTTGGGGCTTCGGGGGCCCTACGTAAAAATTGTCAAATGTAAAGGTATGGCTTGTGATACATCATTTGAAAGGTCTTTCAGAGACGAAAAAATTTATGCCCCCCAAAATTCGTAAAAACAACCCCCTTCCAAAATGGCGGCCGTTTAAAGGTTAGGGGGCTCAAGGGGGGACCTTCAGAAAAATGATCCAAAATTGAACGATACATGGCTAAAAGGGTCTTAAAAAAAGAAAAATAATGGTTCAAACCGCGAGTCAAACCGACTTTTCAATCCAAAGTTACGGCCGATTGAAATTTTGGGGTAGTTGGGTTTCCCAAAAAGGCACCCTAACCTTTAAACGGCCGCCATTTTGGAAGGGGGTTGTTTTTACGAATTTTGGGGGCATACATTTTTTCGTCGCTGAAAGACCTTTCAAATGATGTATCACAAGCCAAACCTTTACATTTGACAATTTTTACGTAGGGCCCCCCGAAGCCCCAAAATTTTGGGGTGAGGGGGCCTTGTACCCTTTTTCACTAAAAATAGGCATGTGATACATCAAAAGAAAGCCCTTGGTCTGCCCTTTCAGAAACTTTTTAGTTTTTTGGAATCCAATGATTTGGAGGGTCACAGCGGTCAAGCAAAGATTACCCCTAAATTTTTTGAAAATCACTCCTAACTCATAAAAGGGTGGTTTTTAGAAAAAAAACTCAAGGCTGAAAAGGTTTCATTTTTTTATGCCGTATTAGATTCCAATGTCAAAACATACCCTTTCCATTTGATTTTTTCGAGATACGGGTACCCACCCCCCTAAATAACCCCCAAGGGGTGGTTTTGGGGGGCTGAAAATATTTTCCCCGAAATCTTTGGGGTCGATATACGTTACACGTGTTTTACCGATTTTTCATATTTGCCTTAGTTTGGCCACAATAAAAGCTGGCCAGGTGGTCTGAAACACCCTGTATATAAAAGCCGTGTGGAGTCGGTGTACAGATTCTTTCCACGGGTTCTTTACTAACTTCCCGTTGTGCTACGGAGCTGAAATTTTACAGGGAGCATCCCTGCTTGCTGTAGATGGAGCCAAAAATCCGTACGGTTTTTGATCAGGAGCCTGATTTATGGTTTCTCCCATAAGATAGCGTGAGTGCGAGTGAGTAGGGAGTATCGTCTGTACCGTTCACTCGCATTAGTCTTATGGAAAGAAGCCCTTGGTTGACAACCGTTTTATTGGTTGCTAATGCGTGTTCAGGAGTCCGATGATTTTCCATATGATTTGATCATACGTTGTTTGAAATTTAAAAAAAGATTATGTACAAATAGTGAAATCTGTTTTTCGGAAGTGTAATCTTTCGCGGTGAGTGTCTAGAGTCAGCTGATATTTTCGAATAGAAGGTGCGAAATAAAACCGATACAGATCATGGTTTTACTCATAGAATACCCTTATACAAAAGAAAAGCTTCAAGGAGAATCTTCCATAAAGTAAAGAAATAACAGGCATATGACAGAAAAAAGCAACATTTTCTCATCTGGATAGTTGTATTAAAATTCTGTGTCCAGATAGCCTCTCTAAAATACTCGCACTTTCGTTTAAAACCAAGTTCAACTGGGTTAATTACAATATTTGATCTAAGGTTAAAAAAGTGAGGCAAACGTAAACCAACTCCAGATCGACCATGCTTTCACACTTTGGGATAGGACTTTTAACATGTATGACCCCCTATATTGCTATAGCATCGTTGCTATAGGCAGATTGCCCGAAGACTTTGGTTCTTTTGCCTAAAAAGTGCTCGGCATCGATATATCGACCTCTGCGATGTTCAATGCATCGATCGAAGTTTCGATGTTTTCCTGCCATCGAATGGATTTGATTCTAATGTTAATGTCAATCAATGCATCGAAACTCGTTATATATCGATATATTGACTAAAAACAGACCCAAGAGTCTTTTTTTCCTCTTAAACCAATTCAAAAGCACATTGGCGGCTCGTGCCATTTAGCAACATTGTTTGCTGTCCATTTGAATCTATGTCCAACAATCGATTGCCGATGAAGCAGCGCTTCACTATCGAATCGATTGTTTTACATAGAATATAATGGAGGAAGAACATTGTTGCCAAATCGCACGAGCCGCCACTGCAGGAGCATAATAAGTGTCATGATTTCCGGTGATTTCTCATTTTTGATCTGTTAAAATCTGTTTCGGTGCATCGATAAAATGTAGATGTGTTTTCGAACATCGAACTTCGATGCACAAAACTGGACATCGCATAATTCGCACTGGACTTTTTTGCGCAACAGACCCATTTATGTAAAAGGCGAAGATATTTTTGCACGGTCCGACAATCCTGTCGCCGCCCGTTTACTGTCGGTAGATTGCAGGCTAGGCTGACGCCAAGCCGCGAGGGTCCTATCGTGTCATGTCGCGGGACTGCTGAATTAAGCGAAAATAGGCCGCAGATGCGACCACGCTTACCGCCTCGTTCATAGCGCCGCGCCGCGCCGCGCCGCGCCGCACCGCGGCCGTGCCGTGCTGCTAACACGTGACCACAGCGAGACAGGCGTGGTCTGCAAAGGCCAGAGCTCTACCACCGCGGGGTCGAGTCCCAATCCAAAATGATTGAGCATCATAGCAATTATTGACCTGGGGATGGGGTGGGGGCGGTGGCAGGCGGCAGGGGGTAGGGGGTAGGGGGATCAGGGTGCAATGCGAGATAGATAGGCAGGGTTGATCCTCCACCCCCTTTTTTTGGTGGATAATGAGCTCTCTCACAAACTGACCGCAACTCTGTATACGTATTCGGTGGATTCCAAGGTATATGGAAGAACAGGTATGGACAGGAGGCGGAGTCTATCTCAGTAGGTGACGGCTACGTCACAGATGTTCCAGACGGTCGCGATAAAATTCGCCTACCGTTCCAAACTATCTCACTCACTCTCCCGTGATCCCCATCTCTCGCCACTGCAGTAGGTGACGGCTACGTCATCGCCAAAGCAAGCGTGTCGTCATCATTTGGCGGGAGAACTCGAAAGCTCCTTAAACCCCGCCTCCTGTCCATACCTGATCTTCCATATACCTTGAGTGGATTCAGCTTACCTTAAAACACTTAATTACTGCAATTAAATTTTTGAAAAATCATAAATTAATTAACTTATACCTCATTGGGCTTTTTCTGTAACTTTTGCTACAAGCGATTGAATAATTTATGAGTAAAATCCAGCGGGAATCATGATGAGCCAATTAAAATATTACGAGATTTTCTCACGGACTCACAAAATGAATTTAAAGTTTAAGGCGTATTGGCGCAGCTACACAGGCACCATGGGAGATTCCTGTCTTATTTGCGACGTTCATCAGTGTGTTTCTATAGAGAGAGTGACAAAATAAAATATAAGAAGAATCGATCGGTGAACCCTTTGTTAGATTCTATGGAAATGACTGACATTTAATTTACTAAAAATCACGTCGAAGTCACCATTTGTTAATACTTAAGCACTAAACGTAACAAAAACTAAACTTTAATACAACGTTATGTAAATAGATTTATTAATTGAAATGAGGCTATCGCGCACTTTTGCTTTAAGCGATTTAATAGGCGATTCTGATGTAAAAACCTCAAAAAATAACGATGGCAGCACTCGAAACTTCAGTAATCCACTTCTATAAACTCAATAAATTATTTTATTTGCGCGAGCGTATTGGTGGCTTAGGGCAGTAATAATGAGAGATTCCCATCCAATATATTCCATCCCATCAAAAAGTAGCCAATAAGAGACGACTTTCTTTAGACACCGGTGTCACCAGGTGTCACGGTACCATTCATCGGGTGTAGATCACTACTCTGGTGAGGTGGTGATTAATTACTCAGTGAATCATCCTTGTCAGCGTAGAGAGAGTGACGAAATTAAGATAGGAATCTCCCATTATTGCTGTCCTACGCCACCATTACGCTTGCGCAAATGAAAGCGTCCATTGAGTTTAGGAGTAGATTTCAGAAGTTTTCAGTGCTACCATCGTTGTTTTTGTAGCTTTTTACATCAGAATCAACTACTTCGCAGCACTTATAGCAACAGCGTGCCAACGTCCAATTAATGACAGTATAAAAAGGGATATAAAGAGAGAGAGAGAGAGCAGCTCAACACGTTATGCAAGCTTACGTGATTCTTAGCATATTGAATGTCATTTCTATAGAAAGTAACACCCATCCCCCAGGACAACTGCGCAGTTCCGCCTTTTAAGGAGGCTGTGCAATTTAGCAACGATGGCGTTGCGGAGACGTGATTCGAACTCCAAATGTGACGTGTGAGTGATTTTGCGCATCCAGAATTGGCCAAATTATTCGCGATGCTGTGTGTTTATCATCAAAACCACATTTGTCCGCCTTTGAGGCAACATTTTATACGAAATGCGCTTTGTTAGAGTGACGCAAGACGTATACCGCAAGATTTATATACAGAGTGTTAAAAAAAATAAACTGTAGATACAGAATACCCCACAAACACTTTCTCACATCAGACTTAATCGGGGGGGGGGAGTGTCAGGCCTCCTTGTATTTTCTGACGGAAACCCCAGACCCCCTTTAATATTCCGAGGGAGACCCTCAGACCCCCGTATAAAATTCTGGGGTAGACCACCAGACCCCCCCTTAAGGTGTTAATTTTTACAGTAGACTGGTTGCAGAATATTTTAGCAAATTTTAATCAAAGTTCAAACAGCTGTATTTAAAATATTTTAATTTTTCTTAATGTTTACTCATTTTACCTATTGATTTTAATGGAAACCTTTTATCCTCCGTAACTTGCTTAGATCTTGATCTATTGTGTTCCATGCATAAAAAAAAATCAGCCTTCGGTTAGCAATAACTCAATGCGATTAAGATTCTATGATTCGTCATTTTTATCACGCTCAACCAAAAGTAATACGTTCCATCTGTTCCATGTGTTTAATGCATAAAAAAATCAGCCTTCGGTTAGCAATAACTCAGTACGATTAAGATTCTATGATTCGTCATTTTAATCACGCTCAACGAAGAGTAACCCGTCCCATCTGTTCCATGTGTTCAATGCATAAAAAAATCAGTCTTCGGTTAGCAATAACTCATCAATACGATTAAGATTCTATGATTTGCAATCGCACCTTACAGGTCGTGTTACTGGTTCCCGTCGTGTGAATAAGTTTAAGTACAAACTCTGCCCGCCAGCGCAGTTGCTTGGCACGTTATCGTAAGTGAAACGTGCAATTAAGGTCTTGTCGTCTCATTCATTGAGCCCCCTCAATTAGTTTCAAGAGATCCATAGGTTGTCGAGCCTTCAAGCGGAGTTGTATTGTTTTAAGGGCTTTTCATTCCACTGTTTGCAATTTGTCATCGCTCACAGTCACAGTGAAATCGCTCGAGCTGTCAGAGACGAAGGGATTATTCAATCATCATCGATGCGTGAGCATTTGGCAAAGGCGCGGTTGTCAAACTGCGCAGGAATTGCATTGATTTTAGCCGATCGTTTTTCGAACATTATCGGCGTTTCCAGGAATCGTTAAGGAGAGATTCTTTAATTAGCTGTCTGAAGTGAGATTCTAGCTCAACAGATAGCGTCGCTAGTCACTTTTTGACTATAGTCACTGAGACTCTTACAAACTTTTGCTTTAAGCAAATGAATAGTGAAATTTTATGTAAAAAACCAGCGAAAATCACGAAAATTAATCTAAAAAAGTCAAAAATTTAGTAATAAACTCCGAAAACAGCTATTTACGGCAAGATTGTAATGGCGAAGCTACGCAGATGTCCTGGGAGATTCCTGTCTAATGTGTCTTTTTCTCTACGGAAACACAGAGATATATCTCAAATTAGATAGAAATCTGTCAGTATACCTGCGTAGTTTATCACCACTGATCCCGATTTTGAGAGTGAATTTTCTGATTTTTTAGTGAATCATCGTCATTTTTACAGGTTTTTTACGCGAGAATCAGCTCTTCAATCACACGTAGCAAAAGTTTGCAAGAGCCTAATTTCCTTGGTTTATGCCGATTGTCTTTCGAAGATTCGGCATTTCCAGGAATCGTTAAGGTGTGAGATTCCTTAGCTGTCTGAAACGATCGAGATTCTCGCTAAAAGATTGCGTCAATAGTCACTTTTTTTTTTTTTTTTTTTTTAGAGTTAGGGATCCCAACAGTTAAAGAGTACATTAGAGAGGTGGCGGAAAAATACGAAGCGAGAGTTTTGGGTCATGTCAACGAAGAGGCGATAAAACTGATGGATAACAGTGAGACAGTGAGAAGGTTAAATCGGCGGAAACCGTTTGAGTTGCTTTGCCGTTGCTACGATGAGTAAAAGTACTGCGTATAGTGGCAGCTAGGTGTTATAAACTGTAAGATAGTTAATTGTATATACTGTGAACTTATGTAAATGTAAACGTTATGTCTCAATTTAATTACTTAATTTAAATTTACTTTATTTATTTAGTAATGATTTGTATGTTTGTTTGTTTGTTGTTTGTTGTTTGTTTGTTTGTTTGTTTGTTTGTTTGTTTGTTTGTTTGTTTGTTTATTTATTTATTTCTTTCTTTATTTATTTATAATTTATTTATTTATTTATTTATGTTTCTTTATTCATTTATTTGTCTTTCCTTTTTCACTTGTTATTTTATTTTATTAACATGCAGTAAGTACTGCATGTTTTTGTTATGGTTTCGTATCGATTTTGGCCATAAACTTCCTGCATAATAATCGACAATTTTCGGCTTGGTCGCAAACGTGCGTTGTCAGATTTCCGCACGTAATGATCGCGTCTCGTTTTACGGTGGATTCCCTTCGTTCGATATATTGCGGAGCGGCAACGCCAAATGTCTCCCTATCCTTTAAGCAGTCACTAAACGAATCGCGCGCCATATCGAATCCGCGATATTCTTCGGTCCGCTGCACAATGGATAGAAATAAAATCTTTGGCGGTCCAAATTAGATCCTTTCAAAGTTGGAAAATTAGTATTTTAGCTGGGTACTATAGTTGATTTCAAGGGGTTTATTTGGCTCGGTTTTTCTATCCTGGCTTGTCCCATATTTATCGGAGAATATCATTTGATGGATCGACAGTTCTTGTGATATCTCATGTCTTTGTATTTTTGACCACTTAGGACTCGATTTGGATCCATCGTGCGCCGATTGAAATGTTTGAATGTTTGAGTGAGGTTTTGACTGAGAATTGACCCGAAGTTTTTCATAAGGATTGTCTCCGTTATGAATAAATTTGGTAGTTTCATTATTTTGTCTGTGATTACTAACGAGCTATATCTAGTTCGGAAACTCAGGTAAACATGCGTAACCGCCTCGGAGATTTTAAGGTTAGAGATGTGTGTTGTGAAAACAAACCGAAGGTTCCCCGCAATGTATTTTCGCGTGTTTTCGAATTCTATCAGAGACTTTAAAATTAGAATTTCTTTATGAACTGTGCGTGTTTTCTGTCAATCAAAGCCGTAACTTCAGTTTTTACGAATTGAATTACTCAAGTTCTTCATAGCTTTCATTTAATTGGTCAGATTCTACAGTGTGTTATTGCCTCGTAATGCCGTAACTCATCGCCTTTCTTGGCATTTCGACGAGTGAAAGTGGTATGTTTGTGGTGGTTTATTCAAAATTTTGTAGTTTGACCTCTCTCAGCAAACTCTCTCTTCCTGAGACAGATTTTCTCATGTTCATCTCTTAAGTTGAGTGATCTGAAGTAGATAACTTCGTTAACCTAGCAGTGGTCTAGAGAAGTTAGGTACCGAAAGGAAAGAAAAAGCAAAGGGTGGACCTTTACATTTCAGACCAATTGTACCTATGCCTGCATGACAGTCATGGAGAGCAGAATTATTTAATTGTCAGCACCAACACCAAGTTGTGTGATGCATTCATCCAATGATAAATGGTGTCGACTGAAATACTGGGCTGGAGGTCGATCGGAGAGCATCCATTTCACTTGACTCATCTCTTTTGCCCAAGTTGATTGAGCCACTCGTGAAGTGAATTTTACTACGAGGTTTGGTTGGAGTTTGGTAAGAACTTTTTTAAGTATTTATTTACCTAAGTACAACTGTCCGACAAGATGAGAAAAGTTACAATCACATTGTTCTACAATGGAATGTCAGGTGAATATAGCCTGAGGGCTGTTCCACTTAAGAAGTCGACAATTGAATCGTAACTAATTAGACCTAAGGATTCATGATTTACTCATGAGTTTTTAGTAATACCTACCAAATATTTATTTAGAACTAAAGTATTTTAACTATCAGGCTTAGACAAGTGGCAGGGCTTGCTTTTGCATTGCATCGCACCAGCACACATCCGTGAGTGGTTGTTTAGCACAGAGTTTTGACTAATTGATAATCACCTGCTCAAGAATGCGCTTTGATGCAATGCAGAAGCAGGTACCACTACTTGTTAGAACCTGATACTCAAAATGCTTCTGCTGTGGTACATTCATATCTAAATTATGATAACTTACGGTTTAAACAATGTTAAAGTTGAAATCCGCTCATGAATGCAGATTCTTCACATGAAGAGCAGCCATTGATTGAGGAGATGAGCGGAGGAGATTATTTAGTATAGCAGGACCATTTTGAGTATCGAGTCCTGTCAAGAAGCGGTGCCTGCTTCTGAACTGCATCAGAGCGCATGGGAGAGCAGTTGGTTTGCGCAGAGTTTCAACTCGTTACTAATCAAGCGCTCATCAATGCGCTTTGATGCGGTTTGGAAACAGGCACCATTGTTTGTCAGAACCCTATACTCAAAATGGTCCCCCTCTAATAGAATGGTTACAGTGACTCATCTTTCATTGAAACTGCTTAAGATGATTCGACATGTTTTACTTGCAAACGGATAGTTTTGCGAGGATGAAAAAAAGCTTCATTATGAAGCTATCTGAAGCTACGCTGAAAAAGTGCAAGAAGTGTGTTCGACACTGAACAGCACAGTTTATGATGCCAGGCTTTGGCTCTGGGCATGAGGGAAAATGGTCATAATCTTGTCAATAATCTTACAAAGTCTGAAGAGAGAACCTAGAAGCCAAGTACAAATGATAGTGTTATTTGGACACATTAGATCTAATCGGGGAAAGCCAACTCGATTTGTCTAATTCTACTCGATGTAACCTAAGTCGAAACAAATCTTGACCTGGACCAATCAAATCAGCTTTTCCAAAATGTGAGTAAATCATGAATCCTTGGGTCCAATCGGTTGCGATAAAATTGTCGACTACTTTAGCGGCATATCCACCTAAGATTCTTAAGTAGGATAAAGTAACTTTCCCTCTTGTTTGGAAGCAGTCGATAAATAAGTGGTTACGAAGTTGTGACTGAACTTCACTCGAATCTCATGCTAACATTCACTCAAGTGGCTCAATTAACTAGGATGAATCGAATTGACTTGGGCAAAATAGATGAGTGGAGCAAGATGGAAGCTCTCCGATCAACCTTACAGCAAAATTTTAGTATGGCACCGTTTTACAGCCTTCTTGTCCACACCTATATCCTTGGTAAAAGAACATAACATTATAATGAATTGGTACCCCGTTTCGTGCATCGCACGACTTGGTGTTGTCTTCACTTTTAAAGAAAGTTAGGTTGGTTTTTTTTTCATAACAAGGTCTGTGAATTACTGTATTTTGGTCACTTCAGAGTTCTACGGAGTACCTAACCGTAAACCTAATACTGGTAATTCTAAGTCAGTGTTGTGATTGATTTCTTGCACCATTATTGCCATAATGATGACAGTAGTTTCTTATTTCTGCTAAGTGGGTACTTTAGTCTTTCAATTCAACTATAAACGCTCTCTTATTGAAGAACTCTTAATTTCTCAATGAAATGAAACTCTTCCGTTCGGTCCGTGCGAACTTCAGAACCACGAATGAGTCAGTCATCCTGTTATTTGCATCTTCATGTCCAAACTGACTGAAGTTCAACTTTGAAATCAGATTTGCTGCAAATTTTAATTTCAAATACATTATTATAATTTGCTAAAGTCAGTTCAAAGTACAATCAACGATGGAACTCAACAACCAGTCAACGCGCAGATTAACTTGAATCGCAGGTAGGTGTGACCTCAGGTGTAGATTTTGTGGTTGAATTTTATTTTCTCCTAGTCTCTGATTTTTGATGCACTTCTGTACCAACTTTACTCACACCAGTAAAATGGTAAATAGAGGAACCTAAAGACAAGTTCAAGCTTTATCCGAGATTACCTGGGATCTGAACGTTAAATGTTAAGGCAAATTACACTAACAGTCACAGTTCTCATGAAGCAAAGCACCTCACGAAGAGTACGAAATTCTGTACAGTTCAACATGTTTGAAAAAAATTACTTTTTTATTCAAAATAAATTTCAATTTAAAGGAGTAAATTGCAATTTATTTAATTAAAACTGCACTTTATTCAAACAAAATTGCAATTTATTCAAAATAAATTGCTATTTATTCAAAATAAATTGCTATTTATTCAAATAAAATATAAGAAAATGTCAACCTAACTAAGATTTATCTGAGATTTACTCAAGTAAAATTTCTTGGAAATATCAATAACATTTCAAATAAAATTGCCATTTTATTTGAACAAAATAGGAGTCGATGCTACTAGGGCTTGGTCGCTCTTATATCAGATGATTTGCAAGTTGAATCAGAGCTACCATGTCTTTCGGTTGTATGCGGCTATTCAGACGAAAGTGTTTACAGGAGAAGTATCAAATATTTTGAAGGAGCTTCATACGGAAGATCTGTTACCAGGAGAAGTATCAAATTATTGAAGGCGCTTTATCCGAAAAATAGAAAATGTGATCAGGAGAAGTACCAAATTATTTGAAGGAGCTCTGAAGCCACCTAATCGAGGAAACTTAAGACTTGGTCGCTCTGATATCACATGACTTGCAAGTTGAATCAGAACGACACGTCCTCCGGTGTAGGGAAATAAATATAGGAAGATATTTGAAAGAAAAGTTTTTACGAGCAATTTTCATGAAGAAGTGTTTGGGGCAGGTGAAGTAAAATGGAGCTGGTTTGGGGGAAAGATTTTGGATCTTGGCCGCAATCACTTGAGGTTTAGCTGAAAGTTTGGTGAAATAATTTGTGACATGAAATTAATAGAAATTAAAGAAAATGAACAAAAGCACTTGCTCTCAGAAGTTTCACATAGAAAATAAATCACCACTCTCACTAACTCTGCATACCCATTGAAATTATACAGAACATAATGCAGCGATGATAACTATATAGATAAGAGGAACCAGCACACTGCACAGAGTTTTAAGAGAAAAACCAAATGAAAGAGAACTTTCAATATAGACACTCACAAATGACGAAATAAGAGACAGTGGCCTAGAGTTCAAGATGAGAGGAACCATACCACCAGGCATTTTTCTCGAGAACGGCTGATCGAAATGTTTTGAATCAAAAAAATCGGTTACGGAATGGACACAAAATTTTTCATTTTTGATATTTTCAAAAGCCCTCATCAGCTCCTCGTTCATATTAGGAGAGGCTCACACACTTTTATCAAGTTTTTTGCAAAAAAGCATCTTCTGAAAGTACGAAAAAAGTTCATATCCTCATAGCAGAGGCAATTGCCAACATTTTTGCTCCCATAGACATTTACCAAAACACCCAGATTTTTTTAGCTATAGGGACTTGGAAGATTTTTGAATCAACCCTTTTGCTTATCCAGTTGAGAATTTCTCACAAATCTTGACAGATTCTGAAAAAATATATCGAAACCTTCTGATCGATGTGCAACATGTTACCTTGAGGAGAAAAATAAGGTGTATTTTTTCAAATCAAAAATTTTGGGACTTCAAGGCAGAATCGGATCGATTCCATGGTCTGAGACATGGACTGCCCAAAATTTTAATTTAACGAAATACACCTAATTTTTTCACTTCAAGGTACCAAACTAGTTCACATCAATCAAAATGGTTCCAACCATTTGATCAGAAGCTGTTATGTATTTGAAGAATTCTCAACAGGGTGGCCACAAAAGCCAATTCGAATTTTTTCCAAAAATCCGCCATAACTCAAAAATTGAGGTTTTTTGGTAAATGTCCTTGAGAGCAAAATGTAGGAAATTGCCTGAACTTTAAGGACACGAGCTTTTCTCATAACTTTAAAAGAACTTTGTTGAAAAAAAAAAACTTGAGATAGATGTGATTGAGCCTCCCCTTTCAAATATGCCCCAAAGGGCTAAGTATTGGAAGCTATCGATAATATGATAAATGAAAAATTTAGGGTTGATTCCCTATGCGACTTCCATGTTTCAAAACATTTCAATCAGCCATTCTCAAGAAAAATGCCTGGTACAGGTGCTCTGGATCACCATGTATACAGGGTGTCAATTAAAAAAGGAGCCAGACCGAATATCTCGAGAACGGCTCCGAAAAACGCTGAAACACGTGTTAAATTATTTTGAGCAGGACATCTTTTTAGGGGGACGCCGATTTGGGGTCTCTCTCTGGGGGGTCCCCAAGGGGGCTACCACCTCCCTAAATCCAATACTTCAATGGGGCCCCCAATTTTTTTTATTTAATAATCAAAAATAGGGAAAATTTTAAGACTTTTGGTACAAGTTAAACGTCGACATCGTTTTCGTTTTCGATTATATCGAAGGTCCAAGTTCGATTTGGGCCCATTTTCAAGAGGCATTACTTACTCCTCTTTGAAGAGTCGGAATTCACAAATCAAGGACACAAAAACTCTGAAAAGCAAGCCCTTTTCAGAAAAAATTCAATTATAACAAACATTTATTCAAATTTTTTTTGAAGCTCAAAAAACTTTTAGACATTTTTGGACCCCAAGGAGGGCCATCTGAAAAATTCCGAATCACGACCCCTATTGAGTGATACATCAATCGAAAAGACGTAACAAACTGAGCATTTCGGCGCAAACCGGGGGTGGATATCGTTTTTACATTTGAGATATCGAATGTCAATTTACAGATTGCGATATCTCGATTGTGAAAAACGATATCGAACTCCGGTTTGCACCGAAATGCTCAGTTTGTTACGCCTTTTCTATTTATGTATCAATCAATAGGGGTTGTACCTCGGAATTTTTCAGATGGCCCTCCTTGGGGCCAAAAACGTCTAAAAGTTTTGGGAGCTTCAAAACCAAAATTTGACTAAATGTTTGTCATAATTAAATTTTTTTCTGAAAAGGGCTTACTTATTAGAGTATTTTGTGTCCTTGATTTTTAAATTCCGACTCTTCAAAGAGGAGTAATGATTTTTTGAAAATTAGTCCAAATCGAACTTTGACCTTCGATGTATCAAAAACGAAAACGATATTGAACTTCGATTCGCACCAAAAGTCTGATAATTTCACCCTCTTTTCGATTAATAAATAAAATATGGGGGTCCCCGTTTGAAGTATTGAATTTAGGGATGTGGTATCCGCCCTGCGGGCCCCCTGAGATGGCCCCGAAATCGGAAACCCCCTATAAAGATGTCCCCCTCAAGCATTTGAACACGTGTTTCAGTGTTTTCAAAATCCGGAGCCGTTCTCGAGATATTTGGCCTAGCTCCTTTTTTAATTGACACCCTATATGCTATGAAACTTAATGAAAAGCGGTATTACAAGAATAACAACGCAGTCAAAGCAGCTTACACTGATTGACTGCATGTTATCTTTGTATCGCTAGACTGCGATACAAAATCTGCTGGCTGCTTGTTTTATTTTATTATTTATTTATCTTTATTTTTGTTTGTTCAGACACAGTCTACACCCAACGGGAGTAGAACTATATTTATTTTGTGTTACTTGCTAGTCCAGCAAAGATATTCTGTTGCTGGACTAGCAGGAAAAGTTAAAAATTAAAATTTAGTGTAAGTTATAAATAGCACATAGATATACTCAAATGTATAGTAGGTGTAAGTTTAGTACTAAGTAATGTAATAGAACTGTTTTTAAAAAAAAAAAAAAAAAAAAATAGTCACTTTTTGAGTATTTGACTTTAAAGGTTTATAATTACTTTTCTGAAAGTATTAATCGAAAGTAGCGTCCGGTGCTCGCCCGTTTTTGCCCCGAAAACCCTGCCCAAAAGCCTAAAATGAAAATGTCATCAAAAACCAAAAATATTTACGGCTTCTAATTGGTCTTATTGTGCCACCCCATTGCGTAATACATGCGTCGGAACCCCAACGCTTGTCTACTTTCTAGAGTACATCATGGAAGTGAGCGTCCAAGTCACTCCCTGTTTTTCACTGCTCCATATACTCTATTTTTAACAAGTAAGCATTTATATGCCACCACGAACAAGCGTTTGTTTTGACGGGTTTTGACGATGATTTGTTTTGTTTTTCTGTTCAGCGGACCTATTAACGAATTTGGAATGGCATCGGTGAGGTATCGAAAAACAAAGGTCAAAGGCAGGAAGCTTATGGGAATGTATTCCTTTGTTAATACAAATCAAGCAATTTTCTTAGTAAAGGTTTTTTTTTCTCCCATGTTCAAAAGCAATGAAAAATGATAATATATGATCCATGCAATTCCATGGCTTTTGAATGTCAAAAAGCCGTCTTTAGAACGGCGCGGCGCTTCCAAGATGACATTTCGACACCTTCAAGCCATTGCATTTGCATGAATGACTCACGTTATGCATTATGTTTAAACATGGGCGGTGATTTCACAATAACGAGAATATTACTGTCACCATCGGAGGCTATGGATGGACCAGTGTTGTAATGGACAAAAAGTGAGGCAGACGTTTGTTTCCTTGTTTTCCCTCGTACAAAAAAAGCTTCTTTTTTTTTATTCCCCAAAATGGGTGTTAATTGAAAAAGGTTTTATATTGCGATAAAAAACAAGCAATTTATATCATTCCATTTGTCAAAATACTCGTTGCTCGAAGGTATGACATTCTTTTGCATTTAATTTTGTTCGATCTTCCACCGATGGCTAGAATATCGTATCGTTGGCTCTATAAAACTATGCTTTACTAGGTAGAGGTATATTTTGGAATATTCCAGGTAGATGAGCGGTAGCCGCAGCTCCCTCTTCTCGTCACCCTTTGTAGGATGGGTGGGAATACAAAATCCCTGAAAATGTTTCCCTTGATATGATTGAGAAAAAAGCAGGCTAAAATGGTGCCTGAATTAATTTCGTTTGTTTTTATAAAAAAAACAAAAAAACAAAAAAACAAAAAAATTAATTAAATAAAATCCGGAAGGGGATTCCCCTCCTAATTCAAGAACCTCCTGAGGGGAAGGTTAATTTGGTCTGGCACCCCGCTCCCGTATCAGGACGTCAGCCCTGATAAAACACAAACATCGACGAAACTATCCATTAAAAAGCTTAAGCCCACATCGGGCATAACTGAGACAACTTTCTTTCTCAAATCTTCTATGCACATTATACACTAAATTTCAAAATAATTATGAGGAAATTCATGCAAAAATAACGGAAATAAATACAGTTGAAGGCGTTCAGTTATAATGAATTTAAATGAAAAGCAATGGAACAGTAACCACCTCCTGTCAGGTTATCAAAGTATGCTTTGGCGCCCTCACAATAATCCACGTTGATATGACAATGAGAGACAGGCAGCGAGTCAGCAGTCAGAAAAGAGTCAGTTCAGGAATGACTTTATATTGCAGGAAAAAAACAACTGCAGCTAAGAATTTCCTTCATAGTTGGTTATTACCGTCATAAAGCCATATTCTTTAGTTCTTATACACTGCTGCGATTATGCATGCGCATAAGGTGACACAAACCACCCGTCAGAGCCGTTTTTCGCGTTGAGCACTATGGCTTTCGACTTTAAGATTGAAAAGGCGAATGGGGAAATACACTCGAAAAGTGCAAATTTTGTATTTTCTAAAGCCCCTGAGCTCCTCAGAAGGAAGTGGGGGTGCAATAAACAAACAAAGGTTTGTATGAGCTTTCCAGTCCGCTTTAATAGCAACCTGAGGTGAGGTGTGCAATTCGGCAACGCTTCAATTTCCCCTTTTAAACGCGTTAGAAAGGTCGGAACGTCAAGTCATCGCCGATGACCGAAGCATTGGATTTTTTCAGTACGTTTAATAGTGGCGTCATTTGCGGGGGGGGCAGGGGGCGCAACTGCCCCCCCCCCCAAGGGTCGGCCAAAAGTAAAAAAGTGATATACAGGGCTGTAGAGTGTAAAATAATATTGATGAGCAAAAAAAAAAAAAAAAAAAAAAGTCATCACATTTTTGCCCCCCCCCGCCCCAAGCTGAATCCGAAATGACGCCCCTGACGTTTAAATGGAGGAAGTACATCGTTACCAAATTTCACGCCTGCTCGCTACTGAATTGGCAACCTAAAGACGTCACATTTTAATTCTACGTACTTACAATGGGGCTCTTTCAAACTTTTGCTACTCGTGATTGAAGAGTCGACTCTAGCACACGGAGAAAAATGATTCGCGCCATCTGCCCAGAATCTAGCTTCTTTTACCAAACTGCTGAGTTGATTTTCGGCACAGATAAATTCCTGTATAAAGCAGCCAGACCAGTTTAGTTAAAATTTAGACTCCTCATCTAGTTGCACCGTTTCGCCGCTTGGCTGCGGGTTTACAACTCGCCGCGTTGCAGAGTCGCCCTTGTCGCGTTGCGTTGTCTCGCTGATCAGCTGCATCGTTTTGACGCCTCGTTGCAATGTACTGACTATATCATGTGAGCATGCCACCTCTCACACATGAGAAAAGTATGTAACCGGCAGTTTGGTAAGTGAAATGAGACTCGTCCGCTCTTCGAACCTGGCTAATCGAATGGCGTATGCCATATGTATTTTGCTCCGTCTAAAGTCAAATATGTTTTCTAAAATTTTCTGTAACGTGAAGTCTAATGTTCTAAAAAACCGTTAATTAAAAGTGCTCGGACTTCGCACAACTTCAGAAGTGGGTTCTTTCATTTCTGAGAAAAAACTTATTTTCACTCATGTTTACTCTGACATGCTTCGTTCCATTTAGTCTTTTGTATAATAAAAGTAGATTAAATAAAAAGTCAAAGTAAATACCTTTCAATAAAAACGCAGAATGCAGTACACCGAACCAAGATGAATACATTGTAGATGTCATTTCAAACTGATTTCAAAAATAACAGGCTTTGGGTATAAGAATGTTATTTTCATAAAAGCAGTTTCAAAATGTATATTTTTAGCAACCTCGTATCGTACATGAATGCACCGTACATCACACAAATACCCGTATCACCAAATATTCAAATAATGTGTCACGAAAATACACAAACACAAAATTATGAGAGACGTCTCTTCTCGAAAAAGCTTTATGGTAAAATTGTTGATTGTAATAAACGTGGAATATGCGTAAACTACTTTCAAGACAGAAACGAAAATTGTTATATTAGAACTTCAATCAATCATTGATGAGTATTTTTAAAGGTATAGGTACTTATATGATCCGAACATAAAACGATGAAAACTGTCACACAAAAATATAAATAAATAAATTAATAAATAAATAAAACAGAGCATTTTTGAACGAAGACACTACTTTTTGAGCTAGAAAATTGCACACCAAAAATACTATCATTCTGAGTTAAATAGTTCGAATGCAGCAGTATAGCGTAAACCCCTCAGATCAAAGTAACCCGATAAATCCACATTTCACTAATTCATACGAGCCACTCACAACACATATTTATTCGAATAGAGCTAAATAATTTAAAACAAATCAAAAGATGACACATTTCTATTACACACCAAACAGGCACCAAACCAAACTGACTGCACTAGACTGACACCTTGGCCCTGAGTGCCATTCCTCCCGGTCTCGTCCCTTTCTCGATTTGACACGCATCATTTGAAAAAATACGTTGAGGCGAAGAACCCGAGCCTCGTCGGTTAATTACAAAGGAAATAAGAAAAAACGCGCGAAGAAACCTTTCAGTGAATGAATGAGAACGATAAATGTTTTAAAAACCCTACGAGAATGGGTGACTAAATTTATAAACACTTCTATATTTTCAACCATCAGTATCTATTTCATTTCATGAGAATAGACAGCAGCGCCCATGATCTGACCGGTTGAATTCTGCAACCTCTTTCACGATATCTACCGTCTGAGTTTAGTAGATTCGATCAGCCCCGTTCAACAGAGCGAATGAACCGTTTGAATAACGCACCTAAATGTTTCAGACTTGCGACTCGACTAAGGCCTGAGGAAAGGAACTAAACCCATCTTGTTCCTATGTTTTTCCAACTTGTTTATTTTTATAATCAACTTGGTAGAGACTCCTAGAAGATCCATTGCATATTTGAGACTGTCTTTTGCCAGACTGGTTTGGTTGAACGAATTGACGGATTTTTCTCCGTGCATATAAATACGAGTAAAAGTAAAAATGACAATGATGAGTACACTAAAAAATCAGAAAATTCGCTCTCGGAATCGAGCTTAATGGCAGAGAGCTATACGCAGGTATCATATAAGATTCTATCTAGTGAGACATATCTTTATGTTTCCGTAGAGAAAGTGACAAATTAGACAGGAATCTCATATTATGATACCTGATGCGTAGCTACGCCAATACGATTTTGCCATGAAAGCTGTTTTCTTTCTCAGTTTATTATACTGAATTTTAGACTTTTTTCTTGTAATTTTCGATGGTCATTACAATAGATCGAACTGTTCATTGCTTTTAGCAAAAGTTTGCAAGAGCTCCTTTGAGGAGTTCTTTGGAAAACCACGTATAAAACAAACGGCGCAGACTCGACCTCACAAATTATTATTTCAAAACATGATTGCATGTATTTCTAATGAAATACACGGGTCGCTACTTTAATCTGACGAACGGTCAAAATTCTAATTTTCAGGTAAAAAAGAACAACCCTTTTAACTCATCAGGAACACACAATAGCGTTCTGAAACATGCATTTTTGAGGAAGAGCATACCCTTTGTTTGATACCCACAACTCTGTTCGGAATAAGAAGTCCGATGGGAAGTTAGGTAAAAACGCACTATATTGCAACGCTGCAGTTTCTCGTCCGTCGATTCTGCACTCGTTCAAGAGACCGGCCTTTTAGACCCTTTATTGAAACAGACAACACAGTGAACTGACCATTTATAAAGTCCTTTGAACGCATACTTGAAAATTAAACTTTTACGGCATTCGCGACATTGGAATAACTGACTTTAAATGTAAATTCTGCTCAACGTGCTCAGAAAAATGATATCTAACGGTGGTTCAATATGTAATTTTTCAAAGATTTTGGTATCCCTGATTGAGTGATTCTTGAAAGCCGTAATCTTTGAAAAATTACTCGTTGAACCGCCGTTAGGGTATCATTTTTCGGTGCTCGCCGAGCAGGATTTTTTAAGTCAGTTATTCCAATTTCTTGAATGCCGCAAAAGTTTAATTTTCGAGTGGGCGTTCAAAGGATATATGTATAATTGGTCAGTTCACGGTATTGTCTGTTTCAATAAAATTTCGGTCTCCTGATGGAGCGCAGCGGCGAAGAATCGACAGCCGAGACACCGCTGCGTTGTAATATGGTGCGTTTTTACCTGAATTCCCATCGGACTTCTTATCCTGAAAAGAGTATACGCGTGGTTTTCCAAAGAACTTCTCTATGGGTCTGTTGCAAACTTTTGCTACAACGATTAATAGTAAGTAATCTCATGTAAAATCGCCTGAAAAGTCCGTTGGTGGCATCAGAAAGTCATAAAATGCAATAATAAACTCACAAGAGGCGTTTCATGAAATCCAAGATGGCGGATAAGTATCGAGCAATCTGTATGCTGCACCGTGAACATCCAAGGATGGCCAACTTTGACAACCTCACTGGAGTAGAGTTTATTTGTGTTGTTTACGTTGTGATTGGTTGTGATCGATGTATCCTTGGATGTTCGTGGTGCATGCATACAATTTGCTCGATATTTATCCGCCATCTTGGAATTCATTAAACGCCTCTTGTGAGTTAATTTTATGACTCTCTGGTGCCACCGCCCACCAATGGACTTTCCAGGTGATTTACATTAGATTAAATACTTTTAATCGTTGCAGCAAAAGTTTGCAAAATACTCATTTCAAGCAATATGGGAAAAAATGAATCATTACCCTTCATAGGCCAATCTTAAAGCCTTCACCGCGAAAACGGCTGAGACAGGCAGTCTTGGTCACCCTGTATATGTATGCATATGTATGCTACATTGCTACAAGATTGATTTTTTTTTTTTTTTTTTCAAAACGTACCCAACCTGTTATTTTTCTTCCCCCGAACCACCTCAAATTGACATCATTATTTTTTGGATGCATATGCCTCCCGCATAGAGTTTTTACCCTCCGACCAAAAGATTTCCAGATAATGTTTCCTCAAGTTTCCGATTTCGGATGTATAAGCCCGGTCACATGCATAAAAAAATGCTTCGACAGCCAATTGAAATCCCCAATCCATCGCCTGTCAGTAATGCCATTTATGGCAGAAATTATTTGAATTTCACCCTCTTTTCGATTAATAAATAAAATATGGGGGTCCCCGTTTGAAGTATTGAATTTAGGGATGTGGTATCCGCCCTGCGGGCCCCCTGGAGATGGCCCCGAAATCGGAAACCCCCTATAAAGATGTCCCCCTCAAGCATTTGAACACGTGTTTCAGTGTTTTTCAAAATCCGGAGCCGTTCTCGAGATATTTGGCCTAGCTCCTTTTTTAATTGACACCCTATATGCTATGAAACTTAATGAAAAGCGGTATTACAAGAATAACAACGCAGTCAAAGCAGCTTACACTGATTGACTGCATGTTATCTTTGTATCGCTAGACTGCGATACAAAATCTGCTGGCTGCTTGTTTTATTTTATTATTTATTTATCTTTATTTTTGTTTGTTCAGACACAGTCTACACCCAACGGGAGTAGAACTATATTTATTTTGTGTTACTTGCTAGTCCAGCAAAGATATTCTGTTGCTGGACTAGCAGGAAAAGTTAAAAATTAAAATTTAGTGTAAGTTATAAATAGCACATAGATATACTCAAATGTATAGTAGGTGTAAGTTTAGTACTAAGTAATGTAATAGAACTGTTTTTAAAAAAAAAAAAAAAAAAAAATAGTCACTTTTTGAGTATTTGACTTTAAAGGTTTATAATTACTTTTCTGAAAGTATTAATCGAAAGTAGCGTCCGGTGCTCGCCCGTTTTTGCCCCGAAAACCCTGCCCAAAAGCCTAAAATGAAAATGTCATCAAAAACCAAAAATATTTACGGCTTCTAATTGGTCTTATTGTGCCACCCCATTGCGTAATACATGCGTCGGAACCCCAACGCTTGTCTACTTTCTAGAGTACATCATGGAAGTGAGCGTCCAAGTCACTCCCTGTTTTTCACTGCTCCATATACTCTATTTTTAACAAGTAAGCATTTATATGCCACCACGAACAAGCGTTTGTTTTGACGGGTTTTGACGATGATTTGTTTTGTTTTTCTGTTCAGCGGACCTATTAACGAATTTGGAATGGCATCGGTGAGGTATCGAAAAACAAAGGTCAAAGGCAGGAAGCTTATGGGAATGTATTCCTTTGTTAATACAAATCAAGCAATTTTCTTAGTAAAGGTTTTTTTTCTCCCATGTTCAAAAGCAATGAAAAATGAATAATATATGATCCATGCAATTCCATGGCTTTTGAATGTCAAAAAGCCGTCTTTAGAACGGCGCGGCGCTTCCAAGATGACATTTCGACACCTTCAAGCCATTGCATTTGCATGAATGACTCACGTTATGCATTATGTTTAAACATGGGCGGTGATTTCACAATAACGAGAATATTACTGTCACCATCGGAGGCTATGGATGGACCAGTGTTGTAATGGACAAAAAGTGAGGCAGACGTTTGTTTCCTTGTTTTCCCTCGTACAAAAAAAGCTTCTTTTTTTTTATTCCCCAAAATGGGTGTTAATTGAAAAAGGTTTTATATTGCGATAAAAAACAAGCAATTTATATCATTCCATTTGTCAAAATACTCGTTGCTCGAAGGTATGACATTCTTTTGCATTTAATTTTGTTCGATCTTCCACCTCGATGGCTAGAATATCGTATCGTTGGGCTCTATAAAAACTATGCTTTACTAGGTAGAGGTATATTTTTGGAATATTCCAGGTAGATGAGCGGTAGCCGCAGCTCCCTCTTCTCGTCACCCTTTGTAGGATGGGTGGGAATACAAAATCCCTGAAAATGTTTCCCTTGATATGATTGAGAAAAAAGCAGGCTAAAATGGTGCCTGAATTAATTTCGTTTGTTTTTATAAAAAAAACAAAAAAACAAAAAAACAAAAAAAATTAATTAAATAAAATCCGGAAGGGGATTCCCCTCCTAATTCAAGAACCTCCTGAGGGAAGGTTAATTTGGTCTGGCACCCCGCTCCCGTATCAGGACGTCAGCCCTGATAAAACACAAACATCGACGAAACTATCCATTAAAAAGCTTAAGCCCACATCGGGCATAACTGAGACAACTTTCTTTCTCAAATCTTCTATGCACATTATACACTAAATTTCAAAATAATTATGAGGAAATTCATGCAAAAATAACGGAAATAAATACAGTTGAAGGCGTTCAGTTATAATGAATTTAAATGAAAAGCAATGGAACAGTAACCACCTCCTGTCAGGTTATCAAAGTATGCTTTGGCGCCCTCACAATAATCCACGTTGATATGACAATGAGAGACAGGCAGCGAGTCAGCAGTCAGAAAAGAGTCAGTTCAGGAATGACTTTATATTGCAGGAAAAAAACAACTGCAGCTAAGAATTTCCTTCATAGTTGGTTATTACCGTCATAAAGCCATATTCTTTAGTTCTTATACACTGCTGCGATTATGCATGCGCATAAGGTGACACAAACCACCCGTCAGAGCCGTTTTTCGCGTTGAGCACTATGGCTTTCGACTTTAAGATTGAAAAGGCGAATGGGGAAATACACTCGAAAAGTGCAAATTTTGTATTTTCTAAAGCCCCTGAGCTCCTCAGAAGGAAGTGGGGGTGCAATAAACAAACAAAGGTTTGTATGAGCTTTCCAGTCCGCTTTAATAGCAACCTGAGGTGAGGTGTGCAATTCGGCAACGCTTCAATTTCCCCTTTTAAACGCGTTAGAAAGGTCGGAACGTCAAGTCATCGCCGATGACCGAAGCATTGGATTTTTCAGTACGTTTAATAGTGGCGTCATTTGCGGGGGGGGCAGGGGGGCGCAACTGCCCCCCCCCCCAAGGGTCGGCCAAAAGTAAAAAAGTGATATACAGGGCTGTAGAGTGTAAAATAATATTGATGAGCAAAAAAAAAAAAAAAAAAAAAGGTCATCACATTTTTGCCCCCCCCCGCCCCAAGCTGAATCCGAAATGACGCCCCTGACGTTTAAATGGAGGAAGTACATCGTTACCAAATTTCACGCCTGCTCGCTACTGAATTGGCAACCTAAAGACGTCACATTTTAATTCTACGTACTTACAATGGGGCTCTTTCAAACTTTTGCTACTCGTGATTGAAGAGTCGACTCTAGCACACGGAGAAAAATGATTCGCGCCATCTGCCCAGAATCTAGCTTCTTTTACCAAACTGCTGAGTTGATTTTCGGCACAGATAAATTCCTGTATAAAGCAGCCAGACCAGTTTAGTTAAAATTTAGACTCCTCATCTAGTTGCACCGTTTCGCCGCTTGGCTGCGGGTTTACAACTCGCCGCGTTGCAGAGTCGCCCTTGTCGCGTTGCGTTGTCTCGCTGATCAGCTGCATCGTTTTGACGCCTCGTTGCAATGTACTGACTATATCATGTGAGCATGCCACCTCTCACACATGAGAAAAGTATGTAACCGGCAGTTTGGTAAGTGAAATGAGACTCGTCCGCTCTTCGAACCTGGCTAATCGAATGGCGTATGCCATATGTATATTTGCTCCGTCTAAAGTCAAATATGTTTTCTAAAATTTTCTGTAACGTGAAGTCTAATGTTCTAAAAAACCGTTAATTAAAAGTGCTCGGACTTCGCACAACTTCAGAAGTGGGTTCTTTCATTTCTGAGAAAAAACTTATTTTCACTCATGTTTACTCTGACATGCTTCGTTCCATTTAGTCTTTTGTATAATAAAAGTAGATTAAATAAAAAGTCAAAGTAAATACCTTTCAATAAAAACGCAGAATGCAGTACACCGAACCAAGATGAATACATTGTAGATGTCATTTCAAACTGATTTCAAAAATAACAGGCTTTGGGTATAAGAATGTTATTTTCATAAAAGCAGTTTCAAAATGTATATTTTTAGCAACCTCGTAATCCCGTATGCACACACCATGAATGAAACCGTACAAAAGTATCACCAAATATTCAAATAAATGTGTCACGAAAATACACAAACACAAAATTATGAGAGACGTCTCTTCTCGAAAAAGCTTTATGGTAAAATTGTTGATTGTAATAAACGTGGAATATGCGTAAACTACTTTCAAGACAGAAACGAAAATTGTTATATTAGAACTTCAATCAATCATTGATGAGTATTTTTAAAGGTATAGGTACTTATATGATCCGAACATAAAACGATGAAAACTGTCACACAAAAATATAAATAAATAAATTAATAAATAAATAAAACAGAGCATTTTTGAACGAAGACACTACTTTTTTGAGCTAGAAAATTGCACACCAAAAAATACTATCATTCTGAGTTAAATAGTTCGAATGCAGCAGTATAGCGTAAACCCCTCAGATCAAAGTAAACCCGATAAATCCACATTTCACTAATTCATACGAGCCACTCACAACACATATTTTATTCGAATAGAGCTAAATAATTTAAAACAAATCAAAAGATGACACATTTCTATTACACACCAAACAGGCACCAAACCAAACTGACTGCACTAGACTGACACCTTGGCCCTGAGTGCCATTCCTCCCGGTCTCGTCCCTTTCTCGATTTGACACGCATCATTTGAAAAAATACGTTGAGGCGAAGAACCCGAGCCTCGTCGGTTAATTACAAAGGAAATAAGAAAAAACGCGCGAAGAAACCTTTCAGTGAATGAATGAGAACGATAAATGTTTTAAAAACCCTACGAGAATGGGTGACTAAATTTATAAACACTTCTATATTTTCAACCATCAGTATCTATTTCATTTCATGAGAATAGACAGCAGCGCCCATGATCTGACCGGTTGAATTCTGCAACCTCTTTCACGATATCTACCGTCTGAGTTTAGTAGATTCGATCAGCCCCGTTCAACAGAGCGAATGAACCGTTTGAATAACGCACCTAAATGTTTCAGACTTGCGACTCGACTAAGGCCTGAGGAAAGGAACTAAACCCATCTTGTTCCTATGTTTTTCCAACTTGTTTATTTTTTTAATCAACTTGGTAGAGACTCCTAGAAGATCCATTGCATATTTGAGACTGTCTTTTGCCAGACTGGTTTGGTTGAACGAATTGACGGATTTTTCTCCGTGCATATAAATACGAGTAAAAGTAAAAATGACAATGATGAGTACACTAAAAAATCAGAAAATTCGCTCTCGGAATCGAGCTTAATGGCAGAGAGCTATACGCAGGTATCATATAAGATTTCTATCTAGTGAGACATATCTTTATGTTTCCGTAGAGAAAGTGACAAATTAGACAGGAATCTCATATTATGATACCTGATGCGTAGCTACGCCAATACGATTTTGCCATGAAAGCTGTTTTCTTTCTCAGTTTATTATACTGAATTTTAGACTTTTTTCTTGTAATTTTCGATGGTCATTACAATAGATCGAACTGTTCATTTGCTTTTAGCAAAAGTTTGCAAGAGCTCCTTTGAGGAGTTCTTTGGAAAAACCACGTATAAAACAAACGGCGCAGACTCGACCTCACAAATTATTATTTCAAAACATGATTGCATGTATTTCTAATGAAATACACGGGTCGCTACTTTAATCTGACGAACGGTCAAAATTCTAATTTTCAGGTAAAAAAGAACAACCCTTTTAACTCATCAGGAACACACAATAGCGTTCTGAAACATGCATTTTTGAGGAAGAGCATACCCTTTGTTTGATACCCACAACTCTGTTCGGAATAAGAAGTCCGATGGGAAGTTAGGTAAAAACGCACTATATTTGCAACGCTGCAGTTTCTCGTCCGTCGATTCTGCACTCGTTCAAGAGACCGGCCTTTTAGACCCTTTTATTGAAACAGACAACACAGTGAACTGACCATTTATAAAGTCCTTTGAACGCATACTTGAAAATTAAACTTTTACGGCATTCGCGACATTGGAATAACTGACTTTAAATGTAAATTCTGCTCAACGTGCTCAGAAAAATGATATCTAACGGTGGTTCAATATGTAATTTTTCAAAGATTTTGGTATCCCTGATTGAGTGATTCTTGAAAGCCGTAATCTTTGAAAAATTACTCGTTGAACCGCCGTTAGGGTATCATTTTTCGGTGCTCGCCGAGCAGGATTTTTTAAAGTCAGTTATTCCAATTTCTTGAATGCCGCAAAAGTTTAATTTTCGAGTGGGCGTTCAAAGGATATATGTATAATTGGTCAGTTCACGGTATTGTCTGTTTCAATAAAATTTCGGTCTCCTGATGGAGCGCAGCGGCGAAGAATCGACAGCCGAGACACCGCTGCGTTGTAATATGGTGCGTTTTTACCTGAATTCCCATCGGACTTCTTATCCTGAAAAGAGTATACGCGTGGTTTTCCAAAGAACTTCTCTATGGGTCTGTTGCAAACTTTTGCTACAACGATTAATAGTAAGTAAACTCATGTAAAATCGCCTGAAAAGTCCGTTGGTGGCATCAGAAAGTCATAAAATGCAATAATAAACTCACAAGAGGCGTTTCATGAAATCCAAGATGGCGGATAAGTATCGAGCAATCTGTATGCTTGCACCGTGAACATCCAAGGATGGCCAACTTTGACAACCTCACTGGAGGTAGAGTTTATGTGTTTGTTTACGTTGTGATTGGTTGTGATCGATGTATCCTTGGATGTTCGTGGTGCATGCATACAATTTGCTCGATATTTATCCGCCATCTTGGAATTCATTAAACGCCTCTTGTGAGTTAATTTTATGACTCTCTGGTGCCACCGCCCACCAATGGACTTTCCAGGTGATTTTACATTAGATTAAATACTTTTAATCGTTGCAGCAAAAGTTTGCAAAATACTCATTTCAAGCAATATGGGAAAAAAATGAATCATTACCCTTCATAGGCCAATCTTAAAGCCTTCACCGCGAAAACGGCTGAGACAGGCAGTCTTGGTCACCCTGTATATGTATGCATATGTATGCTACATTGCTACAAGATTGATTTTTTTTTTTTTTTTTTTCAAAACGTACCCAACCTGTTATTTTTCTTCCCCCGAACCACCTCAAATTGACATCATTATTTTTGGATGCATATGCCTCCCGCATAGAGTTTTTACCCTCCGACCAAAAGATTTCCAGATAATGTTTCCTCAAGTTTCCGATTTCGGATGTATAAGCCCGAGTCACATGCATAAAAAAATGCTTCGACAGCCAAATTGAAATCCCCAATTCCATCGCCTGTCAGTAATGCCATTTATGGCAGAAATTATTTGAATTTTACAATGAATCAAATGGGGAAGCTCGGATAATTTTGCACATAATGGCAACACTGTAGCGCAACCGGGAATTCTTCCATCTGTCTCATCTTCCCTTTCAGTGTATCAGTAGAAAAATGATAGAATGGTGGGTTTCCACTCCTGTTTCTATCCTGGTCTAACATGTGTGTTTTCATGGAGAAAAGAGAGAGATAAATAATTGTTCGTTGCGCAACTGTTGGCGTACCGTCGTGGTTTGAGATCGATAAAAAGTGGCCAAAACTCAATGAAAAAAAAAAAATAATCAAAATTCATTGTTTTCAACCTTTTAAACTTAATCTAATTCTTTTAAATGACTTCTCTAAGTTTGAGTTACTTTGTTTTGAGTGTTTTCTGTGATTAAAATTAGTCTTGAACGTTTATCAATGAAAAATTATTTTATGAAAAATTCGCTTTTGGATTTTTGGCTACTTTTTGGCGGTCCCATACTACAGTGCGTCGGCAGCGGCGTTTCTGTGAAAAAATGGGGAAAAAATTGTATTTCTCTCTTTTCATCCATAAGATCGAATGCGTTAGAGAAAGATAGAATGAAGGGGATATATCTTGTGATTTTGGATTCTTACTTCTATTCTCTTCTAACTCACGCGTTTAAATCAACGAAGGAGAGAAATAGAGGCATACTCAGCTGTAGATGCGCTGTTTGTTGCTTCGCACTATTCTCTGAGATCGCCAAAAAGTGGCCAAAACTCACAAAGTACAATACTCATCAATGGGGCAGTTTCAAGGGTCTGAAATGTGTTTTTTATAAAGAAAATGAAAGTACTTGATAAGCTGGAGAGAAAGATGCCTCTAAATTTGAATTAAGTCCCATGGTTCCGGAGATGAGATTCTGGACCAAAATACATTGTTTGAAATGGAAATTCCGCGCAGTAACGTCACTACGCTGACGATTTTTTAGAACTTTACGATTGTGTATCTCCGAAACTGGGACACTTAGGAAAAAACCAAAGTCACCATTGTTCTCAGGTCATCAAGCAATATAATTTTCTTCACAAAAAACACAATATTTCAGACCCTTGCAACTATGCCCCATTTGTCAATTATTATAAACTTGCAAGCACAATTTGAATCATAGAGAGCACATTTAACCCTTCCTTTCAAACCTGAAAATACGTTTTGTTCAGTGACGGGTTTTTGACGATCATAGATGATCTAGGCACAATTTTCTCATGTACAACGAATGCCTATTATATTTTCATTTTCTCCAAAAGATTCTATGTTATTCAGATCTACATTGAAATGGACAGCAGGTTTGAAAGGGTTAGCAAGTAATTTAAACCAAGCAATGTCTCTGGCATGATTTAAATTGAGCTTAAGGTTATTCTTCAGCGTTTAGTACCGATTGCTGTCACCAGAGCGCTACCGTTCGATTCATGTCAAATTACTGGCGGAAAGTAGTTTATATTTAAGAAAACGGAAAGTCAGTTACCAGATAATCATCTGAAAAATGTATCTGCAAAATATCCCGTCAATAATTTCAAAAATAAGGCTGAAAATACCAAAAAATGAAATATATCGCAAATCGATTCTTGTACCGAAATGCAATATTTCATTTGTTCGGATTTTCAGCCTTATTTTTGAAGTTATTGACGAGATATTTTGCAGAGACATTCTTCAAATGATTATAGTAAATGACGCTCCCTGTTCTTAACCCTTCACAGTCCAGGTTTGATCAAAAGAATGCCTCTCTTCCGTTTACGAGGGGAATGTAGGTAACTGCTCGTACTCGGGGGAGTTGACACTGCCTATACGACGAATTGAAGGCGCCCGAACGAAACCCCTATCTTGTACATCGAGAATCGCGTTTATTCTGAATAGTGATACTGGAGCTATGTGAAGTAGACTAGAGTCCCTATATATGAAAGAGTCTCGCCATAAGAGGTTCCATCTCTGATTGGCTGCTGAAAAGTAAAGAAGAAGAAGGGGTCTATGAAGCCTGGAGGCGCGCCTCTTGTTTACATCTTCATGGAACCATCTTCATTGCTGTCCAGCTTTGAGGAAACTTTCGGCATTTTTAGCTTCTGCTGATGAAATTTGAATTAGAAATTGATGAAAATGTGTTCAGAACGGAATAAAATTCACGCATTACTTTTAAAACAGGTAGTGAAACCAACGGGTATCGGAGGTTAGGTTGACCTAACAAAGATTACTTACACACGAATACATGTATAAGTAATCTTTGGCGGGACGATCGTTGGATAAAAATGTAAACAAGAGGCGCGCCTCCAGGCTCCTCAGACACCTTCTTCTTCTTCACTTCTGTTCACATGTCTTGACTCTTTCATATATAGGGACTCTAAAGTAGACTAGGAAAGGAAGACGAGTAAACTCGGGCTTGGCCCACAAGAGGTTAAATATAAATTACTTTCGGTCTGTAATTTGAAATTAATCGAATGGTGGTGCTCTGGTGGCAGAAATCGACACGAAACGCTGAAGAATCACCTTAAAGGTCAAAAACGATGATTTTGGCCATTTTTTCATTCATATCAGACCACACTGTTTTGCGTCGTCCCAAAAATCCGATTGTAAACGCCTGCCGTCAATCAATACACGATTGTCGATAGATTGTGGCCAGTAGCGCACCGAGAGTTTCTTCATCTCTCTATTTTCTCCATTAAGAAACGTATGTTAGACAAGGATGGACAAGGGGATAAAACCCCCTCCTTCTGTCCTTTTCCTACTCATACATTCAAATGGGAAATGAGAGAGATGGAAGATATTCTGGTTGCGCCAGTGATTGTGGCAATAATGAGACAGTGCGGAGTGTGGACCGAGGCACATGCACGTTTTAGTTCGACAGAGTGAGAGCGGTATGATTGGTGTCAAAGTGAGAGACAAAGATCTTTCGTCACTCACAGAACAGTGACACTAATTGGATCACGTGCGTATGATTAAAGGGAGTGACTCTAAGCCCACTTTTGTCCGACTTCCTTTGAAGGCATGTGGATTGTGGACTGTGAAGTATGGACCACTCGGACTGGGGCTAACGCGCGGTCTTTCATTTGCATGAAAGTCAACCCTCTTAAAGGTGTTCCATGAATTTCCATGACACATTTGCTCACATTGCACAATGGGGCTCTTGTAAACGTTTGCTACAGGGGATTAAAGGGATTATTCTTGCATCAAAACTTGTAAAAATGAAAATGAAGACACTAAAGAAACGCGAAATTCACTCTCAGAATCGGGCGTGATGACAGAGAGACGCAGGTATCATGGGAGATTCTTATCTGCATAGGAAAAAAAGAAAAAAATCTGTTGATTTTACAGCCTGGGGTGTTACCAACAGACCCTTTTCCCCCCTCTTTCCAAAGAGTACTTTTTAATGAGATACATTTGTCAAAAGAGATGAAATTCGTGAATTGTATATTTAAAGCTGAATGAGAGTAGATTGTGCTAAGATTAGACTCCACAAGAGGGCATTTCATTCATTATTTCACGGGCAGAGTTCGTCTCGCAGGAGTTTGAAATTGAAGAATAGCTTTGTTTGCTACGCAAAAATTTCTTCCATCTTTTGATAGGAAAGTTTGTTTTTTGATTTTATAATTTATCGCTCTTCCAATTTTTTATGTTCAGTAATTTTGCGGGTTTTCAAAAATACGTTTTTGGGGCCTCAGGCGATGTCATTCGTCATCTGACAACTTTTGTAAAATATGCGCCCTGATTGTGAATCTATCTGACCTAATTTAAAAGGGTAAGGATCTTAATAGCACTATACACACCTTCCTTCAGGCACCCAAATTTTCAGTATTTCCCCTTTTATTTGATATTTTTACCTTGGCTTTTTTTAAATAGGTTTCTAAAACAATTCCAATTTTTTTTTGAAAAACAAAACAAAATATTTGAGTTTCAAAAAATGTTGAAAAAAATTTTTTTAATGTCTTTTAAAGGTACTCTTTAAAACTATAAACTGGAAAATCTTCTAGGGTAAATTCACTCTTTTTTATATGTCTGCACCTTTGAAACTCAATACCTGCGTAGCTCCGCCATATTTGCTTTTAAAAATGCAGAGCTACGCATTGTCATGGGCGATTTCTGTCTAATTTACACTCTCTCTAAAGAGACCACAGCGGAAACCCTAAAATTAAATTGGAATCCTTCATGGTACCTGTGGGGCTCTATACCATCACGTTTTAAACTTCAAAGTAATTTTTTGAGTTAAAGTAAATTTCGTTATTTTTTAATATGCTTATCGTAATTTTCGCGGGTTTTTTAAATAAGAAGTTATTATTTAATCGCATACAGCAAAAGTTAGCGACAGCCCTTTTTGTGTTGACTGTGTTGTTTTTTAAGCGTGCCGTATATATACGGTACGTTTTTTGTTTTCATTTTCATATCAAATATATGGTTGCATGCTTTGCTTATGGCAAAACCTTGGGGGGAAAGGTTTGAAAAATTAAAAACGTTTTTTCTTAAAACTGGTTTCATTAATCGTTAATTTATTGCTGCAATCCAGGAGGTCTCGGCGTCTATTTTCTTAAAATTGAAAAAGTTTTGGTATTCCTGTTAATTTCAATAAGTTATTAAGCGTCAAAGTCGAATTCCTTTGAACGAGAATTCCATACAGGTCCAGCAACCTAAGTCATTTGTGCCAACCTATGAGTAAAAATTTCCCAAGGCAGGGGGGGGTGGAAACATCCTTCACAGAAACCCTCTTTGCCCCTCGGTTTTGGGCTCCCCCGGTCACGAGATTTCTTCACGGTTCATTAAGCGGAGAGATTTGTGAATGTGGGGGAGAGAGGGTGTTAGAGAGGCTTTGTGTCTCGGATCTCGGAGGGTCTGAGGACTCATAAAAGTGTCAACATCAGTTTGACGACGGTATCGAAAAGAAGTGACGGCGAGGTATTGATGAAGAGCGGGGGGGGGGGGGGTATAGAAAAGAGAGGGGCGCATTCATATCCTTTAGTAGACCTGTTTAGTGATGACGTCACCATCAAAATAGAATCCAAACAAATGCTCTATCTCGCTCACTCTCGTTGATTTACCTATAAGAAATCAGATCCAAATTTTCGAACGCATATTCATGCTAGTTAAAGCACAGTTTTCTCAAATTTTATTGCACCATTAGATTCCACGTACCTTAAAGTATTTTTCACTCTAACTTTATTCCTAAAAGATAACAAGCGAATTTACAATCACAGTTATACCGAAAGATGTTCTACGTTTTGTCCTCGTCTTACTCACGGTCTCTTAGGGGAGTATCACCGCCATGACACTCAAATTCTAACTTCTCTTCGTATCGAAGCTATTGTTCGAGGTATAACACATGTCGTGATGGTGCTGATGAGCCTATATCCTAGAATGTTGTGCTCATAAAAAACTGTGAGTGTGACAAAGACAAAACATAGGACTTTCTTCGATATAGCTGTGATTGTGCATTGTTGCGCGATGTTTCAAAAAGTTTGTGGTAGCGAGCTCACATTTTATCACTGAGAAAAAAGTGGCTGTTAAAACTGTAAGAATAGAACCATAGATGTGTTTCGTCTTATTTCAATCATAAGACCTATCGTTGCTATAGTCAGCGCTTTTGAATCTACACGAATACCGATTGTCTCTAAAAAATTTCGATTTTTTTTATGGGAAATAAAGCGCGGGAATATATATCATATCGGAAAATTCATTGAAACAATCGGAAATTTTTATAAGGGACGGGAACCCAATGGTGTGATAAACACAACTGGTGCAAAGAACTTTTTTTTACTAGCACTTGTATTTGAAAATTTGGATCGTATTTCATATGGGAAAACCCTCGAGAGCGAGTGAGACGGACCCTTTTTTTTGGAACCAATTATTTTCATGACGTCACACTAAACAGGTCTTGGTCATTGGAAACATTTGAAATTCGGGGGGATCGGCAAATTGAAAACCCCTTAATGAGCGTCTATGCAATCAAGGGGTTTTTGAGGAAATTTTGGGCGTTTTGTTGAAAAAAAGGTTTTTAAAATCCAGAACAAAGGGAGGGGTTAAAATTCGCATTAATAGCTCTAAAAAGTGAGAGGGGCTGTCGCGTGCCTTCCACCCCTGGACAGCCTCCTCCCTGCGGCTATGGAATTGACTCTGGAATAACTTATTTACCTATCCTAAAAAATTTCTCGCGTGTACAGTATTTTTTACTGGAAGCCTCTTCAATTTTGGAAATTATAGGTCCATATGAAACTTTGCTTTTCCAAAACGAAAAATGATATCGACCCACGGCAACAGAAAAAAAAATCATATTACAATGCGTTATAGGCTTAGTTTTAACTGTAAAATTTCGATACTTTTCAACAAAATAAATGGGGGGAGGGGGAATTAAAATCCACAAACGTCTTAAACCTCCACACCTACTTAATCCATACCCCTAGAATGCTTGACGTGTAAAGGGCACCTGAAAAGGTTAGTTCTGTATATTAAAGGATTATTTTTCATGAATTCGCAAGTGTTCCATTTATGCATATTACATATCTACATCGTGACAATCGCAACAAGTGCTGACAGCACCTAAAACGGAAAAAAAAGAAAAAAAATGTTTATTATTTAGAATCACGGCTTTTCCGAATATGACACTTTTTGACTTCAAAAGAACGCAACCTCATTTTGATCTCTGAACAAGCCGTTTAAAAGGTGGAGGGATTTAGAAATATCTATTTTCTATACTTTATTGGGTAAAAAAGATCGAGCCTTATCAAATAATTTTCTCTTTTAGGCTTTCAATGGGTTTGTTGCAAACTTTTGCTACAGCGCTATAGAGTTTTTATTTTTATGTAAAATCGCCTGAAAATTACATTGGCGGCATCAAATAGTCATAAAATCCATTAATAAACCCACAAAACGCATTATAAAGAAAGCCAAAATGGCAGTCGTAAAGCCGAACAATCTCTGCACGCGCATACGACGAACATCAAAGATAGGCGATCCATTTTCCCTTTTTCGTTGAAAGGGGGGGGGGGGGAGGGGGAAAAAAATATCTCTACAGTCAAACTGTGATTTTAAAAAATTTTCATGGTCAAGATGTTGTGTTCTGTGAAGGGTGGCGGGGGGGGGGGGGGGGGGGCAAAATATCAAGAATATACGGTGTTTCAAAAATTAAGTGCCAAACTTATGGAGTGTATTTTTGGGGTCAACACATATATAAGGCTTTATTTTCCCACACGAATATGTGCTGCAAATGTTTCTCTTCTGAGCTATAGAGCCCTCCAAAGTTTTGAAAAAAAAATCAAAAAAAGAACAAAAAAACAAAGCCTTTGACTCATCTCCTTATAGATACATCTGATCTTTTATTTTTTTCATCATTTCTCACCAAAACAGCTCAATTGGACAGCACTTGTCACAAAAGAACTGAGTGACATTTTTGATAAAATTTAGTTATTGATTGATAGACCTAGCAATACTCAATCTCGAAGCAACAAGTGCTTCTTCTAGTAAAAACTATTTCCTCATTGAAGCCTCATTGAAGTCATTGTCCATGTGATGAAATAAAATGAGAACTTGGTTCCTTTTTCTTAAACCTTAATCCGAGTCACGTAAGGAACCAACTCCGACTCGGTTCCTTTTATAAATTGGGAACGGACTTAAGTCCGGATTAACAGATTTTAAAAATATCAACAGTGTAAACCAACTCTGCCTTTTGGTTTCTCTTAGAGATTCTTTTTTCGTGATTATGCCAAAAAAAAAAGAAGAAAGGAACCAAGTCACTTTAAACGCTAAAAATTAAGTAGGTACCTTTCCTGCGTAGGAAATTCCACTTTTCCGGTGTTGAAATGCAAAAACATAACACGGTAGTTGAATGAAATCAAAACGTAAGTAATTCCGCTTTTTTTGTTTAAAGGGTAGCTCTTCAACTTTGGACTCAATTTTCTCGAGATCAGCTCCATGTCACATGGTTCCTCTTTGATGAATTATCATTGCTAGCAAAAGCATTAAAGCTGTTCAGACTTTAGTGGCACGTTTTTTCCAACACCTGCGTGTTGGAATTTTCCCTGTTTTTTTTTTTTTTTTTTTTTAACGTGAGTGAAGAAAATTCTTTGTATTCCTCATGATTGTGTATTATGAAGTAACACATACATATCAGCATTTTTGTCACTTTCCTTGGGTTATCTTGGTTTTCCTTTCGAAGTTTTCCCCATCGGAGCACTGCTCATTCCGTCCTGCAGTTGTCTAGAAGCGAATGAACGAACAAGATAGTTCCGACAATTTTCATTATGTTGATCTTCATCACAAGTTCCTCGCCGCATTAATTTGCTTCGTTCGAGGAAAGGGCCTCCCGATATTTTGGCGGTAAATTTTTTAAATCAAATGTTTTAACAAGTTCGTTGGGATGTCTAAGGAAGGGGCTCAACAAACAATACGTACTGCATCTAATACGGGATAATGGAACAAAGGGAAAAACCCATGAAATCCCCCCCATATCAAGTCGAATTCCAACTTCCCGAGTATCTGCAATCATGCAGGATCATCCAAGGATATTTTTTTCTCTCTCTCATCCAGTTTGAACGAATGTGTTAGAAAAAGACGGGGTATAGGAACTAAAGTCACTTGATGGCCCCTCAGCTATCCTTTTCTAAGACATAAGTTTAAATGGAAGGAGAAAGAGAAAGACAAATTCCTGTATCCGCGTATGTCTGCAATACCAAAACACTGCCCTCGGTCTCATTGTCCTTTTCATCAAAACATTTCCCCGAATACTTTATCAAGAAGTACGAGTATAAAGAGGTTGAGGAGGAGGAAAAGGTAAAAAAATAGAGACAGGACGTTCAGGATCAGGACGTGAGGATAGGATTTGGACAGGGTGTGACCGAGAGGGAAGGGGTTGAAGTGAGGATTTCATCGAAGACTCAGACACCGCACATTGAGAAAGTTCTAGAATTCCCCGAAACGGTGCATCGATGGCAATGGCGCGGCGGTTCGTGCAATTTCGTCACTACCAAATGGGGCTCTTGCGAATTTTTGCTACACAGGATTGAAGAGTTGATTCTTGCATAAAAACCTGCAAAATGACGATGAGTACACTAAAAAACCACGAAATTCACTCTCAGAATCGAGTTTAATGGCGGTTCGACGCAGGTATCAGGGAGATTCCTATCTGGGGGGTGATCACGGAGGATCGTTTCGTTTCGTTTTCGTTATCGTTATCGTTTTCGTGTAACCTTATGGGTGGCTCAACTGATCGAATCGTTTTGAGCCTCTCGTAACGATTGAAACGGTCGAAAGGAAGCGATGAGTTGGAGGCTGTCGTTTACTCGATCGTTTGAAGTAGGAAGAGGTGAGGAGGGGATCACCTGCGCGATCGAGTTGCGCAGAAGCAAGCCCTTTGATTTTAAAGCAAACGATAACGATAACGATACCGAAACGAAACGATCCTCCGTGATCACCCCCCTGAATGGAGC
>VMOF01000035.1:19691914-20104747 GCA_011764245.1 Trialeurodes vaporariorum
ATGGTGATATATAATGGATACAAAAAAATGAAGGGATACCACCATGAAGTCTATCAGCAACTTAATGCCTTAGGACCATGGGGGTCAATCACGGTTCGCTTCCATTCTCTTTTATGCAAAAGCTAGATGTAGGGTTGAGGCTACGGCTGGATTGACACTAATAATGAAGCAAATCAGCTTCTAGGGCCAAAATATTTGCAGAAGAAAGTGAGGTTTAGATTCCTAACAAGAAATATTTTGAAAAAGGTTGAGTTGTGGTGTCTCAGCTGAAACAATTTTCTACCTCGATGTGCGTGGATGAACAAAAAAAATGACATACTTAAAACTAAAATTGAACATATTTTTAAAAATAATTTTCTTAAAATTGATATGATGGCTAAAATAGACTCTGTTAACCCCTCATCTCCGATGAGTAAGAGAAGAGGTGGGGAGCTAAAGAGAGAGAGAGAAAAAAAAGAACAAAAAAAAAAAAACTAATAACTAGGCAAAATTGCACAGATAAAAAAAAATAAAACATGAAACATGAAACATGACACAGTACACAGAACATAAACAGAATAAAAAATATGAATGTGCAGAATTTGGATAAATTAGGAGACAAAAGGTCTTAGGAGTGACGCACTGAAAACTCCGACAAGACTTTTAGTTTCTGGGTGAACAATTCGATACGCATTTTTACATGACCTAGATTCTACAAGAAATGGTCCTTCATAAAGACAAAAAAACTTTTTCGCCTCTCCATAACCGAAGTTTGACTGAGGATGCTGTTTGACTAGGACTAAATCTCCAGGATTGAAGGTAATCAGTTTGAACTTTGAGTCATGCTGAATCTTTCTTCGGTCAGCTTCCAATTGACACTTTTGTCTCAATTTCTCCAAATTTGACACAAGTGGCGAACCTGTCAAAGGGGGAGGAAAATTAAGAGTAGACTCTAAGAAATTATTGATTCTTTTGTTGAACATTACTTCTGACGGAATACAGTCTGTACTACTACTGAACGTATTATTAATACACTCCTCAAAAAATGGTAGAAAAAAAATCCAACTCCTATGATTATTGTGACAGTAAATCCTGCAAAGGTTTCCTATCATTCTCATATATCGTTCAACAGGATTGGCACTGGGATGAAAAACGGATGAATGTAAGGGTGTTATGTCATTTTCTTTGAGATTTTCATGCCAGTACTTTGACTTAAAACAAGGACCGTGGTCTGCAAGCGCAGCCTTAGGTTTTCCGACTTCGACAACATAACAATCTAATAACTTACGAGTAACATTCACTCCCGTTGCATTTCTAATGGCATATAATTTGACAAATTTTGAGAAAATATCTAAAATGACAAAGATGAATCGAACATTTCCTTTGGCTACTGGTAAAGGACCAAAGATGTCAACAGAGAGTAAATCTAACTTGTTATCAGATAAAATAGGAGTCAATGGAGAGTGAGATTTGACATTGGGGGCTTTGCATTTTTGACATAAAATACAGGTTGAGACTATTTTTCTGACCTTTTTTTCTAAAAATGGAAAAAAAGTGAAAGACTTGAGATATTTGTATGTTTTCTCCGGACCAAAATGTCCTATAGAAATATGGGCTTGATTAATCATTGATTCTTCCAAGGTGGCTGGAACACAAAGTCTCCAATTATTCTCAGAACTTTGTTTAAAAAATAATATATTGTTAAAAACGCAGTAATTCTGATGAGAATTCGTTCCTTGGGCTAATGCTTTTGAATAAATTTTACCAAAAAACTGATCATGTTTTTGATCATTGGTTATAGAATTAGAATCTACAGAAAAATCTGGTACAATTTGAGATTTAGAAAAATAAACGTTTAATTCCAAATTATCTGGAGGGAGGTCATCAATTTGTGGAGGGTATCGTGACAAAGTATCCGCAACTACGTTTTCTTTGCCTTTGACATATTGAACCTTTAAGTTGAAAGCTTGTAAAAATAGAGACCATCTGGTCAAGCGTCCATGTGAAAGAATACATCGATCCAAAAATGTTAACGCGTGATGATCAGTCATCACAGTGGTCGGGGAACCCAGAATGAATTGTCGGAACTTTTGACAACAGCTGACTATTGCAAGGAGCTCCAGTTCGGTAACTGTGTAGTTCCTCTCTGCAGCATTTAATATTCTACTGAAAAACATGATCGGTCTTCTGTTTCCTTCGTCATCCATCTGGAAAAGTTCCCCGGCCACTGCGTTGAGCGATGCATCGGAGTTAATGTAAAACATTCTGTCAAAAATAGGATAGGCTAAAACTACAGTTTTTAATGAAGCTATCTTTGATTCTTTCAAAGTGTAATTGATGATTGGCATTCCAGATAAAAGTAGAGTCTTTTTTCAACAATTCTAACAAAGGTTTACAAAGTTCGGAGTGATCCTTGGAAAATTTTCGGTAAAAATTAATGAGTCCTAAGAAACTTTGTAGGTCCTTTTGAGACTTAGGTACTGGAAACTCTTTAATAGCTCGAACCTTTTTCGGGTTCATTCGAATACCATTTCTAGAAACTACATGGCCCAAGAAATCTATCTCTTCCTGACAGAAAAAACACTTTGAAAATTTTAAGGTTAAACCAGCTTTTCTGATTTTACTAAAGATTGTCTCTAAATGTTCTAAATGTTTTTCAAAGGTGCCAGAAACGACCCTAAAATCGTCTACATAACGGCTCATGAATTCATCCACTTCTGGACCAAATGCCAAATCAGTTGCCTTTATAAACATCTGCATTGAGACAGATGTACCAAATGGAACAACAGTAAATCGGTAATTCCTACCTTCGAAACAAAAACTTGTGATATCCCTTGAGTCAGGATGTAACGGGATTTGCCAGAAGGACGCTGTACAATCAAGAGTTGATATAAAAACAGGATTTGTAAACTTTGACAGAATCTCATCGATGTTTTGCGGTGACTCGGAATCCGAGACAATTTTAGAATTTATGGTGCGAGCATCTAAACACAGTCTAACCGATGCATCTTTCTTGACCACAGGGACTAAAGGGTTGGAATATGGGCTCGAACTCCGTTCAATAACACCCAAAGACAGCATCCGTTCGATCTCTTTTTTAACCATCTCCTTTTTCGCAAAAGGGACAGGATACGAACGTTTGATGTGGATTTGTTCATTTTTTAAACGGAATTTTGCCTGAAATAGATTACATCTCCCAGGGCGATCAGAAAAGACGTCTCGGTTATGTTTAATCAGCGTTGACAGCTTCAGCTTTTGCTTACTACTTAATTTCAATGGATTAATTACAGCATTGATTTCTTTATCAGACAGGGACGATTGAGCTTCGGAGGACCCCCCATCATGAGTGATGAAGTCATCATCATCGACAGTTGTTAAATTGACTTGAGCGGGTTCAAGAGATAAATGTGAATCATTGGTTTCAAAAAAGAACCTCATGGCTGAGGATATACTCTCAACTAACTTTATTTTTCCTTTAAGATTTAGATGAACACCTTTTCTAGTAAAATGAGATTTTTCAAATAAGGTTGAAGTCTCCAAAAATTTAAATTGATCGCAAGAGAGGTTTGCTATGATAAATTCACTGATTTTGGAAATTTGATCAGAGAATGGCTTATCAAACCGAGGGAAAATTTCTACCATTAGAATGGGAGTTTTTACTTCTTCGAGGATACTAAGATCGAATTCAGTTTTAAAATCAGTGTTGGATTTTAAAGATTTAAGGTTGTTGGTACCTGCGATAATAACAATGACGTCTTCTGAGGAAAACTTCTCAGAGTACAACTTCAAATTACTTACCACGTCATTAAATTTTGCTCCAGGTAAACAAACAATATTGACATTAGCATTCGGAAATTTAGGCTTTAATATTTCAGACAAATTTCTCCCATGACTATCAGTTAAAAACAGGATATTAGAAGGCGATGATGGTTCCTCCGAAACACAACCCACCCTAACAGAGTCAAATTCAGTCCAAGGGACTTTGACCTTACCGTCTAGCAGCGACAAAGTTTTCTCATGACAATTGAGAATGGCTTGATATTCAGAGAAAAAATCACTTCCAAGTAAAGCAGGAAGATTGATGTTATCTACAATCAGGAATGATTTGAAAAATACTTGATCTTGAATTATAAGAGGAATAAATGCTTGAAAACGTACACTTTTAAACTTTGCACCAGATATTCCCCTTAGGGAGAGGCCAGTGGTGGGTAAAGTTTCAAAATTTGAGTTAGAAAATTTTTTAAGACTTTCATAAAAATCCAATGACATAAGAGTAACTACACTCCCTGTGTCAAGCAAAATATTGAATTCAAAATTGGAAACACAGACTTTCACATAAGGTGATTTAGCTAGGGGCTTAAGATTATTTACAGGAGGTTCATCCAATAAAAATTCATCTTTAATGGACATAACGTTCCCCTTGGCAGGTTCATAAAGAAAATGGGCATTAAGATCAATAAATAAACGAAGACAAGACTTAATAATAGATCTAAAAGTTTGGAATGTGGATCGATTTGGTATGAATTTTAACGAACCAATATCGAAGAATGAAACATTAGGTAACTCAGAGATAATGCTTTGAATCTTATTTCCTAAAGCTAAAGTTTCAACCTGTTGAGACAGTTTAGAAGGACTACAGACCAAAGGATCAACCAGCACCAGATGGGTCTCCTCTGCAATTTTTTTCATAAGATCAGAAGGAAAATTAGAAAAATTACTAGTGTTTTGATTGAAATCAGAGATCAATAAACTTTCTGGGAATAAGAAAACACAAAAGGAAAATTTGGAATATTTTAAATTTGAAAGAAAAACAAAATTGTCATGAATACTCGAGGGATCAAACTCCGCTATCAACCTGCATGTGACACTGAATTTTCCCAGTTGAAAAGAACTAAACGGGACATAGAATTTATCAGGTAACGAAACAAGAAGTGATAGAGAGTGATCTGAGTGATCTGAGCAAGATACTGTAATATCATAGATAAATGTTTGATTCATAATTTTTTGAAAAACCGAGTTTATAGTATTGCGTGCCACTGCAGCAGAAGAATCAGTACTTTCCTCCCTTACTGAGTTGCACTGTGACAGTTTAAAGAACTGTCGGGAGCCGAGCAAGCATCGCTTCGAACAGAATCACCACATAGTCCATCCGAAATAACACAACGAACATTTTGAGACTGAGACTGGGGTTTGAAGTTCTGATTACTCTTAGGAAAAGAAGGTTTATTGACTCCAGGCCTCATCTTAGGACGGATAGAATCGAGGTTCTGAAGTTTAAAAAGCACAGCATCGATAGAAAGTGTATCGGTAGAGGCAAGAAAACATTTTACATCATCTGGAAAATGTTTGATTAGGTGAGTGACCATGACGCTTTCAGGGATCGGATCATCAAGGTATTGTACTTTACGCACTTGGGCCAAAAAATGGGCCGACATATCTATTGAACCGTTGTACTGATTAGGAGTATACAGGGATTCACGAATGGAGCTCTGTAGATTTGGTCCCCAGAAGTAGCGAAAGGAATTTCTGATGAAAATCATCGTAGTCTTCGAACGAACCTCTGAAAACCTGGAACCAGTTCAAAGCGTTGCCAGTCAGCAACCGTTCCAATTCACTTAATCTGACATGATCTGGCGTGGCTTTAGAATTAAAGAAGAAATCCACCTGGTGAAGAAAATCCTTCGGGTGGATGGGTAGTTGCTCGCCATTATACACAGGCAAGTCTTTAAACTGAACGTTGGAGTGGAATCTTCCACTACTATTACTATTTAAACTAGTTTGTGAACCATGCCTCTCTCTCCTATAGTTAATTTCATGTGACAACCCCTGTTGAAAACTTGGTTGAAAGTTGGTTTGACGTTTGGGGTTGAATGTTTCTTAATCTACCCTCAAAGTCATTCAATTTTTATCCATAGAAACTTTCATAGACTGAATAGCAGAAAGGACGTTGTGAAGAATATCCTCTTGAACACTGGACGCACCATTCAGAGGTTCAGGCTGAGGGATGAATCCATTATTCAAAGGATTCAAATGATTTAACATAGGAGGTGGCACATCAACAAAAGGGGGGAGGATTATTAAAATTAAGCTGGTTGTGATCTTGAAAAGGAGGATGATTAAAACCCAAGCAAATCATGATTCTGAAAAACATCGTTCGGCGGTGGGACATGAGATAAATCAAAATGAGGAATAATACAAAAATTATCATTCACAGGAACATGAGAATTGTCCACATGAGAATTGTCTACATGAGAATTGTCTACAGGAGGAAGTTTAAATTATCCACGGGTGGAGCTAAGCTCTCACCACTGGAACTTGGCTCATTTGGAACCACATTCATGGATGAGTTCGGCACAAAAGAGTTCAAGCCAAAAGACAAAGGCTGAAAAGGATTTCTAATAAAAGGACTAGCTTGAAATCTAGCACCTGATTGTTGATCATTTTGATCCAGCATTAATCGGCGCCGAGCGCTATAGCGAGTATTGTGGGGATGGGTGGGTCTCATTATAACAATATTACAAAACACAAATAAAATAGAAAAAAAATAAGGAAATTTTTAACACAGAGAAATACCTGAGAGTACCAACCGTTGAGAATCGAAGACTTTTCTTTTCAAGAATGACAGCTGAAACAGAAGAAGATGAGTTCCAACGTAGATTAGTATTCGCAGTTTGAAAAGATGAGATTGGTTGATCCATGGTATGAAACTGACGACGCTTGATCCTTGTAAGTCACCGAGATAAGAAAGGAGAGCTATGCCGAAGCAGTTTTGAAATATCGCAGAGTATGCAGAAGCTACTTTTGAAGTTTTCTCCAGGTCCAATGGAAAACTGGAACCGATTCATCCAGAAGACTTTATCAATTAAATTAAATCCTTTTTTGTTGACATTCTTGAGAATTCCTTATCCATAATCCATGAAGAACAAGTGAGTGACGGAAAGATGTGAAATGATATCCTTGTACTGCTAGTCCACCCTCGTCGGAAGCCCAGGAGTGCATAGTTCGCACCTCTTCCTCACCTGGCCCATAAATTCTACGAAGTCTCCAGCATAAAACAGCAACTTTGATTCAGAATTATATGTATGTTGTTTATTTTACTTATTAATTAATCTATTTATTCTTATTTATTTATTTTTTATTTATTTTTTTTTATCAAACGGTTTAAAATAAAATGCAATCCAATTTAACAGAATGTTAAGAATGGATAGGTTAAATAATAAAACAAACTGTCCGCTGAATAATCGTAAATTTTGTGTGATGTAGGTAAACAATTCAACACCAAAACAAATTCGCAATGAACAAAACAAAAAATTATTATTAGAGGTTAAGCGGAATCACGTGACAGGATGTAGAAAAGTGGGTATGCAACCCGCACTACCGAGTCAGAAAGGACACGGGATTCCTACAGCGAACCGAAGTATACGATGAGTATGGTCGATGATGGACGATTTTGCGCCAAAACAACAAAATAGGCCTACAAAGGAACTTTACGGCACTATCACACCATGAGATCACTAAAACAAATTTTGAAACACTCAGATCTGTTTGACTGATTAATTTATTTAAAAGAAAACAGAATGATTCCACGCACACGAAACTTCAATTGAACATATGAGAAGCACTCACGATTGATTAATGACGATTCACGAGCGAGTGTAATGGCGGCGTGCCGGTTACCAACGACTCGAAAACGACACAAAGAAATTAAAGTGTAGAAGTGAAATTTGAGGGTTTTTTGAGTTAAATACTCAAGTCCCCCGTTGGGCCCAATTTGAAGGGTAGCCCCGGCATGGCCCTTCAAATAATTTAGAAGAATTAAAAAATTCTGTGGTCACCCCACCAACAGGTGGGGTGACGTTTCGAAAGAAGAAAAGAAAAAGACAAAATTTTACTTCATTTATGAAAAATTTAAAGAGACAAAAAAAAACTTAAGCTCACTCGACCCTACCGACTTTAAACGAACTTACATTTAAAAAAAAAAACCCGGGACCAGCCGGAAGGGCTGGCCCTTAAATTAACTTTATACTCACATTTTTGTGGAACACCGTTCACTAACGCACTTTGACTCGAAGTGAAGAAATATGGCCGCTGCCCGCCAAGCAGAGGTGAAGCTAAGCACTCATCTCTGATTGGCGGACAACAGCCACGTCATTCTCGCTCCAGTGCCCCCCTCATTCGCCGATTCAAGCAGTTACCCCAGTGGCGGAAGATTTGAATAACTAGAGGAAGAATAGAGAGAGAATAGTCGATATAGTTGTGAAGTGTGAGAGAGCAGAGAAAAAAAAGGGAAAGGTACTCGGTGATCGATCCCGAGAATCGACCACGTTACAACGACACCGATGCTGTCAACCTAAAGTGGGTTGAAGAGCGGCTCAGAGAATTGAAACTTCAGGTGGAAGAGAGCATATTAAAAAGTCAAGAGTCATCTATTGATGTGAATTACCTCGATAATCTACCTAAAAGTGGAACAGAGTACACGATCGGTTATTGAAAATTTTGGCTCCCTCATTTTTAAACGTGCCGTGGTTGATGAATTGCACAAACCTGCTCGCCGCAATTACCCTCGGCGTAAAGTCAAATCCGTGGCTTAAACACCTATGGCATGCCGATTTAGTCGAGATGATTCCCTACGCACGAGTCAACAAAGGCTACAAATACCTGCTCACAGTCAATTTATGCGTTCTCAAAATACGCTTGGGCTGAGCCTGTAAAATCTAAGACGGGTAAAGATGTCACAGCGGCGATGGAACGCGTGCTAAGGAAAACAACTCCACCGAAAAACCTGGCAAGTAAAATCCCAAAGGGAAAGAGTTTATCCATACTTTGAAGACCTTTTGCGGGGGGAGGAATTAAATGTACAGGTTTTTCCCCCACCAAAAAATTTCGATCGGTGAGCGATTCAACAGGACACTCAAAACCAAAATGTGGAAGCGATTCAGTTTGCAAGGAAATTACAAGGGGTCGACATTCTCGATGAGCTAATGCGTGAGTACAAAGGAAGCATTCATCGGACGATCGGTATGAAACCAAAGGACGTAACCAAGAAGCACGAAAAAAACATCCTGCTCCGTTTGAACCAGGAGGAAAGAAGTGTTTAGAAGACGAAAAAACCTAAACTCAAAATTGGAGATTCTGTTCGTATAAGCAAACAGAAATCACTTTTTGAAAAAGGCTACACACCCAAAATGGAGCGCTGAAATTTTCAAAGTCACCAGGGTAAAAGCCACAAGCCCTATAACTTATTTGCTGGAAGATTTGAAAGGAAACCCCGTGAAAGGAGGATTCTCGCGGAGGAGTTGCAGAAAAAAAAACATCCGGACGTGTACTTTGGGGGAAAAAGTTCTGCGCAGAAGCAAGGACAAAGCCTACGTCAAATGGTGGGGTTTCGATTCGAGTCACAAAAAGCTGGATCGATGCTAAAAATGTTGTGTAACTTTAGAGTCCTTCCAAACATTCTCGAACCTTTGGGAAAAAGGGAAAGACGTCGTTTCTATCATTGCTGTGTCTCATTGTCAATCTCATATTGTCACTTCACAACGCACACATCGTTCTTCTCAACATTTATTCGACTCGGTGTCATAACCTCTATCTCAGGAATATTCTTGAATTAAAATTGCAGCATCAGTTGCAACTCGATCTGAAAGTGGAAGGAGCTCCTGAAAATCCTGCAGAAACATGTTCATCACACCTCTCCAAATGCTAATCCTAATCTGGCTTGTTGGGCTATCCGTCTGTGACTCCGCCCCCTTTTTCCAACAGCGAATTACCGATCGTGGAAGAAGATGGAAACCATCAACTGTATAAAGCAGCAAAGGGTGTTTCACAAGTCCATAAGTCTATTGAAACGTTCAGTGACAATAGTACGTTAACCCTAAAGTGCTCCGAAAGTAATTCGTCTACCTCCGGTACCAAATTTAACAGTTGGTTTTTTTGTGCGTTTTTACTTTTAAACTTGCTAGGATTTACCGGTGGTGGGGTTTTTCTGTACCGATACCGATCGGATTGTGGATTGAAACTCGACCCTTTAAGGGTATAACGATGAGTCTCCAGGAGGAATACGCAAAAACTCATCGACTTCGAGAACAAGTTAGACCCCCTTTCTGCTCTCCATCGTTCGATTCAAACGGGAACGTTCTCATGAACTGTCCACAGACGAAAAGTATTTGGTTCGCCGCTGGATACTCATTCTTCAAGGCCTCGAGTCGCTACCAGAGTATGTCGGTCACTATGTACTGGCCCTTGGGCGTGGGTAGACGACCACCTCGATGGAATCATCGTCTGTATGTGTCAAGAACCCTACAATATCGAAAAGGAATTTAACCAACTCCGCGATTTCAAAAATAGTTCGTCCAAAGGGCAATCACTATCGACCACCGAAGCAGAGATTCTTCAATAAGTTCCGAGATTTTTTCGCTCTATGATACCCACCAATGTTGTGAATTTAAATTTTAAATTTTTCTATGTTCTTTAATTGAATAAATTTTTGTCCTCTAATTTCCATTTTTTTTAAATTTTTAACCTCTTAAATACATACATTCATATCATATTTAATGAAAAAAGTAATGAAAAGCCGAAGCCAGTAAGATGTGGACAATAGGTAAGATTAGGTTAATTTACAAGTAACCTATCCTAACCTTACCTTATGTTCAAGTTCTTCAAGCTAATAGCGCGCAGATTAAAACTTGTTGATGCGAGTCTTTACAAGTCCTAAGACGCGTGCGTAGGGAAGACAGAGATATGAGGATAGGGGAGAGCAAAGGGTTGGGAAAGGGGGGAGGTAAATCGAGCGCTGAGTCGCATTAGCTTTCCCGGAATCTGCCAACTCGGCCACTGCTGGCATGCGCAGCTGCTTCGGTTCGGGTTGAAACCTGTCGAAGGTCAAGTGATAGCTCGCGGACTTCAACGTCGATGAGTCATAAGTTCCAATAGTCTCAAGCGTGAATCTCTATTGCCCACTGTTTTCAATGGAGGGGGGGGGACCTTCTGCGAGAGGGAAGGGTGCTGATGCAATATTCTGGAACATTCCAGAACATATAGTTGGGTTAATTTATGCAACTCCGCAAAACATACGATCCACCTATGGAAGCTCCAACGCTGGACGATCGGTCTCTGGAAGATCGAAGTTAGGTTAGGTTTGGTTGGTAATACCTTAAAATGTTAGCCTACATTTACCTCTACTCTTTTTAAGGTTAGGTTCAAACTCAAGTGGCAACACCGCAAAACATTCAATCCGCCTCTGGAAGGTTCGCCGCTGGTCGATCCGCCTCTGGAAGATCGAAGTTAGGTTAGGTTAGGTTGGTAATACCTTAAAATGTTAGCGTACATTCACCTCTACTCTTTTCAAGGTTAGGTTCAAACTCAAGGTCATTTTTGGCGGTCTACTCCCCATCATGCCACTACTCACCACACAAGAAGAAGAAGAAGCATACAATTGCCATAAGAAAACCGCGGCCTTGGCCGCCATTACGGTCTCGCATTTGAAAGCATTTTGTGAGTTTAGGAGTGGATTTCGTGATTTTGTAGTGCGCTCCCTGGTAAAAATGACGACTATAACCGTTCCAAAAACGACTATAAACATAGTTGGCCAACTATGGATTTATAGTTGGCCAACTATAGATTATAGTCGGCAACTATGTTTATAGTCGTTTTTGGAATAGTCGTATAGTCGTCATTTTTACCGGGGCTAATCGTTGTTTTTACAGGGTATTACCTCATTATTAACTATTAATGAGCCTGTAGCAAAAGTTTGCAACAGCTCCATTGAGACATACCTCTGTGTTTCCAAAGAGAAAGTGGCATATTAGATAGGAATCTCCCATGATACCTGTGTCGAACTGCCACTACGATCTTGCCATTTATGTAGTTATGTAGGTTTTATTACTGAATTTTAAACTTTCTCAGTGTGATTTTCGTGATTTTTGCTGGTTTCAACATCAGAATGGACTATTCATTTGATCACAGCAAAAGTTTGCAAGAGCCCCATTATGTCCATTTAAACCTACGTAAAACAATCGATCTTCAGGAGGTGTAATTGCACCCCCCAAGATATCGATCCATTTGCTTAGGTTTAAATGGAAAAAAGCATGATTGCCAATCGAACGAGCCACCATTGATTGATGGAGAGGTCGTTTCAGAAGTGTAGGCGCACTTAGACTGATAATCTTCAGAATTCACTAACGTTATTTTTCATACTACATGGTAAAAAGGAGTAAAAGTTGACCCGATTTAGTGATGACGACCCGATCAAAATTGGATGATGTAAAAAACTCGCAATCTCACTGATTCTCGTGTAGTTATAGATACCCATACGAAATTAGATCAAAATTTTCGATTGCAAATTTGTGCTAGTAAACAACCAGTTTTCTCAAATTTTATTGCATCATATTCCACGTAGGTATCTTAGAGTATCTTTTCACTCCGACATGATTCATGAAAGATAATAGGAGGATTTTACAATCACAACGGGGCACTTGCAAACTTTTACTACAGGGGATTGGAGAGTTGGTTCTTTCATAAAAACCTGTAAAAATGACGTGAGTACACTAAAAAATCACAAAATTCAATCTTAGAATCGGACTTAGTGGTGGAGAGACCCAGGTACTCACTACCCAGGTATACATATATATCTCTATTTCCGTAAAGAAAGTGACAACTTCGACAGGAATCTTCCATGTTACCTGCGTTGAACCGCCACTACGATCTTGCTGTTATAAAATTTATGTGAGTTAATTTATTCTAAATTTTAGACTTTTTGAGTGTACCTTTCTTGATAATTTTTGTTTTCGCTGGTTTTGAAATCAGATTGAACTATTCATTTGCTCACAGCAAAAGTTTGCAAGAGACCCGTTAGATCGAACGATGTCTTGTGTTTTGACCTTGTCTTACACGGTCCCTTATAGGCGTATCACCACCATGACTTTCAATCATCCGAGCCCCTCTTCGTATAGAAGCTTACTCAATCAAAGCTGCCGATTTGCGAAGATTTAATGCGACATTTTTAAAATCACCGATGATTCCACCGGTTGAGAAAAGATTGCATAGTTCAATTCAGTGTATGACTGTAATGCAAGAAAATTCTCTGATCTGTAATCTTTTCTCAATCGGTGGGAAAACATCGTTAATTAATTAAAATATCCGCAAGTTTTCAAAGTTATCGATGACTCTACCGGCTGAGAAAAGATAAAAGACGCAATAGTATTTTCGTGCATTACAGTCATACACTAAACTAAACTCTCTATAATCTTTTCTCAACCGGTGGAATCTTCGGTGAATTGAAAAATGCCATTAAATCTACGCAAATCGGCAGCTCTGGTACTCGATGTGTTACGCGTGGTGTGATATCCGAGGACTCCTCTGAATATGAATGGGCAAGTGAGGCAGACAAGAGTGAGCTCTCACTCGCACTTTCAAAACAAATGGGAAATCTTTCAGTTTGAATCACGTCTTTACTATTTTGCAAGTTTAGATATTCATGGTTTCAAATATCCATCTGAAAAAGTTCTCGTGAAACAAATTAGGTAATTAGTAACTCCAGAATTCTCGTGAATTCTCACAAGTGATAACTAGTTCTCTGTACACCTCAGCGGTCAGTGCTATTTGGCAACCATGTTTTTTTTGTCATTTGAACTTATGCAAAAAGTATCGATTTTTCAGGGATTCAATGAATCCTCTGTAGATTGATTATTTTACGCAGGTTTAAATGGAGGGAATCCGATGTTGCCACATTTCACGAACGGCCACTGAAATACACCACACATAGAAATGTGCGTTTCTCTCTCCTTTCCCATTTAAAAGCGCGCGTTAGAAAAGAACGGAAATAGGGGCTAAAGTCACGTGACAGCCCCCTCTACTATCCTTTTCTAATAAACGGCGAAAAAAAGATTGGTAGAATTTACATAGAAATAGAAATTTGGAAATAGAGATAGAAATTTGGTATGCATAGCTGATTTTGGAGTCTGCTATCAAGTATGATAAATTTCACCAGATCATGGTAAAATGTACCGACATGCTATCTCAATTCACCACAAGGTACGTTGCATTTACCATATTATGGTAAAATTTATCACACTTGATAGCAGACTCCAAAATCAGCTATGCTGATGGTAAATTCTGCCATATAGTCTTTTTTTTCCGTGTTCATGTGTTTCAATGATCAAAGAGAGAGACAGTCAAATGCCTGCATCCGCCCATATATCGGAAGGGAGTTTCACGGAAAAAAGTCATATTTATTAACTTTCATGAGTAAATAAGGAGAAAGATACTTTGTTCCTGTATTGTGTGACCTCATGCAGTCAAAGGTCAAAAAGAATACCTTTCCATCCATCCGTCCATCTTTCATCAAACGTTCTGTAATTCAAACAAAAATAATCTCTCCATGCACATATAAAATTACAAAGGCTTTGACGAACCCAATATATTTAAATTATCTATTGGTTTTTCATTCTAAATTCCTCGAACAAAACAGATACGAAGTTAATTAATTCTGGTTTAATTTATCGGAGATGAATACACTAAAGACTTATTTCCTTGAATTCAAGTTAATTGGGTCGTACTCATGCATTCTTTTCAAATGAGTCCACATCCATAGGCGGATACAGGAATTTGTCTGTGTGTGTGTCTCTCTCTCTCTCTCTCTCTCTCTCTCTCTCTCTCTCTCTCTCTCTCTCTCTCTCTCTCTCGCTCGCTCGCTCTCTCTCTCTCTCTCTCTCTCTCTCTCCTTCTACGAGTATTTAAATACGAGCGTTAAAAAAAGGACGGAGATAAGGGCTGAAGTCACGTGATGGTCTCATCTGCTATCCTTTTCTAATACATGTGATCAAATGGCCGGATAGAAAAAGAGAAAAAGGTCTATTTTTATCCATGGTTACATCAAACATTCCTTCAGGTACCGAATCGCATCCTTTTAAGTGAGCCGTTGTGAATATGTGAGTGTAGCTTGAACGATGAGCTATGCTGAAGTTTTAAAAAGCCCCTGTACTATATTTGTCAAGTGGGTTCAATCTAAATCGACGACTGATGACAAAGGAAAATTCTAGGAAACGATTCGGTTTTTTTCCCCCTTTTTTTCCGAATACATGCAGACTTGCAATTCGCTCGGAGCTTCGTATCTATGTGCTCTGTAAGTAAACACCAGAGGACAAACAAAGAGTGCGGGCTTTTTATATTCCCTATGTGCGGCCATTCCCGAAACGGCTGGTAGTGGCTCATGAACAAAGTTAACGGAATGCGCAGGTTTCTGAGTATGAGTGACGGGAAATAAATAATATCGAAAGATGAGACCTGATCGCTGAGCCATAACCCTCTCAACAAGACGAGAGAGAAATGGAGTGATGGAGATAAAGAGAGAGAGACAGAGAGAGAGAGAGAGAGAAAGAGAGAGAGAGAGAGAGAGAGAGAGAGAGAGAAAGAGAAAGAGAGCGAGAGATAGTAAGAGATAGAGAGAGCGAGAGATAGTAAGAGATAGAGTGAGCGAGAGGGGGAGGGGATAGGCTGTGTACGAGTTTATAAGAGTAAGAGAGAGAGAGCGAGGGAGAGAGAGAGAAAAATAGAGAGAGAGAGAGAGAAATAGAGAGAGAGAGAAAGAGAGAGAGAGAGAGAGAGAGAGAGAGAGAGAGAGAGAGAGAGAGCGAGAGAGAGCGAGAGAGAGAGCGAGAGACAGCGAGAGAGAGAGAGCGCGCGAGAGATAGAAAGAGAGAGAGCAAGAGATAGTAAGGGATAGAGAGAGTGAGAGATAGGAAGAGATGGAGTGAGCGAGAGGGGAGGGGACAGGATGTGTACGAGTTTATAAGAGTAAGACAGAGAGAGAGAGAGAGAGAGAGAGGGAGGGAGAGAGAGAGAGAGAGAGAGAGAGAGAGAGAGAGAGAGAGATAAATAGAGAGAAAGAGGATGTGTATAAGTGTAAGAATGCAAGAGAAGAGGGCAATGGGGGGGGGGGCGTGAGAAACGTCCGTCGAATGTGTTTCTTTGGGTGCAAGAGAGGAGATAGAAAGAGTTATCGAGAGAGGGGTACAGATGGGAGGGGGGGATTTCGCGCCCACCACAGGAGCAGCGCGTCGCATCGTGTCCCTCGGAGAGGAAACATTCTCGTAACAACCCCCCCAACACTCCTTCCGCAACAAACCCCTTTCCAACTTTACTTCTTCTCCAAGTCACGCATACTCGGGCATCGCGCAAGCCATGAGAATGAATCGAGTTGAAACCATTTTGTAGTCGCACTGTGCAGTTTCGTTCGTCGTCATGTTCCAAGAATCCAACAAACGTTCGTGGAAGCTCCGAAACTCCTCAACCCGTTACGCTGCGTTCCCGGGGGGGGGGGGGGGGGGGAATGACAAGGGTTAAAAGTTTAACAACTTTTTATTGGTTTAGCTGTGTTTTTCGTCAGTTACCTTTCACCTTTGCAATCTCAATTAATTTGAACGGAGTAAGATTGAAATCCCAGGAAATCCTATAACAGTGCACGGCGTGTATCGGAAATAATGCTTGTCCCTACGTGAATACGTAGATTTTCACAGTTTACTTTTAGCGACATCCTGCAGGTTGCATCTCTGAAATTGAATGAAATTGAAATTGTTCAGAATGTGTACGTTTGAAACAGAGGGTCTAAACATCTTCGACAATTGAGGCGGTGGCTGCAAAAACAGCACATACGGAAAAACCTGATTTCCAGAAAACGCATTTAAAGTTTTCATTTGCTAATAACGCGTTGATATGATTCGGAAATGAGTACAATTTTTCTTGGTTTTATGCTTTGAACCCTCTTTGAAGAGAATCCAAGGACATATTTAAAAAAAAAAAAATGGTTTGAGTTCATTTGGGGCCAATTTAAAAAAGTGAGTTATGTGCGGTTTTTGCACCCAACAATTATAAATGAACGCAAATTTAATAGGATTTGACAGTTAAATGAAAGAATATTAATTTTTTTGCCATAACTAATAGAAACAAAAAAATTTAAAGTAAAGTAACAACGCAAACTGAAACAAAAAAGGAAAAACTAAACAATAAATCAGCTATATTTGGCTCGCAATTAAATGTAAAGGAAAATGACCTCTCACAATGCATGCCGCATGGGCACAGCCAGCAATTTGGCAACCATGAATTTTTCCCATTTGAACGCATGAGAAACAATCATTTCTTGAGGAGACCAAGGCTCTTTTACTAATCGATTGTTTCTCTTGCATTCAAATGGGATTAATACACAGTTGCCGGATTGCTCGATATACGCGTATGTGCTGTTTTTGCACCCATCGACCCTATATATCCGCGTAGAATCATCGTCACGTCGCCAAATTCACAGGGGTGATACTTCTTGAGTACTCCAGAAATGTCATAAATTACGCAGATCATAGCATTCAGAAAAATTGTCTGTTTTTCACCATTTATTGCGATTTCCTGCTGTTTATTTTGATGCGATGTTGCCAAACTTTTTTTAGAGCAGATCTACATATATTTTCTTACCTGTTTCTGCCGGACGGAACTCGGTTCCTGATTTGGGACCACGGGACGGAACTCGGATACTTTTTTGACCGCGGGACGGAACTCGGAAATTGCCGTTCATTTTCTCTGAGTTTGCACAATACTCATTAAAAAGTTTGATATTTTTAAAAATCACTCGAGAAGGCACATTTTGAAGTTTATTTTGCATAAACAAAGGCCTACAGCTTTGTTGGCGACAAGCAGAGACAATTACCCTGATTGCCTTTTTTTGAGCCGCGAAAACTCTAATATAATTTATTATGATATTATGACTATATCAGGACGTTGGATTAGATCAATGAGAATTATAGTAATTTCAAGGGGATAGCTTATTTTCAATTATGAAAATTGTGAATTCCAGTAAAAATAATATCCTTTTATTCCAAATTTTATAGGAAGAGTCACTTAAACGGACACTTACATTATCAGAAGTCATAGTTATACATTGACAGTAGAATTTAAGCTACTCCAAATTATTCACACTTTTAAAAGACCAGAGCTGCCATTTTGCATGTAATTAATCGGATTTTTTAATTCACCAATGATTCCACAAGTTGATAAAAGATTACACAGTTCAGTTCAGCGTGTGAATGTACATCACAAACATACTCTGATTGTATAATCTTTTTCTCAATCGGTAGAAAATGTTAATTGAAATATCCGCAAGTTTTTAAAGTAATCGACGACTCCACCAGTTGAAAAGATTACATACAAGAGTATTTACGTGCGCAGTACAGACATACACTGATCTGAACTGTGTAATCTTTTCTCGACCGGTGAAATCATCGGTGAATTGAAAAATGCGATTTTATACGCAAAACGGCAGCTCTGGAAAGAACGTTTCATCGAGCGCCTTCAATTCCCAAGATAGGCGAAATCAACGATGCGGAGTACGAATATTTAACTATACTCACTTAATATGAGCGAGAGTCAACTTTGATTTCCTCTGGTAACCCGAACTTATAATAGAGACCACGCACTTTCTATCTTGGCCATGTTTGCGCGAGGTGGCAACTTTTTTTTTTTTTTTTTTTTTTTTTTTTTTCGGGATCTCAACAGAACGCCCCAAACGCATGGTACACACGTTGACTGATGAGCAAGGTTGTTGATGTTTTTGCCTATTGAGACCGAAGATTGAAGCACCAAAATTGCATCAGTCAACGAGACCATGTTGGATGGTTCTCCCTCGTGCTCCCTGTGTTATAATTCCTGTCGAGTTCCAAAAAGTCAGTCACCGCGCGCAAGTGCGTGGTCTCTATTATTTATTATCTCTGCTTAGAACCGATCAGAAATGGATTCTGACATGGCGCAACTCTCATAGGATATGGATAGGAACTCTACTGTAAACCATTTTTGTTAATTACATCTCCTCAAAAGAAAGTTCCAAAAAGTCAGTCACCACGCGCAAGTGCGTGGTCTCTATTATTTATTATCTCTGCTTAGAACCGATCAGAAATGGATTCTGACATGGCGCAACTCTCATAGGATATGGATAGGAACTCTACTGTAAACCATTTTTTAATTACATCTCCTCAAAAGAAAGGTCAAACAAATTAATAAATAAATGATTTAATAATAAATGATTAAATGATTGAATAAATTAATTAATAAATGAATTAATAAATGAATAAATGAAAAAATGAATGAACGTATAGAAATCAGTGGCGTCGCGTGCCATCTGGCAACACTGCAACTGCTCCATTTAAACTCATTAAATATATCGAATTCTCCTTGTGCACTGTGAACCCCCTGAATTCGATATTTTACATGAGTTTAAATGGATAGAATACATTGTTGCGGAATTGCACGCGACGCCACTGATAGAAATAATAGCCGTCGAATCCATATTCATAAATACAACGTGCACAGGTACGAACGTGATTTTTTTTTTTTTTTTTTTTTTTTTTTTTTTTTTTTTTTTTTTTTTGGTAGCTCTTGATGCTTGGTCTGATTTCCCAAGAGATAAAGAATAGGCAGGCTGGCAGGATCTCAATTTTCCTCGTAATTGCCATCATTAGATCTTCATTCAATCATCCACTTCTAGGTTTTTGTTTATTACATCCTCCCCCCCCCCATCTTAACTTTTTATTTTCATTTTGCAATTTTGAACCCCAAAAAAAAGACTCATTCATTGAGTAAAGATTATTTAAGAAAGTTCATTTGACTGGAATTCCCGCAGGAGGAAAGAAAAGAGCGGTGAAATCCATTTCTTTAAAAATTAACCGTCTCCTAATCTTGCAGCCCCATGATGGTGAAAAGCGGGGCGGTCGCAAGGGAAAGTAAGTTCGCGGGGGGTGCCAAGACGATGAGGGAGGAGATAATACAACCGGAAATGAGGAGACATTTTGAAGAATTAAGAAACTTTACTCCCCCCCCCACTTTTCTACCATCGATGCCATCCCTTTTCACTCTTGCTCACTTTCTCTCCCTCCCCTCCTTTCCATCTTTTCACCGCCGAAAGAAAAATTCCAAGCTACCCTCAAGCCACCCTTCTTTCTCTTCGCATTCTTCTTTTTTCTTGTAGATTTATCATTTCTCTTCGACTTGGATTAACCCTCCCTCCCCCCCGTCTTTTCTTCTCGTTACGGTTCATTCCGGATTGGTAAATAATTGCCACTGAGTTCAAAACTCCATTTGCTAAAAATGAACGAGTTGTAAAGAGGAAAATGAAAAATAAGACTGCAGTCAAAGGTTGGACCTAGGACAGAAAAACTTTTGACAAATTTGATCTCTCTCTCTCTTTCTCTCTATCTCCCCTCTCTCCCCCTCTCTCTCTCTCTCTCGCTCTCTCTCTCTCTCTCTCTCTCTCTCTCTCTCTCTCTCTCTCTCTCTCTCTCTCTCTCTCTCTCTCTCTCTCTCTCTCTCTCTCTCTCTCTCTCTCTCTCTCTCTCTCTCTCTCTCTCTCTCTCTCTCTCTCTCTCTCTCTCTCTCTCTCTCTCTCTCTCTCTCTCTCTCTCTCTCTCTCTCTCTCTCTCTCTCTCTCTCTCTCTCTCTCTCTCTCTCTCTCTCTCTCTCTCTCTCTCTCTCTCTCTCTCTCTCTCTCTCTCTCGGTTTTCCTGAGTCAGCAAAATAATTGTTCTCTTTCATCAAAGATTGATTAAATAAACTACATATAAATGAATACTATACTCTAACTATTGTAACTAATTTTTTTTCGTAACACAGCAGGTCAGGGTCCGGACTGGCCGGGGTGCTGGGGGTGCGATCGCACCCCGGGCCAACGGCCTCTTGGGCCAAATTGCTACTCAGAAATGAAGAAAAAATGGCAAAGTAGCTCATCGTTTAACTTGACCGCAAAAAATAGTTTCACTAGTTAAATTAGTAAATACTAATTCAAATGAAGGCTCATAGGCCCAGCTTCAGCAGAAAAAAACAAATAAATCTATCACAAATCAACCATAAATGCCATAGGTTTAGCATTTCACCAGCCCCCCTCCCCGCTGCTCGTGTATTTTAATTTGTATTGCGTTATATGACGAATTATTGATGGGGGGGCGGTAAAATAAGCATAGTTAATACTTCTACTATGAAATGCACTAAATTTCGTTTTGAGAGGGGGACTTATCGAAAAAATTTCCGGGGGAGACCCCCCGACCCCTCGAAGTAAGGGGTGGCCCCCCTTAAACTGCCCACTCGGATACGCGGGCCATTTGGGGTATTAGCACCCCAGGCCAAATAATTTTCCCAGTCCGGCCCTGTAGCAGGTTATAACGGGAGAGTGCCCATTTGTTCGTAGACATCGTCTATTTGGGGGGGGGGGGCGAACACTGAATATCCATGCCTTTCCGGTGTCGGGACCAAAGAATGTTAGGTCCCGAGCATTGAATTGCGTGCATCTTGCGTGCGGTTTCGACCAATCAGAGAGCTTACGCACAGAACCTAACATTATCTGGTCCCTGAACCATCAGATCTTTTCACCTCGGCCCTCGGCTGAGAGAGTATAATATTGTAGATTCCTCTTTGATGAATCACTTTTCTCAGCATAAATAAGATTTGCGATTAGAGGGTATCTCACTTTTCTCAGCATAGAAAGCTGCGATTATAGATGGGACCCTTCCTAATTTGACCCTCATATTTGAATATTATTCGAAATAATTCAACCCTTTAAAACGCTGAAGCAAAATCTACAATTGCAACACACTCATTCTCACCTCTCTGGTTAGCCCCCTCCTCCGCCCCCCCCCTAAAATATGAATACGCCTGCATCCATGATTCTTTTACTCGTGATTAAACTCTCTTGAGCAGTGATGTCGTGGCAAACTGACAACATCGCATTCAGTCCATTTAAATCAGAGACAAATAGAGACACAGAGCCAGAGCTGCCGATTTGCGTAGATTCAATGACATTTTGAAATTCACCGAAGATTCCACCGGTTGAGAAAAGATTACAAAGTTTAGTTCAGTGTATGACTGTAATGCACGAAAATACTAGCGTCTTTTATCTTTTCTCAATCGGTATATTTTAATTAATTGACGGCGTTTCCACCGATTAAGAAAACGTTACAGATCAGAATATTTTCGTGCATCACAGTCATACACTGAGTTGAACTATGTAATCTTTTCTCAACCGGTGAAAACATCGGTGAATTTAAAAATGTCATTAAATCTACGCAAATCGGCAGCTCTGCATAGAACTGAATCGCCGTATCAGAGGCACACTACAATCTCGTGGATTCAACAAAATAATTGTCAACACGTACAACACCCTTTGATTTAGCCTCGTGTTGAATACTGAGCACCCTCCTCTTCACTTCCCATCCAATATCCTACCCTATGTGTTTACCCAACGCCATCATTCAACATCAAGCTAAATCAGAGGGATGTTGACTGCTGCTTTGTTGAATCCGCAGGACTTTGCTGTAGTGGTCCGGACCCGATCAAACAGATTTGATGAAACATCGATGAGCATCGACGAGCAAATGAAACAACTGTTGCATGTTGATTGTTGAGTCGTTGCTCTTTCCGCAAGACAACTGTGCAGTTTGACGGCCAAGGAAACTGCAGAGATACGAGACTATTTGCTGTCACTGTCTCTGAGCAACTGTTACTAACAGCATTCACTGCTTTTATGCAAACAGACTATTTTAGTAGAGCGATTTTTCTTATTGGTTGCCATCCAAGAACCTCTGGTTTCAAACAAACTCCGATTCAATATATTTTTCCCATAAGCGCTGTTTTGAACGGAAAGTTAGGCTATTAAATCAAACAATTAATACGACCTTTTTGCGAATATGAATGTCCTCAAAAATGCATACAACTATACTTGGTTCCACGACAAGAAATAGCGAATCCAACATAATATTATAGTTTAAACGAAGCATTGGGAAATTGGGAATCACCCAAAATTCCCGCCCATTCCACAACAACAGAAACATTTCGGTGATTCCAACCTCCAAATGCATCGTTTAATTTGTAATATCTTGATCATTTCGGCAGTTTCAGTCTTAGAACCAGGCACAACTAAACATTTCCGAGGACGTACACTGCCCCGCAAAAAATACGGCGCACCTGGCGCGCTGGATCATTCCGCTCGAAAATGTGAAAAAATTACAAAATTTAAAATCGTCATAACTTTTGAACTAAGAGAGCTAAAAATATTTCAAGGCCAGTGTCGGATTTCTCATACTTTCTAGTTTTTTATACATAAGCTTAAATTTTCTTTTGGTCATTTTTCCGCCCGTATGAAGAGTTTTCCCAAACCCTCGCGAAAACTGTTTTCTTGGAGCACATCTGTAAAACGTTACTCAAACTTCTCACATCTCTTTGGGATAAAGTAGCAAAGATAGACAAAATCTAAGACATGCATCAGATTTCCCAGAGTCAGGGCTATCGACCTAGTTACCTCAATTTTGTCTACAAAATTTTTTTAAGGGCGGAAAATGCACTTTTCCGAGACCATGTAAAAACCGCTTCTGAACACACAGTTTACACATGCGAAAAGATGTTAAAAGTTCAAATCGTCATAACTTTTGAACTAAGAGAGCTAAAAATATTTTAAGGCCAGAGTCAGATTTCTCATACTCTCTAGTTTTTATGTCTAAGCTCAAATTTTCTTCCCGTCATTTTTACGCCCGGATGAAGAGTTTTTCCAAACCCTCGCGAAAACTGTTTTTTTAGAGCACGTCTCTAAAAAGTACTCAAACTTTCCACATCTCTTTGGGTAAAAGTAGTATAGGAAGACAAAATCTGAGACATGCATCAGATTTCTCAAAGTCAGGGCTATCGACCTGGTTACCTCAATTTTGTCTACAAAATTTTTTTGAGGTCGGAAATTGCACTTTTCCGAGACCACGTACAGACCGCTTCTGAACACACAGTTTACACATCCGCTCGAACATGCGAAAAGATGATAAAAGTTTAAATTGTCATAACTTTTGAACTAAAAGAGTTAAAAATATTCCAGAGCCAAGGTCGGATTCCTCATACTTTTTGGTTTTTTATTCAATAGCTAAAAATTTTTTTCGGTCATTTTTACGCCCATGCAAAGAGTTTTTCTAAACGCTCGCCACATTTCTAATAATGTTCAGAAGCGTTCTTTACATGGTCTCGGAAAAGTGCATTTCCCGACCGTAAAAATTTTTTTAAGACAAAATTGAGGTAACCAGGTCGATAGCTCTGACTCTGAGAAATCTGATACTGGTTTTAGATTTAGTCTATCTATGCTATTTTTGCCCAAAGAGATGTGAGAAGTTTGAGTAACTTTTTAGAAATGTTCTCCAAAAAAACAGGTTTCGCGAGGGTTTGGAAAAATTGTGCATACGGGCGAAAAAATGACCGAAAGAAAATTTTAGCTTAAGTTTAAAAAACTAGAGAGTACGAGGAATCCGACCCTGGCCTTGAAATATTCTTAGCTTTCTTAGTTCAAAAGTTATGATGATTTGAACTTTTAACATATTTTCGCATGTTTGAGCGGGATGTGTAAACTGTGTGTTCAGAAGCGGTTTATACATGATCTGGGAAAAGAGCATTTTCCGACCTTAAAAAAAATTTTTTAGACAAAATTGAGGTAACCAGGTCGATAGTCCTGACTCTGAGGAATCTGATGCATGTCTCAGATTTTGTCTTCCTATGCTACTTTTACCCAAAGAGATGTGGAAAGTTTGAGTACTTTTTAGAGATGTGCTCTAAAAAAACAGTTTTCGCGAGGGTTTGGAAAAACTCTTCATCCGGGCGTAAAAATGACGGGAAGAAAATTTGAGCTTAGACATAAAAACTAGAGAGTATGAGAAATCCGACTATGGCCTTAAAATATTTTTAGCTTGCTTGGTTCAAAAGTTATGACGATTTGAACTTTTAACATCTTTCGCATGTGTAAACTGTGTGTTCAGAAGCGGTTTTCACATGGTCTCGGAAAAGTGCAATTTCCGACCTTAAAAAATTTTGTAGACAAAATTGAGGTAACTAGGTCGATAGCCCTGACTCTGAGAAATCTGATACATGTCTCAGATTTTGTCTTACTATGCTACTTTATCCCAAAGAGATGTGAGAAGTTTGAGTAACTTTTTACAGATGTGCTCCAAAAAAACAGTTTTCGCGAGAGTTTGGAAAAACTTTTCATACGGGCGGAAAAATGACCAAAAGAAAATTTAAGCTTATGTATAAAAACTTAGAGAGTATGAGAAATCCGACACTGGCCTTGAAATATTTTTTGCTCTCTTAGTTCAAAAGTTATGACGATTTTAAATGTTGTAATTTTTTCGCATTTTCGAGCGGAATGATCCAGCGCGCCAGGTGCGCCGGTTTTTTTGCGGGGCAGTGTAGAATTCATAATCGCAAAAAGGTCGCATTAAATGTTTGAAGCCTAAATGTCCGTTCAAAAATGCGCTGAAACATCATAGGGAGCATACATTGAATCAGCGGGCCGATCATTTACTTCATCGTTAAACCGATCGTTATAACTGTCTACGAGTGATGCTATCGGTCGAAAATTGTAAAACTTAGCCGTTTCTATAGTAACCATCGTTATAGTGTCCGGTTTTTAAAGGTTACTCATGAGTAGCCTTTATGAAACGAAACTCTTAACGATGGTTACCATAGCAACAGCCAAGTTTTACAATATTCGACCAATAGCATCACTCGTAGACAGTTATAACGATCGGTTTGACGATGAAGTAAATGATCGGCCCGCAGAGGTTCTTTAAAACCAGAGTTCCTCGGATGGCAATCGAGGGTCTTCCCCAGATAAAAATTTGATTTGAGAAAGTGTTCTTCGGGTATCCCTTATAATTTATTTAAGGTACACATACTTGCGTAAACATTTTGACAGTGGACCAAAAAAAAGTAGACATTTTATCCGCTGTCCATATTACTGTAGACAGTGTAGACCTACAGACCTGAAACCTTCCAGACCCATTGTGCGCCACGTCCGTCTCACCTGCCACGAGGGTGGTTTTCAACCTGAAAACTATAACCCTCGACGTTATCTCAGCTCAGTCAACAGTCCATTTACGATAATATACATGGTGACTGTCGTAATAGAGGCGGTAGTTCATTGTCATGGCTGTGAATTGTGGGTTCCATGAATATGTTGAGTTTGCACTTCAATAAAGGTGTATGCATGGCAGGCATGGGAATGTATGCGTCATTTTGGATGTATATTTACGACGCTCGGAGGTTTCAATCAGACGAACGCGCAATGTATCAGAGCTGTATTTAGGTTTGTATGGAAATGGTGACATTTTCTAATGAATATAGGATTAAGGACGTAAGTATGCTGTAGTTTATATTCTGGTTGTCAAATTGGTAACTGACATATGGACAGACAGCTTACCTAGACAGAACTCGTCAAGACAAAAACCCGAGTTAAAACTCAAGAAACATTACACTGGAAAAAAAACTGGTGAGTTTAACTCTTTTTTAGTTTAAAGGATGGGCACTACTTAAAAACTGTTAGTTTGACTGTTTAAATTAATTGAACTGTTTGTTCGATTGAAATCAGTGGCGTAGCGTGCAATTTGGCAACGTTGCAGTTTGTCCATATAAACCCTTGAAAAATATCGAACTATTGGGTGTTGGGTGAACACCTTCGCATTCGACCTTTTACAAGGGTTTAAATGGACAATGTGCAACGTTGCCAAATTGCACGCTACGCCACTGATTGAAATCATCGTGTGCTGCCGGAACTTTCGACTTAAATTGAAAGCACTCCCAATTTAAGCACACGTTATTTTGAAAACGCTTACAATTGTGTACGAAGTAATTTTTAAACCAGTGTAGACTTCTGGAATATTACTGGACAGTTCATCCCAGTTAAATCTAGAAATAATACAAACATTTCAAAATCGCGAATACTTACAATAAGTCAATAAGAATAATAGTTGATGCATCGTGGTACGTAAGTAACAGTATACATATATAAAAAGAATAATACATTACAAACGTTATATTAGAGACGAGATAAGCGTAATACATATAATAGCAGATACGAAAATAGGCTTAGTGACCAGTCTAACTCATTGGCAGTCAATCTTTTACATAATCGTTACACATTAACGGAGGCTCAAAATATTTAAGCCCCTTGACCTCCCAAGTACATTTAAGTAAATTTGAGTAAATTTAATTAAAGAGTGGATTTAATTAAATGTAGAGTCTCCAATGAGAGAAAAACTACACACAAACGAAACTTATAATAAAATTATTGATTTCATCTAATAATATAGCTTTAATAGTATTGTAAAGCGGATTGTATGGGTAGTAATAAACACATGAGAGAGAAAAATGTGGTATATAAATGAGTTACACGAAAAAAAATTATTTTAGAATATTTTGATACGAAAAAAGTGCTGGATTTTAGAGCTCACGCATTTTGAGAATCGGGTAAAAAAGTGAGCAAAAATAGAATCTTCTTTCTTCTCTGCGTTTCCCAGAAAAACCAAAATTATTAGCATAAACAGATGGTGGAGAAAATAAAAATAACATTTTCTTTCCTAAAAAAAATGTTTTATCATAAAGTCTTGCTGAAAGTATGGAATAAAAGAACACTTAATTTGCGCTTGTAAGTCGCAGCAGGTGTGTTTTTCTCAAGAAAACTCGCTGCCTCAATCCGTCCTTTCCTTGAATCATATGTATTGTTGTTAAAGTTCGTTCTATAAATATTTACTCTTAACCTTTTTACTACCAGCCTACTTACAGCAAAGCTACCGTTTTGCGTATAATTAATGGAATTTTCCGTTTCACCAATGATTCCACCGGCTGAGAAAAGATTACACAGTTCAATTCAGTTCATGGCTGTAATGCACGGAAATACTCCTATCTGTAATTTTCTCTAAACCGGTGGAGTCATTGATGACTTTAAAAAACTTGCGGATATTTTAATAATTTAACGGCGATTGCACCAATCTAGAAAAGATTACAGATCAGAGCATTTTCGTGCGGTGGAGTCATACACTGAATTGAACTATGTATAATCTTTTCTCAACCGGTGGAATCATCGGTTAACTGAAAAAAATGTCATTAATCAGACGCAAAACGGCAGCTCTGACTTACTTACAGTGCGTTCATTCACATCAAGCGAAAAGGTAAGCAAGGTCTACTCCACTGCACTAGCGAATTCAAAAAAGTGTGTTAGAATTCTGAGTCCAGATAGCCCTCTCTTAAACACTTGCACTATCGTTTAAATTACAGTGGCGGATCCAGACAATTGTCCTGGGAGGGGGGGGCTGTGAAATTTTGAAATTTGAAGCGTCCGTGGAAGCAATTTCAGGCTATTTTATATTGAAAAAAAGCCAAGTTTGAGGCTTCTGGGGGGGGCGTGCCTCCTTGCCCCCCCGTGGACCCGCCACTGGTTTAAAACTAATTTTCAGTGGATTAATTAATTAATTACATTTTTTTATTTAAGGTTAAAAGTGAGGCAATTAAACCGAATCAGATCGCCCATGCTGTCACACTTTGAGATAGGACTTATAACATGTATCTGACTTATAACATGTATCTGACTTATAACATTTATCTGACTTATAACATGTATCTATCACTAAAGCTCGTTGGAGTAAAAAAAAAGCATCCCCCCTATTTTTCTCTGTACAAAAAATATATAGATATACAGGGTGTTTCAGACCACCCGTCCAATATCTTTTTAGCGAAAATGCTCTCCTGAAAATTTTGTCTAGTGATAATAAGGGCAATTTTCCCTTGGCGCGTCACATTTTCGTTCAAACTGACAGCGATGAAAAAATAAAAGTACATTCTTCTACTCTTGCTCTCCCATTGACAACAATTCAGGGCATCCGAAAGACGAGCGCCCGAGCGGCATACGACCAAGCGAAAGGGTCAATGTATGTCGTGGAGCGAACTATCAAGTCTCAATATACCATTAAGGAACATACACTATACAGAGCACCGCGTCTGCGGCACGGTCAGAGATATGATAATGGCACGCGCTCTCAAAGAAAGAGATATTGAGGGCTAAGGATGGGAGGTTCCGAGGGGTGGAGGCTCCGAGGTAAATGCACGTTGGGGTTGTATCCTGTAGGAGCTCAAAAACGAATCCTTAATCTCGACCCTTCCCTCTCTATTCTTCTTCTTCTGTCTCCTTCATACGGAGGACTTAATTCCAGTGTTGCCGGTTTCTGACTGGAAAACAAAAGCAGGGCTAACCCTTTTGGTCACCATTGTCCTTACATTATATCGTCGTTCATCTGACGTGTAGGCGTGAGTTGAATCCACCGTTTCTTAATCATCTTTCACGTTTTAAATTTTTCGAAGGAAATTGCACGTACGAATAATTTTTCCTTTGTTCTTCAGTCATAGAATTACAGAAAAATATTAATGAGGCAGTTGCAAGGGTCTGAAATGTTGTTTTTTTTTTTTTTTTTTTTTTTTTTTTTTTATTAAGAAAATGATAGTACTTGATGAGCTGTGAACAATCCCTCTTTGGTTTTTTACAATGGGTCTGTTGCAAACTTTTGCTGCAACGATTAAGAGTGTTTAGCCTAATGTAAAATCGTCTGTAAAGTCCACTAGTGGCATCAGAAAGTCATAAAATGCACAATAAACTCACAAGAGGCGTTTAATGAAATCCAAGATGGCGGAGAAATATCGAGCAATTTGTATGCATGCACCACGAACATCCAAGGATAGCCAACTTTGACAACCTCACTGGAGGTTGAAGTTATTTGTTTGTTTACGTTGTGATTGGTTGTGATAGCGATATTGTGAAGTTGGCTATCCTTGGATGTTCGTGGTGCATGCATACAAATTGCTCGATATTTCTCCGCCATCTTGGATTTTATTAAACGCCTCTTGTGAGTTTATTATTGCATTTTATGACTTTCTGATGCCACCAATGGGATTTTACTTCAGATTAAACTCTTTTAATCGTTGCAGCAAAAGTTTGCAACAGACCCATTGTCCCGGTTATGGAGATACACACTTTTGAAGTTGAAAAAATCGTGTGCGTAGTATGGTCACTACGCGGAATTTTCATTTAAAACAATGTATTTTGAGCCAAAGTCTCATCTCCAAAACAATGGGACTTAATTGGAATTCAAAGGCATCTTCACGGGAAAAAAACTACGGAGAAAATAACCATACGGATACCTGATTTTGGCACCTGCTAGATGTTACGGTAATGTTAACCAGGAGTATACTATGTTTTGACTAGGTACTAAGTGATGTTACCTGATTGCATGTCGAAATTACTCAAGATATCGGTAAATGTACCATAATTCCGGTCAAGTTTGCCATAACATCGAGCAGGTGCCAAAATCAGGTATCCGTATGGTTATTTTCACTAATCTTTTTTTTCCGTGTTCGTTCTAAGCTCATGAAGTACTTTTATTTTTTTCATAAAAACACAACATTTCAGACCCTTGCAACTGCACCATTGAAGTAATTGAATGATTGATCGCGGTTGAAAAAAAGAAAATTAGTTTGGAAATTTTGAAATGTTGGATTCGACTTACGTTATACGTCAGATGGTCTACGTTGTGATAACTTGAAGTTTGTATGGAATAGACGTATCATGGAGTCGTATATTAGTCGTAAACAAAGTACATTGCCATCAGTCGAAAAAATTCATTCCAGTACTCATTTTTCGACCGGATCGGGAATTTAAGCCACATTAAATGAGTATTTTACATACTTTTGCTACAACGTTGTGGAGAGTCGCACTATGGTCTGAAATCGAAAAAAAAAAAAAAAAATCTGTGAAAAAAAATTCATCTCAAATTATTGTTTTCGACCTTTCAAGCTAAATTTAAAACTTTCCAGTGACATTCCTAGGTTTGAATTTACTTGTTTTAAGTGTTCTCTGTGATTTAAATTGGTCTTGAAAGTTTACCAAAAATAATAAATTGGTGAGAGATCTACTCTTTAATTTTTGGCCCCGTTTTGACGATTTCAGACCATATTGAGCCTCAAATTTGGCTTTTTTTCCATATAAAATAGCCCGACTCAAAAATCACTTGAAAATAACATTGAGAGCATCAGACAGTTTCAAAATGACCAATTGAAAATTTTGATCCAAAAATTTGATTTTTGCTCTCTTGAAAATGTTGTCTAAATCAAAGGCCTCCTTTGTCAGGATGCGTCACACATAGATTTTCATACCATTTCATGTGGAACCAAATTAAACCCATATATGCCCACTGTCGTTTTCGACCCACTAATTGTGCTACTTTCGGACCAAATTTCACTCAATTTGGACCCAAAATGACATTTTTGACTCAAAATGTCGAAGAGTTCTGGAACCCATGTATGCCCATTGGGTCGTTAACAACTCACTTATAATGGTTTTTTTTTACCAAATTACCGTAAATTTTTGCCAATTTTACTCAAAAATCAATGTTGTGATCTTTCAGCACCTATAAATTACCTGGACCAGAAAATTTCACAATTTTTAAATTTTAAATTTTTTTAACTTTAAGATAGTGTTTTTTGAGAAAAACACTAAAAAACACCCAACATGTTCAAATAAATTTGAACATATATGGGGTTGACAACTATTTATTTATTCTACATCATAGACCTGGCAACTTTGATCCAGCTGGGCAGCGGATGCAATAGTTCTCAAGGCTAAAATATTCCCCTCATATTCCCCCGCGCTCCTTTTTAAAACACCAAATGCTTGAGTCCGCCGATTGAATAAAAACACTTTTTCCCCCTCCCTTTCCAAGAACAAAATATGTTTATAGCCGTGTGTTTTGTCTGCCTTTTTCGAGGCTACATAAGCGCATAGCGCGCAAAGATGCGGATCTTTCGAGAAGAAAACATATTCTCTCTCTCTCTCTCTCTCTCTCTCTCTCTCTCTCCGCTCTCTCTCTCTCTCTCACTCTCTCTCTCACTCCACCCGTTTAAAAGTATGTATTAGAAAAGGATGGATATAAGAGCCGAAGTCACGTGATGACCTCTATCTCTCTCTTTCTCTAAAGCATGTGTTTGAATGGGCGGTAAAGAGAGAAAGATTATTCGTAAGTTCCACCTCCGCTCCGTCTCCCTGGCAGCACGTCAACTGTTTGTTTGAAGAGAGGAGAATAAAATAATAATGAAATCTTACAGCAGATAAAGTCCTGAAACATTACTGGGATATTCTTTGAGAATAATAAGAACTGTTCCTTAAACGTCACAATTGGCTGAGAGATAGGCGCACTTTGAACATTAAGAGTTAACACGCTTCTACATCATGTCACGTCCTTTTATTTAAAAATGTTGAATCCCTGGGGCTTCTTTTTCTTTATTTTATCTCGTTTTCTATAGTCACAATAAACACGCAAGCTTTCCGCTCAATTTATATGCTTTCGAATTCTGTTGAGATCTGAGACCCTTATAAGTTAGAAGAGACCTGGAAGGGTTGGGACACTTTTTTTTATCAACCTCTTGAAAAATCAAAAATACATATTTTTTGTTAATTTTATGCACTCAGATTTTGAGTAAAAACTAAGGTTTAATTTTATTTTTGGTTGACAACGATTCATTGAAAACCAAAATTATATGAACAATATTTCCAAAAAAAACCGAAAAGTGTCTCAACCCTAACACCCCTGTTATGGATGGATAGATATATGGGTGGTGGATAGGTAGACGGATGAATAAATAAAAAAAATAATCGGTACAGAAATGTTTTACAAAATTGTGTTAGAAAAGAATAAAAGAAGACGCGAAAATAGTGTGACAACCCATGAGTTGTCACAATACACGCTTTCAAACAGACATGGTGCGGGAGAGAAAGATAGATAGAGAGAGAGAGAGAGAGAGAGGGAGGGGGAGAGAGAGATGAGAGAGAGAGAGAGAGAGAGAAAGAGAAGTACGAAACTCTGTATCCGCCGGTAAGCCAGTGCGTCAATAGATGGTCGCTTCAAATCGCCTGCTTTTAACTCCAAGCTCAGGTCAAGTCTTGAAACGTCAAAAGGATTTACAGATTCGACTTTTTTACAATCATTTCTTTTTATTGTGTTTATACCGACAGTTTAAGACTACATAAATCATCGAACTGAATAATAAAATAATAAAAACAACAATTCTACCTTTCTATTATTGCGAGTGGTGAGAGTCATGCAGACTGGCTTACAGGTGAAGCATCAAATCCCTATCAAAACATCGTTACGTTGGGGCAATGTAATTAGAGGAAATGACCGAGCAAATCCACAAGTATGAATAATGACAAAACACGTTGTGCGATTTGAACAGTGTTGCAAGATTTGGAAATGAAATCCTGTTATTTACATTAAAGCATATTGGGGGAAATATTTTTCGCCAAATCTAGCAACACTGTAGTTGAATTAGAAAAATTCACTGATGGAAAAACTTTATAGAGCAATGCTGCCGACTTGCGTATTATCAATGCCATTCTACGATCCATCGATCCATTAAACTGGTGAAAGCAAAGACTACAGTTTTTAGTATTTCTATCAAAGCTCGTTTCAGAAGTGTAGGCACACCTAAACCATAATCTTTGGCGAATTTTCAATTTTCATTCATTCAAACTTCCAAACTTCAATTTTCATTCCTTCCAACTTTAATATTTGGGTTTATAAAACTTTCTTCGATGAAAAGCCAATGCTTCAATTCATTTTCATCAGGTTTCACTTTGTAACATGAGAAATAAAGTTGAAAAATTCCAAATATTTTTGGTCTGGGTGCGCCATACTGATGTATACGTAATATTTCATTCAAGCTGTTTAATCTACTTGAACGCGCAAAACAGTAGCGCTGATTGAAACACGAGACAACAGCCACCTTCATAAGCGGACACAGAAATTTGTCCATCTCCCTCATTCCCCATACAAACGCGTGAGTTAGAAAAGGGCAGAGATAGGGGCTAAAGTCACGTGATGGTCCCCTCTGCTATCCTTTTCTAACACACGTGCTCAAGTTGGAAAAGAGAGACAGAGAGACAGACAGATTCCTGTACCCGCGTATGGCCACCTTGCTTCAAGAGTACCACTAACTCACACGCTGAAATCTCAACAGCCAATCGCAGCACTTGTACAGCTGATGACAATAATGTTTAAAGGATTTTTCCAGTAAGCGCACCTTCAATTTAGAGGGTATGCAAAAACAAGACCGGCAAGTAGGAATAGTTAACTACTCTCAATTCATTCTTACCGTTCAAAAAACTGTAGATAGTGTAGATTCTTTTGATGGCGTACTTCATGCGATTTCATCAAAAAGAAAAATATAGGCGTAGTTCATTAAATCTTGCCATGGTTTCAAAACTAAATAAATTTATGAGTGAAACGAAAGAACTGAAACTTAGATACGAGAGAGGATTAGCAAAACTGTTTCACTGAATAGTAATTTTCATTTCGCTCGTGTGACTCTTTATTACTTCATTCCGGTTAGTTTGTGAGTCCAAAGATGAATTACATGAATTATTGATGAAGCATTTGTTCCCCCTTTTTAATAAGAAAAGACTGCTGTTTCCTCGGCTCTCGTGTTTCTTTCTCCAAGCCTCCAATCTTGTCTCAACTGAAAAATAAAACCATTACAGCCTGCAATGGATCGAGCTCATTGCAAGGATTTGCTCTTGGCAAATGGACTACAATTGGGCTCTTTCGAACTTTTGTTACGGGTAATTGAAGAGCTGATTCTTGCATAAAAACTTGGAAAAATGACGATAAGTACACTAAAAAATCACGAAATTCACTCTCAGAATCTGGCTTTATAGCGGAGAGACGTAGGTATCATGGGAGATTCCTATCTAAATTGAGATATGTCTCTGTGTTTCCGTAGGGAAAGCGACAAATTAGACAGCAATCTCTAATGATACCTACGTTGAACCGGCATTACTATCTTGCCGTTATATCGCAGTTATGTGAGTTCATCACTGAAATTTAGACTTTCTCAGAGTGATTTTTGTGATTTTCGCTGGTTTTTACATCCCATTGAACTATTCATTTGCTCCCTGCAATTTGCAAGAGCCCCATTTTGATGTAAAATGCTTCGAAAGTGGCGATGGGACTGATAAAAAAAAATCCAAAATTCAATCCTCATGGAGAGTATTCCAAGCTGAAAGTTCAGATACGCGTTCAGCAAAAAGAAATTATATTAACCTACGAATTGGAACAATAAGATTGTTGCCTTCGGTTTTCAAACCGAGAATTTAAAGGTTGGATCTTACAGATTTCGACGCGAGGAGCACGGTGGTTTCAACAGAAAAAGTTCTACGTCACGGTTTGAATAATAAGGCTCTCGCTAACTTTTTCTATAAGCAAATAAATAGTCCGATCTGATGTAAAGACCAGCGGAAATCACGAAAATCAAACTAAGAAAGTCTAAAACTCAGTAAAAAAAACTCACAAAACTGCTCTGAATGCAAGATTGCACTGGCTCTTCAACGCAGGTATCATGGGAGATTCATGTCTATTATGTCACTTTCTCTGCGGAAACACAGAGATATGCGTCTCAAATTAGATAGGAATCTCCCGTGATACCTGCGTCTCTCCGCCATTAAGCCCGATTCTGAGAGTGAATTTCGTGATTTTTTAGTGTACTCGTCGCCATTTTTACAGGTTTTTAAGCAAGAATCAACTCTTACAATCCCCTAAAGCAAAAGTTTGCAAGAGCCCCATTGCGGTTATAGAGCTTTTCGTCAGACAAATATTTTAGAGGAACCAATAGCAATCCTTCATTTATCCATTCTTTCTACCAGTATTATCTAATTTGATTTCAAAAACCAGCCCTCGTAGGATCTATTTATATTCTATATCACCCACGGTTCGTCCTTTTTTTCTCTCTAAAACAACCGATTTGTTTTCTCTTCTCGGACTGCTTTTTTTTTTCACCGAGTATTTCGATACGGCGATTGAAACAAGCAATATCCATCGGACTGTGCCGAAAAATTAGACTGAACTAGATTTTCAGTCTGTGCGAATTAGACGTAGAAATCCGCGATGAGTTTGAACTTCTAACAAACCACCCTCGGAGTGAATACACATTTCACGGGGAACATAAAGAAATCCTCAGAAGTTTAGTCTCGCCTGGCTGCTCAATATCACCTCCTCTTGCCTCCCTCCCCCTCCTCATCCACCCACAGCCCGCGCCAAGCAACAAAAAGCTATAGGCAGAAGACTATGCGTATATGGCTGTAATACGCGAGATTGGCATTTACGCGAGCGCAAATATTCGTGAATCATCATCACGGTGGCGGACGGAGGGGGTGGTGTGATGAGGGGAGGGGAGGGGACGGGAGGGGAGGGGAGGGGACGGGAGGGGACGGGAGGGGAGGTGAGGGGACGGGAGGGGAGGGGAGGGGACGGGAGGGGTAGTGAGGGGACGGGAGGGGAGGGGAGGGGTGGGGAGGGGATGGGAGGGGTAGGGAGGGGATGGGAGGGGAGGGGAGGGGAGGGGAGGGGAGGGGAGGGGAGGGGAGGGGAGGGGAGGGGAGGGGAGGGTGATGAGGGATAAAGAGAGGGGAGGGAGAGGGAGAGGGAAAGATAGAAAGAGGGAGCGGAGGAATAGGGAGGGGTGTTAGGGTGGGGGTTGAAGAGGGGGGAGTTTGATTTAGTTTTCGTGTCAATCGAGGTAACATTGATCATCGATGACATTCCTACGCTACGCTTGCATAAGTTTGAGTGGGTTGATTGCCCAGCGGTTCATCGGCCACGATACTGCCGGCGCGGCGCGGCGCGGCGGCGCACTATAGTCTGGTATCGAAAAGAAAAATGGACAAAAATCAGTGAATAATGGTGGTACAAAATCATCGTTTTCGACCTTATAAGCTTAATTTAAAACTTTGAAGTGACACTGCTTGGTTTAATTTGTTTATACAGCACGGAAAAAAAAGATTAGTGAAAATAACCATACGGATACCTGATTTTGGCACCTGCTAGATGTTATGGTAAACTTGACCAGAAGTATGGTACATTTACTGATACTTTGAGTAAATTCGACATGCAATTAGGTAACATCACCTAGTACCTAGTCAAAACATAGTATATCTCTGGTTAACATTACCATAGCATCTAGAAGGTGCCAAAATCAGGTATCCGTATGGTTATTTTCACCGTAGTTTTTTTTTTTTCCGTGAGGGTGTTGAAAAACTGTTCCCGACGGTTTTTTTTTTTTTGGAATAGCGACCACTAATAAGGACCAAATATCTTAAAAACTGGTGTACCATAGTAATTTTACGAGCAAAGTTCATTGATGACCTCGAGAAATTCAGAAATTGAGTCTGACTGTACTTTTCACGCAATCTCGTACCTTTAACGGCACGAATTTTATGTTACTGATTAACTACCGAAATTAGATGCGAAAAGCCCTTAGAAAGATTTTTGGTCCTCTTTGTTTCTTTCGATACGACGTGTTTTAAGCGAGATAATCGCTGCACAGCGTGGAAAAGTCAGCGCTTTTACCATAGTGGCCGGTCCAAAGAAGCAGCGGGGAGAGGCGGGTTGCATACTCTTCATACTCTGCATACTTTTCATGGTAAAAGCGCTGACTTTTCCACACTGTGCAGCGATTATCTCGCTTAAAACGCGTGGTATCGAAAGAAACAAAGAGGACCAAAAATCTGTCTGAGGTTTTTTCGCATCTGATTTCAGCGGCGGCTCGTGCAATGTGGCAACAATGGATTTCCTCCATTTAAGACTGTGTAAAATAATCGATTATTTGGTGAGGCATAGCGCCTCACCTAGTATCGATCTTTTTTCATACGTTTAAATGACAAAAGTGCACGGTTGCCAGATTGCACGAGCCGCCGCTGTCTGATTTCGGTAATTATTCTTCACATTTTTAATCAGTAACATAAAATTCGTGGCGTTAAAGGTACGAGATTGCGTGAAAAGTACAGTCAGACTCAATTTCTGAATTTCTCAAGGTCATTAATGGACTTTACACGTAAAATTACCATGGTCCACCAATTTTTAATACATTTGGTTCATAATAGTGGTCGCCATTCCAAAAAAACAATCAATTTTTTAAAACTTTGGGGGGCTGTAGCTCAAAAGGGGGGCATTCTTGGACACATATTATTTGTAAGGAAAAAAAAGTCTTATTTTGACCTGTAGAATCCGCTCCTGAAATATTCTGGAACAGTTTTTCAACACCATGTAGTGTTTTGTGTTATTAAAATTGGTATCGAAAGTTTATATAAATGAGAAATTCGTTTTCTGATTTTTGGCCATTTTTTGACGACTTCAGACCTTAGTGCGGTAGGCCACGCAGCGTGATTCAAAACAAACGTCGACGCGAATATCAACATAGCTGTACCGCCTCCGAGCCCTGGCCGTTAAACTAAACATGTGAAACGTTGTCAAAGTAGTCTCAGTTGCGATTTTCAGCAGAACGTTGCCGAATTTGGTGATAAATTCGAACATTTTATGGTAAGCTAAATAAGAAAAATTAGAGGAGACTCCGCAATAATGGCACCACTGTGAGCAGTGTTGCCGAATCGGGGTGAAAAATCCGTACGTTTTACATTGATTTAAATGGGGACGATACGACTTTTTACCCTCGATCTGGCAAGAATGGGTGAGACAAAGCGTTCAATGTTAAGGGTTACCAACTCTAACATTCTACATTTTTCCCTTTTCTTCATCACTTTTCCCCCTTTTTTTCTCATTATGATGTCTTTGAGTTGGATGCCCCCAAAGCTCCAAATTACCGGTCGTTTTCTTACAAAGCTAGAGGTTTTTAAATTTCGAACGAAGGTTGAGAAACATGGACATGTCCGGCGAAATCCGGACGGTTTGGTAACCCTACTCATCTTACTGTTGCTAGCAGAGATGTTGCTCTTTCAAAAATGCACAATATACCTGTTTAGTGTGACGTCTGAAAAAAAAAATGGACCCAAACAAATGATCCATCTCACTCGCTCTCGTGGTTTTTTCCCATAAAAAACAGGATCCACATTTTCAAATGCAAATTCGTGCAAGTATTAAACAATCTCTCTCAGATTTTAGTTCGCTCTTATATTGGATTCCACGTACCTTAAAGTGTAATTGCTTTTCGACATTTTCGAAACATCACGCATTAATTTACAATCTCAATTTTGTCTGAGAGAGTTCTTTGTTTACTACCATTCGTAGTCGTCCATAAGACTCCATGGAAAAGTTCTGTGTACTGCGAACGGATAAAAAAATACGCTGTACAAAGAACGGCAGTACTGGCAGGGCTGCCGTTTTGCGTATAATCAATCATATTTTTCTATTCACCGATGATTCCACCGATTGGAAAAAGATTACACAGTTCAGTTCAGTGTATGACTGTAATGCACGAAAATACTCTGATCTGTAATCTTTCCTTAATCGGTGGAAACTCCGTTGATTAATTAAAATATCCGCAAGTTTTTTAAAGTCATCGACGACTCCTCCGATTGAGAAAAGATTACAGATGCGAGTATTTTAGTTTATTACAGTCATGCACTGAACTGAATTGTGTAATCTTTTCTCAACCGGTGGCATCATCGGTGAATTGAAAAATAGCATTGATTATACGCAAAACGGCAGCCCTGAGTACTGGTTATATGTATGTAGAGGGTTTGCCGAATGCCTGCACCAATGCACCATACATACACAAATACCTATACACATATTTGCTCCCGTTTGATCAAAATTGGCCTCGTCCCACTCTCGGCTTCTCTTTAATTTGGATTTGATAAAATATTCTAATTAACTCTCTTCATTGGTAAAGGGAACAAGTATGGTGGGACTCGGAAATGATGATTTCAACAGAATCTGTAAATATTTTATTGCCGGGAAATTCGCAGGATGGATAGAGAAAGACTGTTCATTTTTTAAAACATTTGGGAAATACATTGGAACAGGATACAGCTTTTACGCCATAATTAAATTTACATTATTAGTTATTTCATACACTTAACCCTCTATGGCATGAATTAATTTTTTCTTCTTCGAATTAGGGGGAAAACAGTTATTTTTTTTTTGTGTTGGCACTACTGGATCATAATTTTTTCCACTCACATCGGCCATATTGCTACCTACAGGTGACAACATGCAGAATGAATAACACCGCATATCTTGACTTTTTAAGAATAAAAAAAAACAAAAACAAAAACAAAAAAAAGGTACAAACAAAAAAAAACGAAACAAAAACCATTGCAGTATGGTCGGAGATCGATAAAAGTGGCCTAAAATCAGTACAAAAAATCATCGAAAATCATCGTTGTCGACCTTTAAAGCTTAATTTAAAACTTTTCAGTAAGAACTTTACATCTAAATTACTTGTTTAAAGTGGTTTCTGAGGTTAAAATTGGTCTCGAAATTTTAAATAATAAATTGAAGAGTTTACGTCTGATTTTTGACCACTTTTAGACGATCTCAGTCTCAGACCATAGTGCGTTGTGACTCGCAAAAAAAAAAAAAAAAAAAAATAGAAGCCGAAGGTTTTCCTTCAACAGGATTTAAAATCACCATTTCCCCGTATCTATCTTGTAAAGAAAAGAAGCAAGATGCATTCTTCTTTAGAATTATAAAGCCGTCAATTTTGAAATTCGTCTTATAATAATGGGAATTTTCGTATTTCATAATTTTCGGCTTTATTTTTGAGTATTCGTGCTTGAAACTTATACGATAAGCACACGGAAAAAAAAGATTAGTGAAAATAACCATACGGATACCTGATTTTGGCACCTGCTAGATGTTATGGTAAAATTGAACATAAGTATGGTACATATACCGATACTTTGAGTAAATTCGACATGCAATCAGGTAACATCACCTAGTACCTAGTCAAAACATAGCATACTTCTGGTTAACATTACCATAACATCTAGCAGGTGCCAAAATCAGGTATCCGTATGGTTATTTTCACCGTAGTTTTTTTCCGTGTATCTTCCTGGGGTACGTTTCGCAGGTGCTGACGTTCCTAGAATTTGTACTTTTGGTATAAATTCATAAATTTCAGTCAAAACTTGTTGCCTTTTAGAGCAACGATAGTGGCGCAATCCATCGGATTGAAATCTAGACAAGCTTCGCCTGGAATCACCTTAAGAACTCTTATGAAAGTACCCACAACATCTGCTGTTGTTCATTTGTTTTTTTTTTTGTTTGGGGGGGGGGGGTTCTTTATTTTTTGTTTTTTGTTTTTTTTTTTTTTTTTTTTTTTTGTATATCATCGTTTTATTTTTATAGTATTCCTAAATACGAATTGGCAACCATTTAAATACATATGTTCCACAAATAAGTATAAGCAATGATGGTATCGAAAGGGCTAGAGTGGGGGGGGGGGGCAGACGGAACATGAATGTCGCTTTTCTTTAGCGAGTCATCGTCATACATCGATGTCTTCAAATCCGATGGCATCGGTCCCGCGATGCGAATCGTATCTGTGTGAGCGCGAACCAAAGGCAGGCTAATGAAGTGTATCAATCTGAACGGAGGAACGGTGCGGTGGAACAACATAGGAACAGAGGAATAGAGGAGCAGAGGAGATCCCCTTTTAAATGGGACTTTGGAAGGAGAGAGATGCAGAGCTTTAGCTTGATGTAGCGTAGACTCGTGGCTATCACTTGGCGCACGGTGGATGCAAACAAGTTCATGTACACGTGTTTTGACGGAAAGGGGCTCCTGCAAACTTTTGCTGAAAGCAAATAAATTGTCCAATCTGATGTTAAGACCGGCAAAAATCACGAACATCACCCTAGAAAAGTCTACAATAAAGTAGTTGCAAGAGTCTGCCATTTTGTAATTTTTACACGGAAAATTATAGCACTTGATGAGCTGAGAACAGTGGTGCCTTTGGTTTTGTTTTTTTTTTTGTTTTTTTTTTGTTTTTTTTTTTTTGTTTTTTTTTTTTTTTTTTATAAGTATCCCAGTATTGGAGATGAAAGTTGTAAGAAATCGAGTGCGTAGTGACGCGGAAAAAACGCAGATTGGAGCTCTTGCAAACTTTTGCTGTGAGCAATTGAATAGTCTATTGTAATGTAGAAACCAGCAAAAATCACAAAAAACCACATCAAGAAAGTCTAAAATTCAGTAATAAACTCACATAACATGCTATAACGCTAAGTTTTTAATGACGGATCAACGCCAGTATCATGGTATATTCCTGTCTATTATGTCACTTTCTCTACGGAAACACAGATATGTCTCAATTTAGATACGAATCTCCCATGATGCCTGCGTCTATCCGCCATTAATCCCGATTCTGAGAGTGAATTTTGTGATTTTCCAGTGTAATTATTGTCATTTCTACAGGTTTTTATTGAAGAATTAACTCTTCAATCCCTGAAAGCAAAAGTTTGCAAGAGCCCCATTCCCATTCGCGGAATTAAAATATTGTACTTCACGACCGAGTATGGAGTCACTTGGAAAATCAATAACATAAAGATCTAATTTTCTTGATCTATTTTTGTAAGTTACAAGAACATTCATAAAACCAAGACCGCAAACGATAGTCTTAGTAAAACTGGAGAATTGCCTATCGGAGGAGTTCAAAATAGCATTTGGAAGAATTTGACGCAGAGTAGTAGAGCTGATAACTGAGCAAGATGCTCCTGTATCTAATTCCACGCTGAGAGGCTGAGAATTCACTGAGACATTAACAATTAATGGAGCAATTTTTGAATTTTTAAATGGAATTGACAGAATTGGCGTTATCAGTGGAATTAATATAATTATCTGTAGAATTAATATAATTCACTTGGAGGAAATCAGTTTCTGTATAATGATTGGAAACATTATTCACAGGAAAAGAATTCTGAGAATTATTCTTTGATTTTCGACAAGCCGAAGAAATATATAAAATCCTTAACCATTTGCAATACTTACATTCGAGTCCAAAACACGTGAAAACGGCTGAATGCTGATGACATCGGAAGTTCTTTTATTTTAAGAGAATGACAGAGAATGTTAGTGAGAATTCATATAATTTTAAACTTAATATCTTAATAATCCGTTTGTTATTATTTCATGATACGTTCTGTAATCTTAACGACGCAGAGACAAACATTTCGTTAAATGCGGACTGGAAAAAAAATTGTTTATTAACTACTGACACGGATGAAAAAAAAAATCATTTTAAAAATTCCAGAATTTCTTATTCGAACGTTCTTGTAATTCAATATAATAAATCCATGCTTCAGTAAGAATTGTGGTAATTTTGTAAAATTCATGAAGCGTTCCATATGAGAGTACTTGTTCTCCGGGTGATTTCAACATTTGCCGGTCATTCTAAAGGTTTCCAAGGTTTTTAATCTTTTTTTCTTTGTTTTTGTTTTTTTTTTTTATTTATTTGTCTCCCCCCCCCCCCCCCACGAAGAGAATTTTTTATTATTCAAACTTTGGCCGCGGTCCCATGAGAATACGGCTGATGAAGGCTTAGTGGTAATTTGAACACGTATAGCAAGTTTTTGCATCCGAAGCCTGATGCTATATTCTATGCATACAAATACATATTTTAGCGCTCTTTGAACGTACGTTGAATTCGTCATTGTAGTAGGGTTGCAGATGTACAAAAAAGGTGTCCCGTGGGATGCTTCGTGAAGAAAGTGTGGGAGTGGTCTCATTCTCTTCGTTTTGATGCGTAGAATCCGATTTTCGATGGTGTCAAGTCCAGAAATCGATCCGGTGACCACCAGAGCCTAAAAACCAAAATGGCGGCCGTTCGGACGACCTACCCTCAGTTATCGCACGATATATTTTCAAATATAATTTTTTCAGCAATTTCATGTAAAAATTCGTGTTCCTCGTAAAATTTACCATGGAAATGATATGCTTGCGTGACCTTACTAACCGTTTCATGGCCTCCAACGGCGGTCAAAAGCAAAATGGCGGCCATTTCACGGCAAATTTCGCACGCTTATCACCTAAAAAAGTTTCAAACTATAATTTTACGGACAATTCCACCCAACAAACGTTAATCCTAACTTCAGCTTAGCCATAATTGGTCAGAGCATCAATTAAGGGGGGAGGGTGGAACCCCTCCCCCTCCGGCCCTCCTGAATAGCCGGACATGTCCGTCCATAAGCTTGAAAATTATTGAAAAATCAGAAAGCCATGCTATACGCTGAGATGGTATTCGGGAGGTGATCCAGGCATGATTACAACCATGAAAGGAGTATTTTAGGGGTCTATTAAGGCCCCTCCCCTCCCCCCGACGATCTAAAAGAGGGTGCGAGACCCCCCTTTTCCTCCAAATTTGAAGATTTATACACGTTTCTCATTACGGTTTTCCTCAAAATGCGTCGAAACAACCAATCTGACGCTAAAATTTGACTGAGCTCTTTCTAAAGAGGATAAAATTTCCTACAAGGTGGTTTAGTCAGATATAAATTTTATTCGCCTGGCAGTCGAGAAACAGCTGATTTTCTTCTCGCGGAAATTCGCAAAATCGCAGATAAAACGCGTTTTCTGACTTTTTTTCGAGTAATTTGACTTTCGAGGCGTCTTGAAAAGCAACGACTGTGAGTTGAACGTATAGTAGGCTCCAAGCAAGTATTCTGGGGGTCTCTATTGAGTAAAATGGTGTTTCGGGGTGGGGGGAGGGGGGTGACCGCCGACCCGCTCTCAACACGGAACAAATAGCGTCAAAAATCTCGATAAATCGGTGAAATAATTCCCTTATTTCTCATAAACTTCCCGGCTTTGGATCAAATATCGACCACCCACCCCGGAAAGGCTTGACACTCGTGAGTGCCAAATTTTCCTCCTTTTTTCCAGGAATTACGCACAACTTTTCGATCAAGAAAGAACCAGAGCTGGATACAGCCTTTTTCTTATAATCCCACGCTCAAAGATCAAAAAAGAATCAATCCACAATGATTTTTTTTTTTTAATCTATGAAACCATAATCAAAAAAACTGATTTCTCCAAGTGTCGGCTCCTATTCGAAATCCGAATCGCTACATTCAAATGCCTGCGCTATGAGAGGGATTCTCGCATTCAATGTCTTGGAAAATGGTACAGCCATTAATGCTGTGACGGATCCAGCAATCAGGCAGCAGTGTGTTCTTCTCGTTTGACTGTGTGTCTGTGTGAGAAATAATATATTAGTCACGGGGATAGCCCCTTCAATAACCGATTGTTTATATGATACATTCAAATGAGAAGAATGTGCAGTTGCCAGATTTTTGATTCGCCTATGCGGCTATGCATGCACATCTATGTGCACGGCAAACCCATAGTTTGTTTGCAGCTGCAACGCTGCTTCGCGTCGTGGCTTTCATAAGTGGTGGAAAGAAAGTATTGAGCATCCGTGGACGAATCTTTGAAATCGGTAAATAAAACTAATATACTGGATAAATAAACGTCTCCCATTGGTCCTTCTTATGTGTGAATCGACAAAGATATGTATACCTCTGTAATCAAGTACCTATCTTTCCGCTTCATTCGAGAAGCTTTTAATGTAATTTTAATAAGCTATAGGTATTGGCTGCATATAGCTTATTGACTACCGATAGCTTCTCGAATGAAGCGGAGAGATAGGTACTTGATTACAGAGGTATACATGTACTCATATACAATGGTAAAAATGGCTCATGAGAAATCATGAACACATTTGCATGGAAAATCATGAGTTTCTCATGTGAACCCATGAAGATTTCGTGATTTCCTGGTATAAGTACGAATATTTTCATAATTTCTCATGAGAACCCATGAGGAATCCAAGGAAAAATTACGGAACCCTATAGAAAACCATGGGAGCCCATGGGAAATCATGGGTTTCACATGGGTTTCGATGAAGAGCCCATGGAGAGTCATGATTTCCCATGCTCTCACATGAATTTCTCATGGGAACTCATGATTTCCCATGCAAATTTGGACTTTTCGCATGGGTCATTTTTACCAGGGTATTTGTCAATTCACACGCAAGAAGGACCAATGGGAGCCGTTTATTTATCCAGTATATTAGTTTTATTTACCGATTTCAAAGATTAGTCCACGGATGCTCAACACTTTCTTTCCACCACTTATGACAAGGTAGATTCGATGGAGAACAGGTATGGACAACACTCTGAGGTTGGCTCTGATTGGTTGTGAAAAAAGCGACTCCACCGCCATTTCTCTAACCACGCGATTCAAATTTAGATTTCACATCTTGAAAAGTAAAGTGAACAACGTAATTGACGATGTTAGTCCATTCTATAGTCACAACATTAACATTTAAAGATAAAAATTACATCTCATTGTTCAAATAAATAAAGTATTGTTTTAGATAAAATTCCCCTTCAAACCTAACCACAAACAACAATGCAAGATACACGGTGTAAATAGGAGACAAGATGGCGAAGAAGTCGCTTTTCCCCAAAAGTGGCCAAGCCCCCTAAGTCGAGTGTTGTCCATACCTGTTCTCCATATACCTTGCACTTATGAAAGCCACGACGCGAAGCAGCGTTGCAGCTGCAAACAAACTATGGGTTTGCCGTGCACATAGATGTGCATGCATAGCCGCATAGGCGAATCAAAAATCTGGCAACTGCACATTCTTCTCATTTGAATGTATCATATAAACAATCGGTTATTGAAGGGGCTATCCCCGTGACTAATATATTATTTCTCACACAGACACACAGTCAAACGAGAAGAACACACTGCTGCCTGATTGCTGGATCCGTCACAGCATTAATGGCTGTACCATTTTCCAAGACAATGAATGCGAGAATCCCTCTCATAGCGCAGGCATTTGAATGTAGCGATTCGGATTTCGAATAGGAGCCGACACTTGGAGAAATCAGTTTTTTTGATTATGGTTTCATAGATTAAAAAAAAAAAATCATTGTGGATTGATTCTTTTTGATCTTTGAGCGTGGGATTATAAGAAAAAGGCTGTATCCAGCTCTGGTTCTTTCTTGATCGAAAAGTTGTGCGTAATTCCTGGAAAAAAGGAGGAAAATTGGCACTCACGAGTGTCAAGCCTTTCTGGGGTGGGTGGTCGGTATTTGATCCAAAGCCGGGAAGTTTATGAGAAATAAGGGAATTATTTCACCGATTTATCGAGATTTTTGACGCTATTTGTTCCGTGTTGAGAGCGGGTCGGCGGTCACCCCCCTCCCCCCCCCCCCAAACACCATTTTACTCAATAGAGACCCCCAGAATACTTGCTTGGAGCCTACTTTACGTTCAACTCACAGTCGTTGCTTTTCAAGACGCCTCGAAAGTCAAATTACTCGAAAAAAAGTCAGAAAAACGCGTTTTATCTGCGATTTTGCGAATTTCCGCGAGAAGAAAATCAGCTGTTTCTCGACTGCCAGGCGAATAAAATTTATATCTGACTAAACCACCTTGTAGGAAATTTTATCCTCTTTAGAAAGAGCTCAGTCAAATTTTAGCGTCAGATTGGTTGTTTCGACGCATTTTGAGGAAAACCGTAATGAGAAACGTGTATAAATCTTCAAATTTGGAGGAAAAGGGGGGTCTCGCACCCTCTTTTAGATCGTCGGGGGGAGGGGAGGGGCCTTAATAGACCCCTAAAATACTCCTTTCATGGTTGTAATCATGCCTGGATCACCTCCCGAATACCATCTCAGCGTATAGCATGGCTTTCTGATTTTTCAATAATTTTCAAGCTTATGGACGGACATGTCCGGCTATTCAGGAGGGCCGGAGGGGGAGGGGTTCCACCCTCCCCCTTAATTTATGCTCTGACCAATTATGGCTAAGCTGAAGTTAGGATTAACGTTTGTTGGGTGGAATTGTCCGTAAAATTATAGTTTGAAACTTTTTTAGGTGATAAGCGTGCGAAATTTGCCGTGAAATGGCCGCCATTTTGCTTTTGACCGCCGTTGGAGGCCATGAAACGGTTAGTAAGGTCACGCAAGCATATCATTTCCATGGTAAATTTTACGAGGAACACGAATTTTTACATGAAATTGCTGAAAAAATTATATTTGAAAATATATCGTGCGATAACTGAGGGTAGGTCGTCCGAACGGCCGCCATTTTGGTTTTTAGGCTCTGGTGGTCACCGGATCGATTTCTGGACTTGACACCATCGAAAATCGGATTCTACGCATCAAAACGAAGAGAATGAGACCACTCCCACACTTTCTTCACGAAGCATCCCACGGATGCACATTTGCCACTATACTATTGGTCGAAAAATTTATTCAAAAAGTGGTTGGGAAAACTTTTCGTGGAGCTCGATTGTACAAAATCCTCTGAAAAGGTTACAGGACTTTTAATTTGGTCGGGTGCTTTTGATCAGTTTTAGATTTAGCCTTTGTTTGTCCTTGATTTTTAGTTCTTAGCATAATAGTCTTCAAAACCGATTGGTCTAACACAAGATTAACCCGTATGCCCATTGGGTCGTAAATACACTCTATTTGTGTTTTCTTTGCACCCAAATTAGGCAGTTGCAAGGGTCTGAAATGTTGTGTTTTTTATAAAGAAAATGAAAGTACCTATTGGATGAGCTGAGAACAAAGATGCCTTTGGTTTCTAATTAAGCCCCATTGTTCCGGAGATGAAATTTTGGTAAAAAATACTTTATTTTAAATGGAAGTTCCGCGTAGTGACGTCACTATGCAATTTTTTTTTCAATTTTTTTTTTTTTTTTTTTTTTGCAAAATTTTTTTCATAACTTCACACGTGTGTATCTCATAAACTGGGACACTTAAGAAAAAAACCGAAGGCACCATTGTTCTCAGCTCATCCAGTACTTTCATTTTCTTTAAAAAAAACACACACCATTTCAGACCCTTGCAATTGCCCCATTGTTCGATGTTTTGTACGAGGACGACTCATTAACCATCGGTCTATATAGTACAGTAAAAAGTTGTCGGTTTGCTGGTGTTTTCTTACCCCCCCCCCCCCTTTTAAATAATGAAACGGCACATGAATTCTATAGAAGTCAGGAACTCAGGGGTGAGTGAAAAGGATATTCTCCCAATTTTCATTTATCCTTTTACCTCTCTGATCCTTTTTTAATACCTCAAGCCCCTCAATGACATCTTTTTGTAATCAGGAACAACAAATCCTGATTTGCAGTCCAATCTTCAAGGTGCAAATTCATTCCTTAATTTTCCTAACTTTTGTGTTGGTCTCACAGTTACAAGCAATTTTTGTTTCTCCAATTATTTAATTACTTTATAGTATGACTCACTTTTTTTCTCTCTAATTCTCTCAAAATCAGATCATGTTTGTCGCTTTTCCCAGTTCCATTTCGGTTCCAATACGGTCATTATTTTAAGGGTCATTTATGTATGATGGACAGATTGTACACTGGACATTTATTTACTATGGACAAATTGTGAATTGGACATTTAATTATGGACATTGTTGCAATGGTCATTTCTTGTTGGACATTTAAAATATGGGACATTTCCACCTGTCCCCTGATTCTAACGCAACTTCGTAGCAAAATCCAATGTGCGATGGTCGGACGGATGGATGCTGATAGCAAAGAAATGCATTAAGCACTGCTGATTAATGATTTTAAACCCAGCGCGCACCCCTCACCCTCCCCCCTCTATCCCTCATCTCCTCACCCCCTGTATGTACCCGACCTGTGCCACGCCACACCGTTACGATGAAAAGTTCCCTCCTTCCCAATTCCAATCTCTGCCTCAACCTTCGTTTCCAGTGGCTAGAGAAGCCTCCAGCAGCACCAGCATGGCATCCGAAGAAGCAAGCAAAGCAATGCAAAAGGCATAAGAGGAGAGCAAACCACCTCTTAGTGGAACAAGCCGGCCAAGCAGGGGCGTTCCAAAGGGGGGGGTCACTCTCCGAGGGCGGCAAAATCAGGGGGTGAACATCCCAAAAAAAAAAAAAAAGTTATCAAATTTCAAAATTAATTCCAGAGGCAAAATCAGGTAAATAAGAAAAAAAGAAAAAAATTATCAAATTTATAAGTTTGTGCGCAGAGGGCGACAAAATTGCATTCTTGCACCCCTCTCTGGAATCCACGGCACGCCCCTGGGAACAAGTCAAGGAGAGAGTCCGGACATAGTATGTAAACTTTAGATGTGTGTATCTTTGTTAATACGCGACGTATAAGTTTAAAAGTGGTGACATCGGTTTCCTTGTAAAATTGTCTCTAAGAACCACCCCTTAAAATGTATTTTGTGACTGTAAAAACTTATTTTTTTGTCAAATCGCATAATTCATCTGACGTAAAGGCGTAAGGCGAATCCAACGTTTCGTCAGTGTTGCCAGATTGGGATGAAAAAGCCGTACGTTACGATTTAAATGGGGACGATACGGCTTTTTACCCTCGATCTGGCAACACTGCGTTTCGTGATCATTTTCCGCGTTGTAAATTTTTCGAAGGACAAAGCATGTACGAATCAGTGTCGTAGCATGCATTGCGGCAACGTTGTATTGTGTCCGTTGAAATTCGTATAAAAGGTCGAATGCGAAGGTGTTCACCGAACACCCAATAATTCGATCTTTTTCATGGGTTCAAATAGAAGAACTGCAATCTTGCCAAATTGCACGCTACGCCACTGGTACGAATAATAATGAATATTTTTTCCTATGCTCTTCATGAGTCAAAGAACCATAAAAAAATATTAATTGAAGTAATTGAATGGTTGATCGTGGTTGAAAAAATGAAAATAAGTTAGGAAATGTTGAAACGTTGGATTCGACTTATGCCTATACGTCAGATAGACGACGATGTTCTACAAGTCAAAATCAACCCCCCCCCCAACCTCCCCCCGGCCAATAAACAAGTGTCCGAAAATATCTCCTGCTGAGCTATCGAGCCCCCAGTTGATAGACTCTCTTATAAAAATTTAAAAAATTCGTTCTCATCGACAAAAAGAAAAAGTATTAGTTCTTGGATATGCGTCACCGATCCATATTAATGACTTTAGTCATTATTCCGTAATTATTATTTATAGTAAAATAGACGTGAGTTTTTAAACGACAAGAAACGAAAACGTAATTAGATTATGTGAAAGATGCAACAAACGAGTCTACTTGGATAAGCCAATCGAACATGTATTTACAAGACTTAGCTTACAACTAGAGGCAACAATTAAAGTTAGCAAAAAGAGCGCCTGCAATCTGTAAGGTATGCAAAACCAATACCGGCGTGCAGGAATAGTTAACTACCTAACAATTTTATCTACTTCAGCAGTGCTGCCGTTCGTGTATATGGGAGCGTTCTAGAATTCTCCAACTAGCTTCCCCGCTAAACCGCTAAATTACCAAGTCGTTCTTTTATTCTCCGATTTCGTTTCTGATAACCCGGGGAAGCTCATCGGAGCGTTCTTGAACTCCGATGAAGTCCATCAGAATTCTTCCCCGGAGTACACCGGCTTTACCGGAGTTCTAACTCCGGTAAAGCCGATGAAAACAAACATGGAGGAAGTAAACAACCTATTTTCATGTATTCTTATGGGTGTTTTGGAGGTTATTGAAATGTAAACAGACATTTTTAGCAATAACACGCTGCGCCTGTGATCGTTCTTAAATTCATCGGAGAACCGATGAGCTTTATCAAAACATTATCGGCTTTACCGTAAACACTCCCCGGAAATTCTGATGCACTTTCCCGGTTTACCGGATCGGAGAATTCTAGAACGCTCCCTATACATATATTTAATGACATTATTTTTTAATTTGCCGATTATTTCCACTCGCTAAGAAAAAATTACACAGTTCAGTTCAGTTTATGACTGTGATGCTGGAAAATGCTCAGACTGCAATATTTTTTCAATCAGGGGAATCACTGTTCTTCGTGAGTCATAAAATCACAGAAAATATTATTCGAAGTAATTTAATGATTGATTGTGGTTGAACAAATAAAAATTAGTTTAGAAATTTTGGAACGTTGGATTCATCTCACACCACTGGCACAACCATAGGATCTCTTCAATCTCTCTCATTTCCCATTTGAATGTGTAAGTAGAAAAAGGATAGAAAGAGGGGGTTTTATCCCGTTGTCCATCCTTGTCTAACATACGTTTTTCAATGGAGAAAATAGAGAGATGAAGAAACTCTCGGTGCGCTACTGAAACATCTATATACACGTCAGATTTACGACAAGATATTCCATGCCCGACCTCTCATATCCGTAGCGTGCTAGAATTCATCCCTTCATTGTCTCGATGCAGAAAAGGTCATGTTTGGCAGCCCTTTTCAATATACATGGATATACTACATCACAGGATAATGTAATCTTTTTTGCATGGATGCAGTATATGGTTGAATTCTAGAACGCTACCATTTGACTCGCTCCACTGTGCGTCGAGCTTCGAGCAGGAGCTTGCAAAGTAACATTACAAAAACAGCTTAATGAATACCTTCTCTCCCGATGTTTTCGCCTATCTTGAACGGATTCTGATAGCATTCTCTCATTCTCACCATCTATCCGACACTACAACCCCCCCTCCCCCTCGGCCTTCACCGGCACCCCACCCTGTAACACACCTTCCCCTCCTCGTCCTACTTTCTTGCCCGACTGCAGAAAACCCAAACTTAAGTCAATTAAATCTTATCTAAAGGATCTACTCTCTACTACGCCTCGAGAATGTTTATGTGAAAGCGCCGAGGAACATCCATAATTGCCAGATGTCGGTGGTGGTGGGTTAACAAGAGTTTTTGCGTTCTGGTCAGGGTCGTAATATGATGACGCTATCAGTGAAAGCGGTACGCTATGAAAGGCAATGAGCAATACACTTATCTAAATAGTAGCCATCAAAGACAATACCAATTAACGAGCTACAGCCATAGTTGGGCAAATACGAGTGTAATCGATTACACGATTACAGGGTAATCGGTAATCGTCAAACCTTTAGATGGTAATCGATTACCACTCCCATTTGCCCAACACGATTACAGGGTAATCGGTAATCGTCAAACCTTTAGATGGTAATCGATTACCACTCCCATTTGCCCAACACGATTACAGGGTAATCGGTAATCGTCAAACCTTTAGATGGTAATCAATTACCACTCCCACTTGCCCAACACGATTTCAGGGTAATCGGTAATCGTCAAACCTTTAGATGGTAATCGATTACCACTCCCATTTGCCCAACACGATTACAGGGTAATCGGTAATCGTCAAACCTTTAGATGGTAATCGATTACCACTCCCATTTGCCCAACTCTGACTACAGCGATAAAGAGGATTTGAGAGACAAGATATTATTTCACGAAGAAACTATGATGGGAATCACTTAAGAACGTTTTTCACACAGGCTCGGTTTGTTTGCCTCACTTTTTTTAACCCTTAATTTTTTAAAAAAAAACAATGGGTCTGTTGCAAACTTTTGCCACGCCGATTTAGAATGTAAAATTGCCTGAAAAGTCCATTGGTGGCATCAAAAAGTCATAAAATGCAATAACAAACTCACAAGAGGTGTTTAATGAAATCCAAGATGGCGGATAAATATCGAGCAATTTGTATGCATGCACCACGAACATCCAAGGATAGCCAACCTCACAATATCGATCACAACCAATCACAACGTAAACAAGCACAGAACCTCTACATGCCGTGAGGTTGTCAAAGTTAGCCGTCCTTGGATGTTCACGGTGCATGCATACAGATTGCTCGATATTTATCCGCCATCTTGGATTTCATTTAACGCCTTGTAAGTTTATTATTGCATTTTATGACTTTCTGATGCCACCAATAAACTTTTCAGGCGATTTTACATTAGATTATACCCAGATAGCATTCAATCTCCTGACAATGTCCGGACAAAATCCAACATCGTCGGGTATTGTCAGAATATTCTGTGGATATCCTCACAAAATCAGACTATTTCGGATAATGCCAGGATGTCCTCAGAATATCTTGGGATGATTCGGTAAAATGTAAAGTCTTCGAATAATTTACAGATATGTATTTTTTTTTTTTTTTTTTTTTTTTTTTTTTTTTTTTTTTTTTTTTTGTGGCATCTCACATCATCATCAGCGGGTGGGTGAGGGGGGGGCGACTGTATAATCAGAATGGAGAATCGTTTTGCGATAAGGCCGCAGCTCACCGTGAGCGCTGCTGTTGCGGTACTGGCCCAAAGATTACTTCTAGTCCAGGCAATGGGGATCAATAAACGGCAAATGGCGGAACAAATTCCCAGCAAAGGTTTTTTGGGCTTAATCGCTTCGTCTTAGTGTCAGCTATGACCTCCTAAAAGTCCCCATTCCTAGGTGCTGTGCTAAACTCAGGGGAGGGGGGGGGGGAAGGGGCCCCAAAATCGATTTTTTCGATATATATCGAAAACGATGCAAGATATCGAAAAAATCGATATATGTTTTTTCTTCCTGAGGTAATTTCCAACAAGAAAGGTCCTATGTGTTTTTACGCTCTGACGACGTCTAAGCTCTCAAAAACACGATTTAAGTTTTCGGCGATTTTCAGGAAAATTGACACCGCGTGGCAACGCTCATTTAACGCAATGTTATTTTTAATGACTTCGATCGCCTTACCGTAGCATTTAGAGTGCTCCGATTTTTATGAAATTTGGTATCCGGGGGTTTTTTAGGTCGCTGATTTCATTTTTGGAGTCCAAATTTCCTTAAAACGTGATTCAGACGAGCTTTTTGAGCTTTTATCACAAAATACAGCTTTTTAGATAAAAGCTCAAAAAGCTCGTCTGAATCACGTTTTAAGGAAATTTGGACTCCAAAAATGAAATCAGCGACCTAAAAAACCCCCGGATACCAAATTTCATAAAAATCGGAGCACTCTAAATGCTACGGTAAGGCGATCGAAGTCATTAAAAATAACATTGCGTTAAATGAGCGTTGCCACGCGGTGTCAATTTTCCTGAAAATCGCCGAAAACTTAAATCGTGTTTTTGAGAGCTTAGACGTCGTCAGAGCGTAAAAACACATAGGACCTTTCTTGTTGGAAATTACCTCAGGAAGAAAAAACATATATCGATTTTTTCGATATCTTGCATCGTTTTCGATATATATCGAAAAAATCGATTTTGGGGCCCCTTCCCCCCCCCCTCCCCTGAGTTTAGCACAGCACCTAGGAATGGGGACTTTTAGGAGGTCATAGCTGACACTAAGACGAAGCGATTAAGCCCAAAAAACCTTTGCTGGGAATTTGTTCCGCCAATAATCCCCCATTGCCTGGACAATATCTTTTCCTTTTTGACTTTTCTAATTTCTCTTTAAATATTTTTCTTTAAATAAATTTTATTACAAGGTGCGTTTCATTGTTTCCTATAATGTCAAGAATCTTCAGATTTGTAATGTAAATTTTCATTTGAACTTCAAATTCTCAAAGTTGGGAACTGAATTGATTTAACTGCGTCCGCGCCTTCTTTCTTTTCAATAAATAAATAAGACTACGACTCTTGGTCTGTTATGAAACTCACTACTACTCCTCTGAGCGAGTTACACATCTCGTGATTAAAATTAGTTTACCTGAAGTAAAATCTGCACGGATTTACCTAATGGGGGTTATGAATCTTCTATATATAATCCATAGGCACCGATTCGAGGCGAAGTTGACCTCCTGGAGTAAATAGGAGTTCCATTCTCGGATTTCAGAATCCATTGGGATAGCACCATAGTGTAAATCACCACTGTGTCTTTGGTTTACGACGTACTAATCGGGTAAAAATATTGCTTGAATTGCTCTCGGCGTCGATTGTTGATATCCGGAAAATATCATGAGGATTTGCAAATATCGTAAGGATATCTGTAGGATATTCGACTATCCTACAGATATCCTCAGAATATTCTGAGGATATCTAACCGAATTTTCAAAATCTTCGTGAGATATCCGCTGGATATCCGGTGTTAGGATATCCATAGGATATTCAACGGATATCAGAGGTGTGCCAAATGAATATCCGTGGGATATCCTATAGATATCGCCGAATATCCATAGGATATCCATAGGATATCTTAAATATTTGTTTTGATATTCTCAGGATATCCTATAGATATCCGTCTGCTATATGGGTAAACACTCTTAATCGTTGTAGCAAAAGTTTGCAACAGACCCATTGTGACAAATGCATTTGACATTGGTTATAAACGAAAACTCAAGTGCTTTAGAGTGGCTATCTGGGCACAGAAATCGATATAACTGTTTCTTCTGGAAGGATTTGTATGATAAAAAACTGACACATGAAACAAGCCTTTTCTCACCTAAATAGTTGGATTAAAATGCTGTGTCCAGATAGCCATTCTAAAACACTTGCACTTTCGTTTAAAACCAATTTTCACTGGATTAATTACAACTTTTGATTTAAGTTTAAAAAAAAGTGAGGAAACAAACCAGACTCAGATCGCCCATGATGTCATGCTATGAGATTGGACTTATAAAATGTATGGCATCCTCTATCGCTATAGCTTGTTGATACCAATAGAGAAGATTTGTTTGACGCAACACGTATGTTGTGTAGACACTAGACAGCCATTATGATGATCTTTTATGCATATTTTCACACAAGCTCGGTTTGTTTGCCTCGTTTTTTTTTTTTTAATCTTAAACACTTTATAAAAAAAATCGTGACAAATACATTCGGAATTGGTTTCAAACAAAAGTGCAAGTGTTGTAAAGAGACAATCTGGACACAGGAATTGATATATCTGAAATCGGTTGCAGTACATTCGTCCTTCATCCTCCAGCTCCACATGAAAGTAAATGGTTCCAAGAGATTTCATCCAATTCTAATTCGTCCGATACGCGTTAATCCAAATTACACTTTCCATTATTATTTCGTCCAAAGCGCTAATTTGTCCAACGTAAAACTCACCCACACTTTATTTAGTCCATTTTAAATCGGTTTATCAATTTCATCCAACATTTTGAAACATTCGTGGAAATCAAAAAATCAACGGAACTAATTTTTTTCTACCAAAATAAGGGGTCATTTAATTATCCTTTTGTTGAATATCACGTGTTTGAATCTTGTGCAGAACGTGCTTCTTCTCATTTTTGGACATAATGTTTTTGGCCAATTTTCTTGTTGGACAAAAGTAAACTCTGGACATTTTTGAATTTGGACAAATAATTTGTATACGTATTGTTACATTGGACAAAATAGAAAGTTGGACCAAAAAAAAATCGACATTTTTGCATTGGACGAAATCTCTGCTAACCAAGTAAATTCAACGTGAGATTTCATGGTGCGATGAGGCAACACTGATGAAGTATATGCATCCATCAGCCAACGCTACAAATCCAAGTCTCCGATGCCTCGTCTAGTTGGGCCGAGCTGATGCTATTTGGGATGCGGCTCGTTAATTAGTCTTCGAATCCGAAGACTACACTATCTCGTACGATGCACACTGCACAGTGTGTCCTAAAAGTCCTTAACAGGCCCAAGTTTTTTAAAAAAAAAAAAAAAAGTATTAAGTTCGATTGAATAACAAATCAGCTGGTTAGCTTATGGTCAGTAGTATTTCTCATTAAAATTAATGGATAATTCTGTCAGTCTGAAAGTAACCAGCAGACTTGTCATTTATCGATATGAGTTAGAGCTCGTTTCAGAAGTGTAGGCGCACCTACACCATAATCTTTTGCGAATTTTCAATTTTCGATTCTTCAAATCCAAACAAAACAGTGGCGTAGCGTGCAATTTGGCAACGTTGTACTTTGTCCATTTAAACTCTTGTAAAAGGTCAAATGCGAAGATTTTCACCGAACACCCAATACTTCGATCTTTCTCATGCGTTAAATGAACGAACTGCAACGTTGCCAAATTGCACGCTACGCCACTGAAACAAAACTTGCCTCCAACTTCAGACTTTTTATTTTAAAACTTTCCTCAATGAAAAGCAAACGCTCAGGATCTTTTTCATTAATTTTCGTTTTGTAACTTGAGAAATAATGATGAATAATTCCAAAGATTATCACTACGTTTCGCCTACACTTCTGAAATGACCTTTACGTGTTTCACCTTGGCGACTAGAGTTATAGACAAGGCGACTCCTGGGACATACTGTACCTCTCTCTTTATCTCTCTCTCTCGCTCTCTCCCACTATCTATCTCTCGTTATCTCCCTCTCTCTCTCTCTCTCTCTCTCGCTCTCTCTCTCTCTTTCTGTTCTTTAGAGCTTTTTCCGGATATTTTATGATATTTTTCTTTTCATTGTCATTCTTAGATTTATTTTTGTTTTTAATTATGTTCTGCTTCGTTTTTTTTTCTTTTTGTTTCACTTTTTCTCATTTTGCTATGTTTAGTTTAGAGATGAGCCATGGAGGCTCAAGTGTAGGAAAAGACTTTAAAGTCCTAACTTGACCTCCATGGCATTAATCCTATTTTATTGTTTTAATTTTTAGGATTAATGCTACAGTAAAAATTTTCAATCAATCTCTCTCTCTCTCTCTCTCTCTCTCTCTCTCTCTCTCCCTCTCTCTCTCGGAATTCTCACTATCTTTCTCTCTCTCATGAATATTCCCTACCCCTCTCTATTCTCATCCGTGAAAACATGAATGCTGAACAAGGATATATAGGCAAAGCGAAGTGAACAACTCGTCATTTCGTGTAACAAGGTTAATACGTCATATGAATGAGAGTTGGAACTTCGGTTATCAAACTAAGAGGAGAAAATTTACTTTTGTCGAAAGCGCGGAGAAATAATTTCTGAAATTCCAGTCCTCAAAGAAAGATATGCTATTTTAAATATATTTATGAACACATACTCCTCGCCGTAAATTCAGTTTCACTGAAATAAACTCGACCTCCTAAAGATCCGCAGAAACTGTCAACAATTTGCATAATTTTCGTGTCCGTCTTTCTTTTGTAAGACAATATAGACTAGTTCGGCAAAGTATGGGTATAGGAGGTTGGAGGTACGTGTAATCTATAGTCTGTTATATTTGACTTCAGTTCTCGTGAAAAGTTACATATACTCTCCGGGGAACATAATGGCCTGGTGGCGTCTCTCGCTGATAATACATTCAGGAGATTAAGGAAGTTTTGTTTCGCGTAAGTTAACTTCTGCTGTAGTTTAAAACAGCCGTCACACTTTCCTCGGGTGTTAGATTACTTGCTTACGCTTTTCGTTTTTCACCTTGAAAACTGAAAGTCAATGTTCGAGATAAAATTCAATCATAAAACTCCGAAGAATTGTTTAATTTGATTTATTTGTTTTATATTATTACTTTTTCGTTTTTTTTGTTTTGTTTTGTTTTTTTTTTTTGTGTGTAAACTTGTTTCTCTCGATATTATAAACAGTTCTGGAAAAAGGACATGAAAAAAGAATTGTTTGCTCAATTGCTTTTACACTGTTACCATAGTTGGGCAAACGGGGTAGCACTCGAGTACGTTGGAAAAAAAAACTATGGTCATAATACCAGGATTGCCACTTGATAGAATGCCTAAAAAAAAATCAAAAACTCCTCGGAAAATAATAGAAAAACTGATCAAGAACAATTTCGATGAGAGGCCCTTATTTTGCTGGCCATACTACATTGAAATGTACACCAGGTCTGAAAGGGTTAAGTTTGCGCTCCAAAATAAACGCTGTAAATATAAACAAGTAAATTAATGCACAGCTCTTAAATAAACTAAGCACACGCACAACGATGTAAACTTTTTTACAACTGTTCTTCTCGTGGGGGGGGGGGGGGATATGTACTTGCGTACTTTTTTTTCCAACTCTCGGTGGTGAAAAAAAAAATAAGTTTCTTTCAAAGCTGCTGCTTCATTCGATAAAAATTACAAAAAGTTTAATTGACTTCTTCTGAAGAGAAGTGAAAAATTATCCTTCTGTTCGGGCTCATGAAACTTTTTGATATTGTATTAAATTAAACGTTTACATTTGGGGCGAACATATTTTCAAACTTTTTTCTCTCCAGCTTCTCTTTTTTCTCCCCCCTCTCTCCCCTTCCACTTCCTCGCTGAAACATTATCGTGGTTAATTTTCGGTTTTCTGTATCCGTCTCTAATGATTCGTTTCAGTTTCATTAACGTTCTTCGTGCTCAATTTTCATGATGAATTAAGTTATAATGAACCTTCCGGGTCCTGGTATAGCCCGATACTTAATGCGTCTTGTCCATTATTTCGGTCGATTAAGCGATTTTCAGATATTTTCGGGTATATTCCACGGTTGAATCAGCTCACTATCGCGTCTGAGGATCGTCAAACAGTGGCCGAAAATTAGAAATTAAATTTCTTATAAAGGAGGAGTGTCAATAAGGCCGGTTTTTGGTCCCAAAAATGGTCAATATTTAAGATGGTCTATAAGTTCGTGTAAAATTGCTCTACTTACTCTTAAAGGCTTATATTTTTAGGTTTGGGTGGTGTTTTCGGGTTATTCGAACTTTAGAGGCGTATTTTACCGACTCAAAGTGGGTCGGTTTGGTGTTTTTCACGGAAAATGCCCGATTTTGCGTTAAATTCTTTGCATATTTAGTTGTGAGCCGCACATAGTTCGGTTTTCTCCTTTAGATATGTTATTATACCACTAAAAATGAGTAACATGCTGCAATATAGTCACCGAACCATGTCCGGCTCGTACTTAAATAACTACTTTTTTGATTTCGTGAAAATGGAAAACTTGAACGAATTCGATTAATATCAATGTAGTAATTCTTATATTGCAACCTGGCCACCTGTCAAACCATGGAATACGTTTTGCAGGTTGCAAAGATGCAGTTTTGTATTATTGTATGTAAATTTTTAGAATTCGTTCAAGTTTTCCATTTTTACGAAATCAGAGAAGTTGATATTTAAGTACGAGCCGGACATAGTTCGGTGACTATATTGCAGTATGTTACTCATTTTTAGTGGTATAATAACATATCCATAGGAGAAAACCGAACTATGTGCGGCTCACAACTAAATATGCAATAATTTAACGCAAAATCGGGCATTTTCCGTGAAAAACACAAAACCGACCCACTTTGAGGTGGTAAAATACGCCTCTAAAGTTCGAATAACCCGAAAACACCACCCAAACCTAAAAATATAAGCCTTTAAGAGTAAGTAGAGCAATTTTACACGAACTTTTAGACCATCATAAACATTGACCAATTTTGGGGCCAAAAACCGGCCTTATTGACACTCCTCCTTTATCAATTATAAAATTTCAAGTCAAATTTCTATCACTCATAATACTTTTAAACAAGTGATTTGAAGTTAGAAATGTCACCTAGAAGTTTTAAATTAAGCTTACAAGGTCGAAAATTATTATTTTTCATGGCCTTTTTCACTGACTTTTGGCCACTTTTTTCGATCTCAGACTACAGTGCAGCTATTGCAGTCTATGTGTGTGTGCATCGAAGACAAATCAAAGACTACTGAAATCAGCGCTGAAATCTCAACGGGAAAGTCTAAAAAAACAAAATAAAAACGGTGAAGGCATCAAATGACTCAAAAAAAAAAACATAAATAAATAACCGTGTCTGAATGTGTGATTGTACGCACAATTTTTTTTTTTTTCGAAAATACACAATACGACCCGAGCAATTAATTTTTGATTTATATCCTGAAAACTAAATCTCACACGGCCACCAGAAAACACACACGGCCACCAGAGGGTGCCTCTTACACTGTATTATATTATTCATTCTAAACAGCAAAACGAAAGTAAGAAGCTTGCCATATACTTCGCATGGCACGCTTAAAAAATAAAAATATGGGAGGTGAAAGCTTCCACGTGCGCGCTCCGCGCTTCTCTGCTCTTTGTTCCCTACGTAAACTTTTCCGATTCCGAAATGTTTCAGCAGAAATCAAACAGACACGACTGAAAAGACGGCAGGTATACAGATGGAGGAAAAAATTTAAAAATAAAATATGGTTTTTATGCTTCTCCGAGAAAGAATAACAAAAGAGGCAAAAATTGATGTCATCTTAAAAAAAAAAAAACAAACAAACAAACAAAAACAAAAAACAAAAAAAAAACAAAAGTTCAAAACAAAAGAGGCAGATTTGAAAGGAAACAACTCAAAACTGAGCAAACATACGGTAGTTCAGTAGTCACGACAGTTTCTTTTCCAGACTTCAGCGCGGGCGCTTCCGCTGCTAAATATGAATGAAAGTGCATTTTCAGTCCCAAAGTCTTAGGGTGTAAAAAATGACACGAAAAAAGTTTTTATATGCGCGTTTTCCTCGACAGACACTTTCTGTTCAAATGTTCTCTCAGAGAAATTAATCCAGAGTGAAATAATGCTCATTCGACTCACTTTTTTTTCTTTTTATTTTATCTATTATATTCCTTTTCTCCACGCCTCTTTCTTGAGCTTTCTTCCTGCTGCCTTCTTCTTATTTTACTTCTACTTCTTCTTCTTCTTTTTCTTCTTCTTCTTCTTTTTCTTCTTCTTCTTTTTCTTCTTACTCCCCATCATCGCTCTCTTCATTAAAGCTTTTTTTCGCCCTTTCTTCCTCGTAGAATAATAATTGTGAGGATCAGCTTTGCGAATGAATTCTTCCGACTCGCGAAAAAAAGCTCGACTTTGCATTGTCTAAAAGTCTGATGACAAAATTTAGACTTGAACATCAACGGGTCCTTTCGACGAAATATTAATGAGTCTGCCTTAAAGTAAAGTGGTGATCTCGTGTAAGGCAATGACTTTGAAAATAGAGGATCTCATTTACATTTTTATTTTAAATTCTGCTCAGAGTACCCTAAAAAGATTGCTTTTGGCAGCACTGACTTGAATTTCCTTATAGTTTTTTTTTTTTTTTTTTTTTTTTTGTTTTTTTTATTTTACATCAAATGAATGAGAATCTTGAATTGCTCAGTCTAAAGAACTTTTGGATCCATCAAATGAAAAGACCATGGGCGTCATTTAGGGGGGCGGGGCGGCAATTGCCCCCCCCCAAGGATTTGAAGTCAGGCTCAAAAATTGGCACGAATTATATTGATGAGCAAAAAAAACAGTTCATCCGATTATTGCCCCCAAGAGACGGCTCATTGGCTCTAAAATTATATTGATGAGCAAAAACAAAAAAAAACAAAACAAAAAAAAAAAAGGTCATACGATTTTTGCTCCCCCCCCCCCAAGCCGAACTTGAAATGACGCCCCTGGAAAAGACGAGTGCAGCAATGTCGGCTCGAGCAATTTGGCAACAATGTTTCTCATCATTTAAATACATTAAAGCAATCGATTCTTAAGGAAGCTATCAGCCGCCGCAAGAATCGATTCTTTTACCTAAGTTTAAATGGAAAAAAGGCACGGATGTCAAATCGCACGGACCACTACTGGAGTGCGGCAAAATACTGTTTTAACGAAACATTTTAATGGAGATTACACATTGATCTCCTTCAATTGATGAGGTAGGCAAAATCAAGCACAGCTGAGTAGGGATATTTATCTACTCGCTTGGTTTGTATCAGTGTACAATTCATTGCCGCAAGGGAGATTATGAACGGGAACGATCGAATCGCAAGTTCTATCGACTCGATGATCGAGTATTTTTACACCATTGGCGGATACAGACATTTTTCTTTCACTCTCTCCGGTCATTCAAACACATGCGTTAGAAAAGGATAGCACAAAGGTCATCACGTGACTTTAGCTCCCATCTCCGTCCTTTTCTAACCCACAAGCTCATATGGGAGTAGAGCGAGAAAAACAAATATCTGTATCCACGTATGCGTTATACGCTTACAGATGGCGTTGATCTTTAAAGTAACATGCATTCCGATAGAGACCCTTTTATATAACTTTGCAATGACCGACCGCTCGATAACTCAGGACTCATCGGTGATTTCTTGTAGAGATACAGATGTTTATTTTCTATAGGATGACCGACTCGAGAGATAAACAGTAAACACCAACCAACCATGCATGAATAACACAGGGCTGCCGTTTTGCGTATAATCAATGCTATTTTTCAATTCACCGATGATTCCACCGGTTGAGAAAAGATTACACAGTTCAACTCAGTGCATGACTATAATAAACTAAAGTACTCGCATCTGTAATCTTTTCTCAACCGGTGGAGTCGTCGATGACTTTAAAAACTTGCGGTTATTTTAATTAATAAACGGAGTCTCCACCGATTAAGGAAAGATTACAGATCAGAGTATTTACGCGCATTACAGTCATACACTGAACTGAACTGTGTAATCTTTTCTCAACCGATGGAATCATCGGTGAATTGAAAAATAGCATTGATTATACGCAAAACGGCAGCCCTGGAATAACACGACTAGCGACTCGATACCACTACGATGCGCTCTCTAGTTCATTTCTGAAAAATACCCACACGTGAGTTCAAAATATATATATATATATATAAACACGTAAAAACTTAGATCAGCCAACAAAATATAGAAAAACAACTTAAATTGGGATAAAGGCTGGAACAAATTAAAATTTGGGACGTTTCGGGCCAATTAACAGACCCTTTTTCAACCAAATAAAATATAAAAACACACAAAAACAAAACAAGTGAGCCGCCGCTGTAATTGCAAGGCAAGGACTGGCGAAACGGTAAACAGTTCAAACAAAACACAGGTGCAAAGATTACCTAATCACCAACCTCCTCAGAGAGGAAAAACTGGTGATAAGCACCGCTGAGACCGTTGACATCCGCGCGCGAATTACACACGTGATTCTTTTGGCGCAAAATATGAATCATCTCGAGCATACTGCGGGCAAAGCAGTTCTTTTCGGTGGCTAAAACACGAACGCTGTTAAAATCAAAATGATGGTGGAGTGTGTTTTCATGGTGATGCAACGCGGTCTTCTCATTTTTATCATATTTATGCCCGTTGAGTCTCTTTTTAAGAAGTTGTTTTGTCTGACCAATATAACCTATTTCACAATCCTGGCACTTAAGATGGTAAACAACCTCCGCCATTTGCTCAGTCTCTCTTTCTGATTTTAACTGAGACATAAGAAATCCTAAATTATTATACTGTTTGTGGACCACAGGAAAACCAAAAGATTTTAAAATGGCCGACAATCTTTCAGACAAAAAGGGAACATATGGGAGGCTAATAAGTTTAGAAAAATCAACTTTATTCCTGGATGGAGCTTTTTCATGATAATTTTTTTCGGACACTTTGGAGAATTCTCTGTTAATAAGATGGGCAGGGTAGCAGTTTTCCATTAAAATCCCAAAATCCCTTTGATCCCAAATTTTATTAATTTTAAGTATGATCACATATTACATCGCCTTGTTGCCAAGAAAGGCAAGGCAAGTAAAATTGTTGAAAATTTTAAGTTTGATATTTTAAACGTTTGCATTGAGGATGTGCATGTTTACGTTCGTAACATTTCTCAGCGTATTATTAGTGTTATTAAGTTTTTACACACAGTAATCCCAAATTTCGTGTTAGCTGATTTTTTATCCACGATCTCGTTGCGAAATGAAAAACTGAAAGATAATGTCAACCGGTCTCTTGCCAGTAAGTTTACAGCTTTGAAACAGCGTGCTCTCGACAACTATCACAAAATTTTCCAGCCTTTTTTGGATAAAAAAGATTCTTGGGTACAGAATATATCGGATACACAGTTGCCAAGTTTCGCAATGAGAGTCCTTTGCTTGGGACCTAAATTTTGTATACCCTTTTTTAAAAATAGTTTGGAAAAGTCACCTTTTCGAGCTGTGCCCCTTGAAAAAATTATTGTTGGTATAGAAAGTAAGATCAGGTTTGAACCTACTCTTGTTGACACCGTTAGAGATAGGGTCTGTCATGCCATAAAAACTTACACTGATCTCGTAAAACGTGTCGGCGGTCATGAAAATATCAACTCTAGCACCATCAATCTTTTCAAAGAGTGTTTTTATACTAGAACGCTTAAAAAAGATATAATTGATACGTTTCACTTTATTAAAAACAATCCTCAAATCAAGGTCATTAATGGGGATAAAACCAATAAAACAGTCATTGTGAATAGTGTTGATTATAGGGAAAAAATGCGTGTTTTGTTAGATGATGCCTCTACCTACAAGCAGATTCGTCATTCATTAATACCTGCGCATATTGCTAAAAATAATTTTCTGGTCAAAAAGTGGTTTGATCAAGATTTTATAAGTAAGAATCTTTTTGAAAATTTGAAGGTGTCAGGCGCTGGCGTGTCTCGAATTTATGGTCTCATAAAATTACATAAAGAAAATTTTCCCTTGCGGCCCATTGTTAGCTCCATTGGGTCACCTTTTTATGCTTTGTCAAAGTTTTTCACTACTGTGTTGTCTAACATTGTCGGTGATACTGATTGCCATGTTGCCAACTCTTTTGAGTTTTTTGAGTCTGTCAACAATCAGGAGATTCCAGATGGGTACAAACTCATTTCGCTTGATGTCACTTCCATGTATACTAACATTTCCTCCGATTTGGCCTTAGAATGTGTTAGTCGTCGGTGGGATGAGATTGGTCAACATTGTTCCGTCCCCAAGGATCAATTTCTTTATGCCCTCAAAGTGTGTTTGGAGTCCACTGTTTTTCAGTTTGAGGACAAATTTTTTCATCAGATTCGTGGTTTGGCAATGGGGGGTAGTGTCTCTGCTGTGTTGGCGAACATAGTAATGGAGGATTTTGAACTGGAAATTCTCGGCACCATTTCATTTTTAATTCTTTTTTATAAAAGATACGTCGACGATTTGTTTTTGGTGGTTCATGAGGACACAGTGGTACCTATTTTGCATTTTTTTAATTCAAAAAATCCCTCCATTCAATTTACTCTTGAAGAAGAGGTCAACCAGTCTATCAATTTCCTTGATATGACTGTGTCCCGGGTTAATAATGTTTTGAAATGCAAATGGTACCAAAAGCCTTCGTTCTCGGGGCGTTTGTTGAATTTTTTGTCGGTGCAGCCATTTATTTACAAACGTAATGTCGTCACCAATCTTGCGCAACGTATTTTTCGCTTGAGTGACCAGGATTTTACCCAAACTACCGCCAATCTGGGTAAACGTATTTTAATGGAAAACTGCTACCCTGCCCATCTTATTAACAGAGAATTCTCCAAAGTGTCCGAAAAAAATTATCATGAAAAAGCTCCATCCAGGAATAAAGTTGATTTTTCTAAACTTATTAGCCTCCCATATGTTCCCTTTTTGTCTGAAAGATTGTCGGCCATTTTAAAATCTTTTGGTTTTCCTGTGGTCCACAAACAGTATAATAATTTAGGATTTCTTATGTCTCAGTTAAAATCAGAAAGAGAGACTGAGCAAATGGCGGAGGTTGTTTACCATCTTAAGTGCCAGGATTGTGAAATAGGTTATATTGGTCAGACAAAACAACTTCTTAAAAAGAGACTCAACGGGCATAAATATGATAAAAATGAGAAGACCGCGTTGCATCACCATGAAAACACACTCCACCATCATTTTGATTTTAACAGCGTTCGTGTTTTAGCCACCGAAAAGAACTGCTTTGCCCGCAGTATGCTCGAGATGATTCATATTTTGCGCCAAAAGAATCACGTGTGTAATTCGCGCGCGGATGTCAACGGTCTCAGCGGTGCTTATCACCAGTTTTTCCTCTCTGAGGAGGTTGGTGATTAGGTAATCTTTGCACCTGTGTTTTGTTTGAACTGTTTACCGTTTCGCCAGTCCTTGCCTTGCAATTACAGCGGCGGCTCACTTGTTTTGTTTTTGTGTGTTTTTATATTTTATTTGGTTGAAAAAGGGTCTGTTAATTGGCCCGAAACGTCCCAAATTTTAATTTGTTCCAGCCTTTATCCCAATTTAAGTTGTTTTTCTATATTTTGTTGGCTGATCTAAGTTTTTACGTGTTTATTATTGCTGGGTTGCTCGTGTTATTTCAACGATTTTCTCTTTGTTCGTGAGCTGTGTCTTTCTTGGATCTCGCGTGGTAACGACAGTTGCCATGTTTACACATTTATTTGGTCTCTGTTTTGTTTTTAACTATTGATACTTTTTTAGCTTTTGACATCTTCATTACATTTACCCGTGTACTACGTTTCTTGCCTTTTACATGGTAGTATTTTTTTTTTTTTTTTTTTTTTTTTTTTTTTTCTCGATGTTTTACAGGTTCGTCCAAAAGTTGCATGGGCATAAAGCTGCCAATGCATTAAAAAATCTTAACCATTTTAGTAAAAAACTTGTTATTGCCAACTGCCGTAAAATATTTCTTCTTGCTTGTCGTCGGGCTGATTTGATCCCAAATTTTATTAATTTTAAGTATGATCACATATTACATCGCCTTGTTGCCAAGAAAGGCAAGGCAAGTAAAATTGTTGAAAATTTTAAGTTTGATATTTTAAACGTTTGCATTGAGGATGTGCATGTTTACGTTCGTAACATTTCTCAGCGTATTATTAGTGTTATTAAGTTTTTACACACAGTAATCCCAAATTTCGTGTTAGCTGATTTTTTATCCACGATCTCGTTGCGAAATGAAAAACTGAAAGATAATGTCAACCGGTCTCTTGCCAGTAAGTTTACAGCTTTGAAACAGCGTGCTCTCGACAACTATCACAAAATTTTCCAGCCTTTTTTGGATAAAAAAGATTCTTGGGTACAGAATATATCGGATACACAGTTGCCAAGTTTCGCAATGAGAGTCCTTTGCTTGGGACCTAAATTTTGTATACCCTTTTTTAAAAATAGTTTGGAAAAGTCACCTTTTCGAGCTGTGCCCCTTGAAAAAATTATTGTTGGTATAGAAAGTAAGATCAGGTTTGAACCTACTCTTGTTGACACCGTTAGAGATAGGGTCTGTCATGCCATAAAAACTTACACTGATCTCGTAAAACGTGTCGGCGGTCATGAAAATATCAACTCTAGCACCATCAATCTTTTCAAAGAGTGTTTTTATACTAGAACGCTTAAAAAAGATATAATTGATACGTTTCACTTTATTAAAAACAATCCTCAAATCAAGGTCATTAATGGGGATAAAACCAATAAAACAGTCATTGTGAATAGTGTTGATTATAGGGAAAAAATGCGTGTTTTGTTAGATGATGCCTCTACCTACAAGCAGATTCGTCATTCATTAATACCTGCGCATATTGCTAAAAATAATTTTCTGGTCAAAAAGTGGTTTGATCAAGATTTTATAAGTAAGAATCTTTTTGAAAATTTGAAGGTGTCAGGCGCTGGCGTGTCTCGAATTTATGGTCTCATAAAATTACATAAAGAAAATTTTCCCTTGCGGCCCATTGTTAGCTCCATTGGGTCACCTTTTTATGCTTTGTCAAAGTTTTTCACTACTGTGTTGTCTAACATTGTCGGTGATACTGATTGCCATGTTGCCAACTCTTTTGAGTTTTTTGAGTCTGTCAACAATCAGGAGATTCCAGATGGGTACAAACTCATTTCGCTTGATGTCACTTCCATGTATACTAACATTTCCTCCGATTTGGCCTTAGAATGTGTTAGTCGTCGGTGGGATGAGATTGGTCAACATTGTTCCGTCCCCAAGGATCAATTTCTTTATGCCCTCAAAGTGTGTTTGGAGTCCACTGTTTTTCAGTTTGAGGACAAATTTTTTCATCAGATTCGTGGTTTGGCAATGGGGGGTAGTGTCTCTGCTGTGTTGGCGAACATAGTAATGGAGGATTTTGAACTGGAAATTCTCGGCACCATTTCATTTTTAATTCTTTTTTATAAAAGATACGTCGACGATTTGTTTTTGGTGGTTCATGAGGACACAGTGGTACCTATTTTGCATTTTTTTAATTCAAAAAATCCCTCCATTCAATTTACTCTTGAAGAAGAGGTCAACCAGTCTATCAATTTCCTTGATATGACTGTGTCCCGGGTTAATAATGTTTTGAAATGCAAATGGTACCAAAAGCCTTCGTTCTCGGGGCGTTTGTTGAATTTTTTGTCGGTGCAGCCATTTATTTACAAACGTAATGTCGTCACCAATCTTGCGCAACGTATTTTTCGCTTGAGTGACCAGGATTTTACCCAAACTACCGCCAATCTGGGTAAACGTATTTTAATGGAAAACTGCTACCCTGCCCATCTTATTAACAGAGAATTCTCCAAAGTGTCCGAAAAAAATTATCATGAAAAAGCTCCATCCAGGAATAAAGTTGATTTTTCTAAACTTATTAGCCTCCCATATGTTCCCTTTTTGTCTGAAAGATTGTCGGCCATTTTAAAATCTTTTGGTTTTCCTGTGGTCCACAAACAGTATAATAATTTAGGATTTCTTATGTCTCAGTTAAAATCAGAAAGAGAGACTGAGCAAATGGCGGAGGTTGTTTACCATCTTAAGTGCCAGGATTGTGAAATAGGTTATATTGGTCAGACAAAACAACTTCTTAAAAAGAGACTCAACGGGCATAAATATGATAAAAATGAGAAGACCGCGTTGCATCACCATGAAAACACACTCCACCATCATTTTGATTTTAACAGCGTTCGTGTTTTAGCCACCGAAAAGAACTGCTTTGCCCGCAGTATGCTCGAGATGATTCATATTTTGCGCCAAAAGAATCACGTGTGTAATTCGCGCGCGGATGTCAACGGTCTCAGCGGTGCTTATCACCAGTTTTTCCTCTCTGAGGAGGTTGGTGATTAGGTAATCTTTGCACCTGTGTTTTGTTTGAACTGTTTACCGTTTCGCCAGTCCTTGCCTTGCAATTACAGCGGCGGCTCACTTGTTTTGTTTTTGTGTGTTTTTATATTTTATTTGGTTGAAAAAGGGTCTGTTAATTGGCCCGAAACGTCCCAAATTTTAATTTGTTCCAGCCTTTATCCCAATTTAAGTTGTTTTTCTATATATATAATATATATATATATATATATATATATATATATATATATATATATATATATATATATATATATATATATATATATATATATATATATATATATATATATATATATATATATATATATATATATATATATATATATATATATATATATATATATATATATATATATATATATATATATATATATATATATATATATAATAATTTACCTGCATAAGCATGCGACTTCCATTGAAAAATAAAGTTATTCAGACGTTTCGAGCATCTTAGTGCTCATCCTCAGTGAAATGCACGAAACTAAAACTAAAACGACGGAAACTTAAATCGAACCGTCATGAAATACGACATTAAAACTAAACAAAGGAAACACGAGAAATAAAAACGCGAAATAAAACACAACAATGAGATTCCGCGAGCTCAGCTGAGACACCGATATCGACAAACAGCGAATAAGTGCGAAAATGAAACAAAAATAAAACCGCACCAGTTACACAATTACGTAATAAGTACGGACTATGACAGCCAGTCACATGACCAACCTCAAAATAAGGAGCTGTAGGCAACACTCAGTGCACGCGTGTCAGTCCTGAAGTTGACCGCCCGAGGACACCGCTTCACCTGAATCGCCTCATGAATCAACCTGGCTTTGATGTTCTTTTCTCTCACCAATATTTTAGGTTCGGCAAAATTAAACTGGTGGTCGTTTTCTTGGGCATGTTGGTGGAGTGCCGTGATTTCATTTTTGTTGTATTTATGCGACTGAATTCTCTCCTTGAGGTACCTCTTAGTCTGGCCAATATAAACACCATCACAATCTTGGCAGTCAATACGATATACTACATTAGAGTTTTTGTCAACAGGTACAGCGCTCTTCAATTTTGAAAACAATTTCCTATTTGTATTGTTTTTCGTGTAAACCGGTTGCCACCCATACGTTTTCCAACATTTTTTCAAGCTTTCACTTAAACCTTTGACATAAGGCATTCTGATAAACTTATTTCCATCAATTTCTGGAGTGTTGATTACTGTGCGTCCATTTTCCCTGCAACTGTGCCAGCATTTCCGGTTCATTTTCTGGATAAGAGTTGACGGATAACCATTTTCACTGAGTAACTTCTCTGCCTTTCTAATGCTCTCCACACGATAGCATTTGTCCGAAAGTTTCATAGCACGTTGTAATAAATTGAAAACCACATTTGTTTTCCATTTTTGTGGTACTGCTGAAAAATAATTTAAGTATCTCCCTGAGCTCGACGGTTTCTGGTACCATTTCGTTCGTAAACACTCATCCACTTGATGGTCCAACGACATATCCAAAAAATTGATACTTTTGTTTTTCTCAAGTTCTATAGTAAACTGAAGATGGGGGTTAAATGCATTAAAATGCTCTAATACGTAAATATGCATGTTTTCAGGGATACAAATAAGGCAGTCATCTACGAACCTCTTATAAAACACGTGTTCACACCTCAGGGTCTTCAAAACTTCGCTTTCTACGTATTCCATGACTAAATACGTATTCCATGGAAGTCGCATGCTTATGCAGGTAAATTATTACATTGTCTACGACTGATCTCTACCAATATATATATATATATATATATATATATATATATATATATATATATATATATATATATATATATATATATATATATATATATATATATAGATAGAGAGAGAGAGAGAGAGAGAGAGAGAGAGAGAGAGAGAGAGAGAGAGAGAGAGAGAGAGAGAGAGAGAGAGAGAGAGAGAGAGAGAGAGACAGACAGACAGACAGACAGACAGACAGACAGACAGACAGACAGACAGACAGACAGACAGACAGACAGACAGACAGACAGACAGACAGACAGACAGACAGACAGACAGACAGAGAGAGACAAAGAGAGAGACAAAGATAGAGAGAGACAGAGAGAGAAGAGAGAGACAGAGATAGAGAGAGAAAGAGAGAGAGAGAGACAGAGATAGAGTGAGACAGAGAGAGAGAGAGAGAGAGAGAGAGAGAGAGAGAGAGAGAGAGAGAGAGAGAGGGGGGGGGGGGAAGAAACAGTTGCTTCCTTTTACTCCCGGCTTGTGTGCAAAACCTACCGGAGAGAGCGCTAATTATGTACTCAACAGGTGCATTATTCCACCACACGATACGCCTGACGGTGAAACTCGCGAAGAGATGAGTGCAATATTCTCTCAAAAATTGAAAGAGGGGAAGGGGGGGGGCGTGAGTAGAATGCTTTAAGAAAATTCGCCGATCAAAATGAAGTTATTTAAACCACTTGATTCCGCCGTTTAATTCACTTAGCTCTACTTATGGGGGAGGAAGAGGGGGTTAAGGGGAGGTGCCACCGAAGAAGCAAACGAGCGGGTGTTTATTCTATTTAAGTGATTACCCGGTATAGCTGCTGGTAGTTGCTTGCTTGCTCCCTCGCGCCGCCGCACAGTGGAACGAGACAATGAGAGAGGCCGGACATAGCATCGCAACTCTAAGTGCATATATCTTTGTTAATACGCCAGTGGCGGCTCGTGCAATTCGGCAACAATGTTTTCCTCCATTTGAATACATGTAAAATAATCGATTGTAGGTGAATCGCTGCTTCATTATCGAATCGATTATTTTGCATTGAATCAAATGGGGGGGGGGGGGATCATTGTTGCCAAAATGCACGAGCCGCCATTGTAATACGCAACGCAGAAGTTTGAAAGTGGTTTCATTGATTTTAATGTATAATTTCCTTCAAGAAACACCATTTTCAGTTGGTTTTTTTTTATGGTAAAAACATTTAAATTTACATTTTTACTTACAAAATCACATAATCACATAACTAACAAAATTAGATGTTGAGAAAGTTTTGCGATGGCGTAGATGTCTGTCTGTCTGTATCTCAGCATAACTTTTGAACCAATCATCCTTATGCAGTGGCGTCGCGTGCCATCTGGCAACAATGCAACTGCTCCATTTAAACTCATTAAATATATCGAATTTTCCTAGAGCACTGTGCACCCCCTGAATTCGATCTTTTTCATGAGTTTAAATGGATAGCATACATTGTTGCCAAATTGCACGCGACGCCACTGTCCTTACGCATCCAAATGTTGCAGATACGTTGCTGTTACCATACCCCAGAGGAATTTTTGTGTGTTTTTTTCGAAACTTTAAATTTCAAGCAAGATATGGAGGATAAATGGTTTCCATTAAAATCAATGGGAAAATGGGTAAAATGGGTGAACGTAGGGAAAATTTGTATATTTTTAAATATAGCAGTTTGAATTTTGATAAAAAATTGCAAACAAATTCTGCAACCAGCCTATTATAAAATTAATCCCTTAGAGAGGTCTGGGGGTCTTCCCCAGAATATTATGGGGGGTCTGGGGGTCTCCCCCAGAGTAATAAAGGGGGGTCTAAGGGTCTCCCCGAGAGTAATAAAGGGGGGTCTAAGGGTCTCCCCCGGAGTAATAAAGGGGGGTCTAAGGGTCTCACCCCAGAGTAAAAAAGAGAGGTCTGAAGAGTGAAGATGTCTCCCAGAGTAATAAAAGGGAGATCTGGGAAGTCCTCCCAGAATAATTTTGATATGAGAAAGTGTTCGTAGGGTATTTCCTACGGTTTATTAATCATGTATTCCATGTCCCGCCCTTTCCATTGACGCGCTACAATGTGCGCCGCGTCGAAGAGGCAGGCGCGTGCTTTCGCGTGCTCGCGCTCTCGTGTTTTCACGGAGCGAACGAAAGGCGCGTTCCTGACTCTCTGCGCTCTGTCGACGACCCCTCCAACTCTTCCAAGTGTATTCCATGCTCCATGCTCCTCCATCTTAAAACGCTTAACACTCGAAACCGTTGTGCTCCGGGATAATTACCCCTCGTCTGAGCCGAACTGAACTCTGAACAGGGGCAACAGTATATAAACGGCTTCGCGTCGAAGAATTGGTATTTTGTTGGACATGGTTGTCACATTTAGCATTTTAAAAAAAAAAATCCGTACTTTGTGCCTACTTATAGTCCATTCAGTGGTGAATTAAGGTGACTCCTCGACTGTCTGAAATAAGATTCTGGATCAATAGATGGTATCAAGTGCTTGGTCTCTTTACACGTAACGTAACTTCCGTGCTTCGTAGCACGCAATTCGGCAGCATAGACGCCAGAGTTTGGCCAACTCTGGCATATACGCTGCCGAATTACGTGCTACGAAGCACGGACGTTACGACGTTACGTTACGTGTAAAAAGACCAAGCACTGGTGCTCAAAAAAAGAAGCTGATCTCTGATAAATCTGATCGAACTGGGGGGTAAAGTCAAGACCATAATCCTCTGCTACGTGGTGGATTGAGTTCTTGTATGAGCTGTTTTAGTTAGTCTATTACACGGGGGGGGGGGGACTGGTAGAATTTACCATCTGCATAGCTGATTTTGGAGTCTGCAATCAAGTATGGTAAATTTTACCATAGTATGGTAAATGCAACGTACCTTGTAGTAAATTGAGGTAACATTGCGGTACATTTAACAGTAATCTGGTGAAATTTACTATACTTGATAGCAGACTCCAAAATTAGCTATGCAGATGGTAAATTCTACCAGTCTTTTTTCCGAGTCGTAAATAGTTAATATAGGTAGCATAGGATGAGAGAGAATAGGAGTGTTTGAAATGTGATGCCCTAGGTAAATGTTGGAGGGTTGACAAAATCAAAAATAAAACTTTTTTTAAAAAAAAAACACCTATTGAAGAAAGGATAGAGGAAAGGGGAGTATCTCAAGATTCTCGTATAGAGACGAGTGAACTAGGTTTCTAGGCCCACGTGCAATTATAATTGACGACACATGTTGGGATTACAATTAATAGATTCACGTGTCACGTGACCTATTTAAATCAAGAAAAAGTGTCGTCCATCTCTTGTCCTGTCTTGCACAGAAACCGTTATCACATAAGCTAGAAGATTTCTGTAATTTTGTTTATTTCTCGCCCCATTTAGCACAATTAAAACACTGATCTATCAACAGTTCGCATCACTTGGTATATAGTCCAGTCACTCGTTTGTTGAACCAGGCTTGTTTTGGTCGATTGCTCATCTGATCGCCGTACATACACAGCTTCAAAAAGTTTTTCCTGAAAATTTACGATAGAGACTGGCATTAGCATTAAGCGTGCTAGATGTGAGTATAAAGCGCCTTCAAATAAGAAAGTATGCAAAATCAATATCAATGTGCACGAACAGTTACATAACACTCACTTGTGCTCGTGAAAGAAGTGGATCGCGATTCATACCGCGTTTGATGAATAGTAAAGACAGCTGGCCTGTGGGCTCATTATGTTCTTTTGGACGAGGCGGGAATTGATCATTCTCATTTGTTTAAACGGAGTCATGTGACAGATTTGAAGTCGTTTGAGTCGCTCATTTCAGAAAAATGACTTCTCCGTCCATCGAATGACTAAATCTGTCACGTGACGCCGTTTAAACCAATATGATTAGTCGATTCGCTCAATCTCGACTCATTCCGGCAAACAGAGCAGAAACAGCACCATGAATATCTCCTGCCGGTTATGCGATTTAGCGATGAAGGGGCAGAAAGAGAGAAAAAATGAAGCTGTTGGAAACTTTTAAAGAATAAATTAAATTTCAGCTTTTATGTAAAAAAAAAAAAAAAAAAAAAAAACGTGAGAACATTAATAAAGATTCTGAAAACTTTCTAAATACACTCATCAGCAAATGTATACAACCTGTTGTGTGATTCGGGAACCGATTTAGTTTGTAAAAGAGCTGATATACTGTTTCTGAACTATAAACTTTCCGCCAAGAAAAAATCATGTAAAATTTACTTAAAACCTTCATTTTTTTATTAAAGGGTCGATACATCTTTTCTGATTCATTTAAAATTGTTTAAGAAATTCACTTGGAATAATCGTGAATATGAAAACAACAAAATTACAAGTAGCCCGAAAATTTAATATGAAAGAGAACAAAACAGGATCAAAACTAAAAATCAATTGAAATAAAATAAAATGATTGTGGGACGTTTCGAGACTCAAACGGCACTCTTCCTCAGCCACTCAGTGCCGTTTGAGCCTCGAAACGTCCCACAGTTATTTTGTTTTATTTTAATTGATTTTTAGTTTTGATCCTGTTTTGTTCTCTTTCATATCGTAAATAAGGATCACTGGCGAAACTTGCAATTAATTTCGGCCGCAAGTATCGATTGTTCTAAATTAAAAGAAGAGAAAAAGAATGAATGAAAGAAAATCACCGTAGCCAAATTGCACGCTTTGCCATTGATAATTATCTCCACGAGTGTTTTATTTGCCAATTTATACGGCAGAGTAGATAAATTCACGTGCTCAGTCATACGGAACTGCGACATACAACGGCTTCATTAGATTGCGTCCCGCTATCTAAATTGCCTTGCATTATTCTCAGTTTTGCATTTAACGAGAGGCATCCAGTTTTGGAAAATTGCCAATGATACCATTCCGGGATAGGCGAAACCGCTTACAATCTGCAAATATTAGAGGGGCTCGCTTGTTTGATTCTTAATTAAATTTGGCAAGTGTATTAAAGTTCCTTTCACAACCATCTTTATACATGTGTATGTCTACCACGTCAAAGGTTCGGGGTGGAGGGAGCTAGATTCTTCTGTCTCATATGTGGATTACAATCGAGTCTCCCTTTGAGCTCAAGCTTCTCATTTGGTTTAATGGATCTGTCGTGAAATTTTGCTACAGTGTTTTGGAAAGGTCAATTATATAAAACAGAGTTCGGCAAAAAATTATTCGGAGATTATTCGGTGAGTCAGGCAACGCCGAGTCAATCAATTTATTCGACGAATATTTCTACAATTGACCTATACCTTCCGTGTGTTTTCCTTTCCTCAGCTCAGGTAGCAAACCCAGTTTTCAGTGTTGCCGGAGTTATTTCATTATTTCTGATTATTCGGTTGCCCAACTCTGATATAAAATCCCTTGAAAATAATGTTATTAAGAGCATCAGAAAGTTCCAAAATCCACTCATAAGCTCAATAAATGCGTTCAACAGAATTACACTTCTCAAGATGGTGGACGTGCTTTCCACGGTTATAGTTAAAATCTGGGTTGACACTAACCAATCACAACTCTACACTAAAAAAAAAGATTACCAGAAGCATGACAATGTGTGAACTGATGTAAGGGATTGTACAATTACCAAAATACTAGTGTTTGTACCATAGTTCTTGAAATTTTTGAGGAAATTCTACTTCTATAATCATATTCTGATATTAAGACTAGAATTTTCTGGTCAAAGTACGAGTACTAGATTTTCTGTGGTTCACATGTCGTTGCACTTCTGGTAATATTACTAGAATTGAGGAATCATTTTTGTCAGTGTTCTGGGTGCCGAAGATTATCGGGAATGCACACTTTCCTACACGCTGGACCCGCGACGTTACCTGAGGTAAAAAATGTTTGAACGTGAATTTAAGTTTCCATTCTGAATGTAGTTACAATACCGTGTTCATTTTTATATGATAATTAGGAAGATTTTTTAAGTATTTTCTGTTTTATTCTGTTTCAGGAAAGCAAAACTATTGCAACCGAAGTACCGATGAAGCAAGACACAATGAAAGTTCTAAAAGCTCGCGATGACAACAAAAAACTTACATATTAAGTCGAGGTTTCGTTCGTAGCTTTGCAGGTAACTTAAAACTTATTTGCGTCTGAAGCTGGCTGTGAAGAAAGGAGAGGCAATGGGCTAGAATCCAAGAAAGGCTTTAAGAGAGCCGTAGGCAAATTTGTAATATCCTCTTCACGACCACAATGACGATGAACGACACAGAAGGAGGTTGTCCAGAAGAACTGGTTCTCCAGTTCTACAATGACACATCACTGCCCATCCCTCTGGCAGTCCCATTATTGGAAGCAATCGCCACGTTAATCATCCTAGGCCTAATCATTGTTCTGACAGTCGTCGGAAACATCCTTGTCATCCTGAGCGTCTTCACTTATCGGCCGCTTCGTATCGTGCAGAACTTTTTCATCGTCTCGCTTGCCGTGGCCGATTTAACCGTCGCACTTTTAGTAATGCCTCTGAACGTGGCCTACAATCTCTTGGGACGATGGGTCTTCGGAATTTACTTGTGCAAGATTTGGCTCACTTGCGACGTCCTCTGCTGTACGGCCTCGATCCTCAACTTATCGGCCATAGCTTTGGATCGCTATTGGGCGATAACGGACCCGATCAACTACGCTCAAAAAAGGACGGTGAAACGTGTGAACTGGATGATTGTTGGAGTATGGGTGCTGTCTTTCGTTATAAGTTCTCCACCTCTCGTTGGCTGGAACGACTGGCCTAATGAGTTTCACGTTGATACGCCTTGTAGATTGACAAGTCAACGTGGCTATGTTGTGTATTCATCTCTAGGCTCATTCTATATTCCATTATTAATAATGACGATTGTTTACGCTCAAATATTTATCGCTACCCGACGACGTCTTCACCAGAGAGCTATGGCATCACGACTAAGTGCCGGTCAGAACTTATCATCAAAAGGTCGTTCTGGGGTAACACAGGACCCACAAGTCCCTGTCGAACCAGAATCAGTTAGTAGCGATAATAATCGAAGCCCATCGCCAACAAAAAGCGAGGGTAAGAAAATAGAAAAATCTGGAAAAACGAAAAAGAAGAAGAAGAAAGATAAAGACAAAGACCTTGCTAAGAGTCAGAAGGAAATGAACAGACTTCTGTCTTCTCTAGACACGGAAAATTCCTTGTCGGATATACACGATCCAAGTTCGGAGTCCGCCAAGAGGCACGAGTCGTCAACGGATACGAATGCTAATACGAATGCGAACGCCAAAGACGTCACGAGAGAGGTGAAGGAAACGAAGATCGCGGTGGTTTCCGTTTCCGGTAATAATTGGAGGCCGGCGGTTCAAGTGTCGCAGTTCATTGAAGAGAAGCAGCGGATCTCTCTGTCGAAAGAGAGGAAGGCTGCGCGGACTCTCGGGATTATCATGGGCGTCTTTGTAATTTGCTGGCTCCCGTTCTTTCTCATGTACGTCATTCTGCCGTTCTGCGCGTCCTGCTGCCCGTCGGATTTTTTCGTCGACGTCATTACGTGGCTTGGTTACATCAATTCCGCGCTCAATCCTATAATTTATACGATTTTCAATTTAGACTTCAGGAAAGCGTTTAAGAAACTTCTTCATATTTCTCCGCCGAATCGATGATCCGATCCTCCGAATCGAGGACTCTCATTTGGAGGAAGGCCTCAGTTAAATGTTTATGTCTATAGAGAACGACGCTTTTGAAAATTGAGATTAAGAGGAATCGGGTATTATGACTTTCAAAAGAAAGTAGCCTCATCGAAATTCTCACTGTTAAAGTTTTCCGTTGTTTTGGGTACAATGTTTCAAGACGTACTCTAAATTGGGCATATATTTTGCTTATTATTGACACTTTCAGCAGATTTTTCCAAACAATTTGATAGGTCATAAGTGCCACTTTATTGCAAATTCGAAAAGACTGTTTCAGTTTAAAAGTACGCACAATAGTGTGATTACATGCTTGGCGTGTGTTCGAGCAGTGTTTGAGTAACTCACTATTGTGCGTACTTTTAAACTGAAACAGTCTTTTCGAATTTGCAATAAAGTGGCACTTATGACCTATCAAATTGTTCGGAAAAATCTGCTGAATCGACTCGTCTAAATTGTTTAGATACGATTTTGCTTAGGTTTCGAGATAAACGCCCCGGAACGAAAATCCCGTGTTATTTTCCCTATACCCCGAGTCATTTTTGCTCCACCCGTTGCAGCCAATCAGAGGCCAGCCGAGGCCAGCCCGCGTTCGGATCCCTTATCTACGTTGACCACGCAGGCCTTCCATTCAATTGCGACTCTTGTTTACTCTTTGCTTGAAAGTCACAAAATGGCTCAAAGCTTACCGATATTTGAAGGAGTAAAAATGTCAACCTCGGTATTTTCTTTTGAAAGTCATAGTACCTACCCTATCCTCCCCGTGTAAAGTATGGGCATGTTTAGGCACAGAATAGGTACTACAATCAGAATGGAGACTTCGGTTCATTCTGAAGTATTATTTTCAAATAGGACTAGGAATTGGCCCTCCATAACGCAGTGTCGGAAAAAATAGCAAGATACCCACTCAAAAGAAACTTCTTGTCTAATTGTTCACACTAAAATGGCAAGTCCGGCAAAAAAAAATGTTTGAACTATCTTTATTGGTACCTTAAAAAAGTGTACCTAAACATGGCCATGTTTTACAAGGGATAAGGACAGCTGGCATTCTTAGACATTAATTATCAAATTTTGTATTTAGCGGATGAAGCGCTCGATTCGACTTAAGCCTTCCCCATATTAAAATATTCATTTTCAGGGTAAACATATTATCTGATGAAAGGTTTGCACCAGCATCAGAGCAATTTAGTATGAATAGTCATGAAGTTTCTTTCAGCGCCTCGATACGTCATTCATTTTTAAAGAAATTAGTCACTTCAAACTTTAATGAACTGAATTTTAGGAAATATAAATTTTGCTTTTCAGACATTATGTACTGAACCATGTTTGATTTTTAGAAATGATTTTTTATACTGTATTGTAATCGATAATTTCTTTATTGAAAAAATGATCTCGCACTTTTGATGACTCCCAAAAATGAACAATCTTTTGTTTGTAAGCAAACAATGAATCAAAAATATTCTTCTAAAGTTATCTTTAAATAATTAGTCAGTGGAGCCGTCGCGCTTTTTAGCCGCAACAACAAGGCTCCTTGCCTCTGCCGTAAAATTCAGCGAAATTAACGACGCGCTAATTACTTTCAAGAATCGTCCATTCCGATTCAAAGTGATTATCAGAATCAGCGAGTGGATTTTGAAAGTTGTAAAAGTGCGCATCGTTATTTTAACGAACTTTTGAGTTTGGAATCATAATAATGTGCCAATACTGTCACAGCAAAAGTACGCAATGGACCAGCAGCGGCTCGTGCAATGTGGCAACAATGGATCTCCTCCATTTAAAACTGTGTAAAATAATCGATTACTTGGTGAGGCGCAGCGCCTCACCTAGTATCGATCTTTTTGCATACGTTCAAATGGCAAAAGTGCACGGTTGCCAGATTGCACGAGCCGCCACTGCAATGGACCCATTGGTGCCGTAGTTTTAATCGCAATAAGCAAAAGAAGAAAGCGTATCAATAGCAGTACTGCCGTTTTACGCATAATAAATGGCATTTTTCAATTCACCGATGATTCCACCGGTTGAGAAAAGATTACACAGTTCAGTTCAGTGTAGGACTGTACTGCACGAAAATACTCTGATCTATAATCTTTTCTTAACTAGTGGAGTCGTCGGTGCCTTTGTAAAACTTGCGAGTATTTTATTATTTTACCAGTGATTGCACTGATTGAGAAAAGATTACAGATCAGAGTACTTTCGTTCAGTACAGTCATCCCCTGAACTGAACTGTGTAATCTTTTCTCAACCGGTGGAATCGTCGGTAAATTGAAAAATGCCACTACAATTATACGGAACACGGCAGCTCTGACCAATATTCTAATTGTAAATCAAGAACCTTGTATCTCATTTCCATGCATGTATGACAGGTCTACTCGGATAGCTTGCAATCCTTATCAGTGGGGGGCTCATACTATTTGGCAACAATGTTTTCCCTCCATCTGGATCAATGTTCAAAAATCAATTGCTAGTGAGGCGCTGATTCACTATCGAATCGATTGCTTTCCATTGAATCAAATGGAGGGAAAACATCGATGCCAAATTGAGTCTTTACACAAATTAATGGACGATTCTGTTAACCAAAGATTAAGGTGATTCCAAACAAAGCTTGTCCAGATTTTAATCCGATGGATAGCGCCACAAGCGCTGCACAAAAAGTCAACATTTTTCGGCTGATATTGATTAATTTATGCCAAAAGTACACATTTGAGAAAATTCAGCACCTGCAAACATACATCAGGAAGAATTCCTGTAAGTTTCAAGCTGATGTACTCAAAAGTAAAACCGGAAATTATGAAATACAAAAATTCCCATAAGACTCAATGAGTGCAAGCAGTGGCGTCGCGTGCCAACCGGCAACGTTGAAATTTGACTATTTAAAACCATGTAAAATATCGATTCGAGGGAGTGCACTGTGCACCTCCAACAGTTCGACCTTTCATATGGATTTAAATGGCCAAATTGCAAAGTTGCCAGATGGCACGCGACGCCACTGAGTGCAAGTGATGCAGATAGACATACTGTCACTCGCACTAACTAAGCTCATGGCGAAACGGCTTTAATACCTAACCAATTTTGATCGTACTAGGCTCAAAATATCCTTAACAAAATTCGCAGGCGCTGGCGTTCTCAGATTTTGCGTCCTTGCTGTGGTTTCACTGTAAAATGCCAAAAACACTATACTCTCCCCGAAAACAACTATAGTGGCGCTATCCATCGGATTGAAAAGTCTGGAAAAGTCTCGCTAGGAATCAACTTAAGGATAAGGAGGATGTTGCATATGAAAATGAGGTGTGATGGTTTTCGACCTAGGCCATCACCGATATGTGTAGACGTAGTTGTCCGTAATAAATAAACACCAATCTTCAGACTTATTTGAGACTATTGACATTTTAACTTTTAAGTTTTTTAGAGTATTATTAAATTAATCGAATGATCTCAAATAATTTTTACAAAAATAAGTTTTCGAAGCAGTCGTAATCCTGCAACAACCCCTTGATTGATTTACCCTTGATGTTACTGTTTTTGTGATTTCTTTCGTTTCTCATTAGCTAGAATGTCACTGATATTGAGTTCTTTGCCTACAACTCTGAATCATCACTTGTAAGTAATGAATTCTATTGCAAAGATTACAGTTTTTCAAACATTTCTGGCTGACTGCGGCTCTGGTACTAAAAAGAAAGTATACAAGTACACGCATAGCAAAAATATATGACTATCGTCGTACACATCGATGGTTCTCATAGGCGGATCCAGCAATCTGACAACAGTGTATTCTTCCAATTTCATTGTATAAGAAACAAGCGGTTGATTGATCACGAGGCAATATACTGTTTTAGTAGAGCGATATATTGTATCGATTGCCTTCCGAGGACCTCTGGTTCCAAACCAACTCTGATTCAATGTGTATTTTCCTCCTAGGAGCGTATTTTTGGGCCATTAAATCAAACCATTAATGCGATCTTCTACAATGGGTCTGTTGCGTACTTTTGCTACATCAATATGACACATTATTTCTAACGTAAACTTCGGCGAAAATAACGATGCGCACATTACAAACTTTCAAAATCCACTCATTAACTTAGAAAAGACTTTCCATTTCAAATAACCCGCGCTACACTAGACACTATATCACCGACTTATAACTAGATAGATGGAACCATCTCGTTTATGTAAACATGAACAGAACTTACAAACATTGGAACGTTTCGTTTAGATGCGTACATTACTTGTATTATTTTGTAATCTTTGATAAACCGAAAAGACCAGACAGCAAATGCAGCCAATAGTTCATGTATTTAGAACGGAATTCCATCATTTTGTAGTTACGATGTTGTTTACTTATGCACGCTGGTTCCGTCTATGTAGTAGTATACCGGTGCAAATAGTGTCTAGTGTAGCGCGGGCTGTTTGAAATCGAAGTGAGTTTTGAAGTTAATGAGTGGATTTTGGACGTTTATAATGTGCGTATCGTTATTTTCGCCGAATTTTACATAATAATCAAGGCTGCATATTGTTGTAGCAAAAGTATGCAACAGACCCATTATTAATTCTAAGTCCCCGAAAGTGCTTAATTATGCCTGGTCCACGACTAAAACTGCCGGTGACGACAAGACATTATATAGATTAAACGATACATTTGGAGGCTAGAAACACCCAAATTCTCGCCAGATTCGCGCCCATTCCACAACGACAATAACATTCGGGTGATTCCAACCTCCAAATGCATAGTTTAATCTGTAATATGTAGTTGATTGCGGCATTTTTTAGTCAAGGAACGAGGTATAATTAAGCATTTTCGAGAACGCAGAATTGATACTTAATCGCAAAAAGGTTGGATTAATTGTTTGATTTAATAGCCTAAACCGCTCCAAAATGCACTTACGGGAAAAATACACGTTGAATTAGAGTTGTTTTGGAACCAGAGGTTTTCACTTTTTTTCTAGGCATTGCATTTTCTCAAAAGATAAATTAATAAAACACCTGGTAATAATACAATATTAATTTGCTTTTGGTGGAATTCTACTTCTTCATTTTATTTCACCTGTAAACTGACGAAATGGAGCATTGGACGAAACCAACTTTTTTTTAAGGACATAAAAAATTGGACTAAAATTACAGGACAAAAGACATACTTTAGACAAACAAATAATTGGACTAAAAACTCATGGACGTTGCTGTTGAGGACAAAAATAATAAAAGGACCAATTGTTCTACAGGACGAAATTTGATTGGACGAATTATCAAGGACCAATTTTCATAGGACGAAGAAAAGTGGACAACAAATCGAGAGGACGAAAAAAACGGGACGAAACGTCTGTTAACCTCGGACAGTAATCGATACAATATATCGCTCTACTAAAACAGTCTATATTTCCTTCAATAATCGATTTTTAATCATATATTTAAATGGGAAGTATAACCGCTCATGCCACTTTAACTACATTCGAAAAACTAATCTCAAATGTGCTCATAGGATTCAAAGAACTCAGCATAAAAAAATAGAAAGGGGGAAAAAACTTTGCCTATTTACTCCGAAAAACTTTCATGGGAAGAGGAAATGACATTTAAATTCCGTGCTCTACGTCAGACATAATTTACTATTGTATCTTACAACTTCTTTGCTACTTCTTTTAGAAAAAAAAGAACTTTTGATCAAACTTTTGTGATAAATTTTTGACGATTGAGAACTTTTGAAGAAGGAAAAAACATACCCAGTCGGAGATAAAATGCCGAGCATTGTTTGCTCACTTATAGTGGATTTCTTTGAAGTTTTTCTTTTTGTCTTGTCTCTGTTTCACGCGTGTCGCTCTGTGGCGTAGCGCAATTTGGCAACGTTGTACCGTGTCCATTTAAACCCATATAAAAGGTCAAATGCGAAGGTGTTCACCGAACACTCAATACTTCGATCTTTTTCGTGGGTTTAAAAGGACGGACTGCAGCGTTGCCAAATTGCACGCTACGCCACTGGTACCCAAGCTTAATTTTGTAAAATGGAGGACTGCCAACTTGTGACAACAGTGACTTACTTAAAACTGACCGATTATTTAAATAAAAATGAAATAAAATACAAAATACATATAGAAAAGAAATATCCTCCGATTATATGAGACTGCTCGTAAAATCATAGTTGCTAAATTCTTCGAACGTTAGCGGTTCAGCTTTGGTGCTGTCCAGACTAAGTACTTCGTCACCGCGATAAACCATTTTTATGCACGACACTAATGGGAGTGCATATCAGAGGCGTAGCGTGCAATTTGGCAACGCTGCAGTTTGTTCATTTGAACCCATGAAAATGATCGAACTACTGGGTGTTCGGTGAACACCTTTGCATTCGACCTTTTATATGGGTTTAAATGGACACAGTACAATGTTGCCAAATTGCACGCTACGCCACTGGTGCATATTGGTTTTTGTCCGCGTATTTCACTTACTGGCACAATGCATTTTACAGCTAAACATTTATTTCGAGCCACAATAACCTCCTAATGATAATATAAAATTATACGTAATTTCAAAATAAGTTTTAGAAATTTTCAGGCAGTGGATATAAGGAGAATCTCAAATTCGCAACTATTAAAAGCGTTCGTCAAAAGAAAATGATCAATGTCCATTAATACAATACCGCCTCTACTCATACCATGCTGCTTCTTTTGAAACAGTGAAGTTAGTGTTCGTCTTGGTTCATGTAAGCTTATGGCGTTATCGAGGTTTCGGTTCGTTTTTTGAAGTTCAACCAAAATTGGAAAAGTACGTCAGTAATGAAAGTTTATGGCTTAGTTACTTCCCCAAAGCAGTATAAGAGTTGAAAATCATGTTTTGAGAGGATAAATCTCGATTTTGCATTTCACCAAAATTTCATTCTCCATAAGTGACAAGCGTACGTATACCAAGACTACCCTAACCTCAAAGAAGCAGCTTGGTATGTTTAGCGACGGTATTGATTAATAACATCAATAGGCCTTGCAAATGACGAGCAACACTGCATTGTGCTTTATAAATCCAGATTACTTATTTAAACTTGAAATTCGAGCGTATCCTGTCTGATGAATGTAGCCATTCCTTTTTAACGAGTCATTGTTTTATGTTAAAGGGCGTGTAACTGTAATTATACCGAGAAAGTTGTTGGATATAAAATAAAATATAAAACAACCATGATAGAAATCCATAAAAGTATGACTGTCTACCTATTGACCTGCAGCTCGATTAAATTGTCCGACCTTGCCTTTCTCCAATGATTGTAATTCTTTTAAAATTACAATAAAATGAAATAAAGCTAGGGGAGATGCTAATAAAACGACTAGATTCCGTTATAAAGGCTCAATATAATATACGTATCTGTAAAAAAATAAGGAATCCTATTAATTTAGGATGAAAATACACAATTACACATTCCTTCATGAATAGCATTATCATTGCTTCAATTGTCGAATATTTTTTGTTGTCTCCCCCCTACCTTTTTTTAATACAGCCGTTATTTATTTCATTTTATTTCAGTCCGTGTTTATTCACTCGAATGACTTTCAAAGTGCGAGTTAGTCCTTAGGTAATAAAATGGATAGTAAAATTTTTATGTCAGTGAGAGAGGACAAAAAACTTTTGATTTGAGAGCACGGGAAGAGAATGAATTGTTTTAGTACAGCCATACATCGTATTGATTTCCGTCCGAGGACGTCTGCTCTGTTTCAAACAAACTCTGATTCAATGTAATTTTCACATCAGCGCATTTTTGAACAAACGTTTTGGCTATTGAATCAAACAATTAATGCGACCTTTTTGCGATTGTGAGCTTCACATTATTGAAAATGCTTCAGTATATATGCCTGGTTCCACGATTAAACCTGCCGAAATTAACAAGATTTTATAGATTTAAGGTGATTCGCCAAGCGAAGCTTGTCCACCTGTCCAGATTTCAATCTGATGGATAGCGCCACTGGCGCTGCTCAAAAAGTCAACATTTTTTGGCTGACATTGATTAATTTACACCAAAAGTACATATCTGAGGAACGTCAGAACCTGCAAACATCCCTCAGGAAGCATTCCTGTAAGTTTCAAGCTGATGTACTCAAAAGTTAAGCCTTAATGAATGCGAGTGAGGCAGATAGACATACTGTCACTCGCACTCACTCGCACTCACTAAGCTTATGGCGAAACGAATTTCATAATTTACTGCTTTAATTCTTATCCAATTTTGCTAGTTTTGGGCTTAAAATATCCATAAAAAATGTCTCAGGTGCCAAAGTTCTTAGATTTTGCCTTTTTTCTTTGGTTTCAATTTAAAATGCCAAAAACACGTCTTTTCCCAAAAGCGACTGGAGGCCCTATCCATCGGATTGAAATCTGGAAAAGTTTCGCTTGGAATTACCTTAAGCGATGCATTTGAAGGTCGGAATCACTCCAATGTTATGTTGTTATTGGCTCACCCGACTAATCATTAGTGAAATGTGCGCAATCAAATTTATTGGTTTATCGGGTGATTTTCAACCTTCAAATGTATCGTTTAATCTATTTAATATCTTGTTGATATCGGCAATTTCGGTCGTGGAATCAGGCACAATTAAACGTTTTCGAGGACGTAGAATTCATAATTGTAAGAAGGTTGCATTAATTGTTTGATTTAATTGTCTAAATTTCCATAAAAATAGTCAGGTGAACCAATTCTTTTTTTTGTGTATTTTAAATCCCAGATAAATCGTATGAAATTGACACCAGTGGTTTGAAGGGTACCGAAATTCGAATGATGTATATGAAACGCAGAACGAAGTAATGAAAAGGAATGGAGTGAAGTGGACATGGGCGGAACCAGAAATTTGTCTTTCTTTCTCTCTCTCTCTCTCTCTCTCTCTCTCTCTCTCTCTCTCTCTCTCTCTCTCTCTCTCCTCTCTCTCTCTCCCTCTCTCTCTCCCCCCTCCCTCCCTCTCTTCTCTCTCTCTCTCTCTCTCTCTCTCTCTCTCTCTCTCTCTCTCTCTCTCTCTCTCTCTCTCTCCTCTCTCTCTCTCTCTCTCTCTCTCTCTCTCTCTCTCTCTCTCTCTCTCTCTCTCTCTCTCTCTCTCTCTCTCTCTCTCTCTCTCTCTCTCCTCTCTCTCTCTTCTCTCTCTCTCTCTCTCTCTCTCTCTCTCTCTCTCTCTCTCTCTCTCTCCTCTCTCTCTCTCTCTTCTCTCTCTCTCTCTCTCTCTCTCTCTCTCTCTCTCTCTCTCTCTCTCTCTCTCTCTCTCTCTCTCTCTCTCTCTCTCTACGGTCATTTAAACACACGTGTTAGGAAAGGACAACAAAGTGGGCCATAACGTGACTTTATCCCCTATCTCCGTCCTTTTCTAACGCTTGTATTCAAATAGAAGGAGAGAGAGACAGATTCCTTTATCCGCCCATGAAAGTGAAGGGGCCCGGAAAACTTTTGGGAATTATTTAGAGAGGTGGTTTTTAAAAAGCGCACCCATTCAGACGTCCTTAAAAGTCCAAACTGAAAAACAGCGAGCACAAAACGTGAAAACAAGCTTATGCGCGAGAAGCTCAAGTTTCGTAGAAGGATTTTAAAAACTGGCCGTATTATGGAGGAGCGAGTATATATATGCAAAGTGCACCATTTTATATGATGAATAATCTCATTAGAACCGTTAAAGCGTAGAACGTTCTGTCGCATCACAGAGGGAGGAAATGCACCGAATACTGAAAAACACTGTTGCCTGACCGTTGCGGTCGTTCAGAATAATACTATCCATCAACCGCCCTTTTTTGTTAGTGATATCACAGAATAATACAATCAGAACGAAAACTCTGTCGGATTTTGAAGCAAATTATTTTCGCGTCCGCCATGTTGGGATATAGGATATTTACATCTGGATTCGCGCTCGAAAAAAAACTTTAGGACATGATCCGCGAAACTTTTTATTTTGAAATGCCATTAGATTAAAAGTGAGGCTGGAAACTCAAGATTTCTTTCCAGAATTTACAGAAATAAATGAATTTCAACACAAATAACACACGCCGCCATGTTGGGAAATAGGACCACAGCGTTGCCTATTGGTGCCGGTAAATTTCAAACTTGCTTCCATTGGCTCTTATGGGAGTTTCCGTTCTGATTGTATTATTCTGTGGTGATATCATTGCGATCGTCACTCACTATCGTCATTTTCACTGGGTTTTAAGTAAGAATATACTATTCACCCTGGCAAAAATGATCCATACCGGTCCATAAGGTCCATAACCAATTCCCTATACAGAGTATGCATATGTATCGATATGTATGAGTCCAAATGGATATGTATGGATCTGTAAGGATATCAACACGTTTACCCATGATGCATCCGCTTATGATACGTATCCATTTTCTGAGAGGAAATTGGTTATGGACCTTCTGGACCTATATAGATCATTTTTGCCAGGGCAATCGCATATCAACTTAGCAAGGAGCCCCACATATAGTATGTTTCAGAAGTCCTGGCTACTCCCCTGTATTTCGACAACGGTGCGGAATGTTTGCATTTTGTTAAAACCAGGCATAGGGTTTTTGGAGGTGAACTTTCACGCTGGAGGGTCCATTTTCCTCTAAACCCCCAAAAAAAATTTAGGGGAATTTTTGGCCCCTAACTCAAAATATTCAAACCATGACCCCTATTTTGTGATACATCGTTAGAAAGGATATAAAAAATTCAACATTTTGGCGAAAACCGGAGGTGAATATCGTTTTTTTGTCGATGTATCGAAGGTCAAAGTTCGATTTGGACCCATTTTCAAAAAAGCATTACTCCTATTTGAAAAGTCGCAATTTAAAAAACTACTAGTCTAAAATACTTTAAAACGCAAGTATTCTTTAGAAAAAAATACAACCACGGCACAAATTTGGTCAAAAGTTCGTTTTACAGCCCCCAACAATTATTTTGAACGTTTTTACCCCCCACAAAGGTCAATCTCAAAATTTTCGAAGGACGGCCCCTGATCGAATGATAGAGCGCTCGAAAAAACATAAAAAAATTGAGCATTTTGGCGCAAACTGGAGGTCAATATCGGTTTTCACATTCGAAACATCGAATGTCAAAGTTAGAGTTACAAAGTAACTCAATCCATACCAATATAAAGTTCTGCATTTTAGACAACGCGGTGGAAGCACGTTCTTTATTATTTGAACATAAAATGTATCTCCACAATAGATTTTTAATTTAGGACATTTAGCAACTACGAAAACCAACTAATCCAAGGGTCATTCCATTTTAAATCAACCAAAATTAATGAAATATGTTGCTGCCTAGTCATGGATTTTGGTAATATTTTGTGGGGTGATTGTAACTACTTTTAGTAGCTCAAAACGTTTTTTCATATTTTTTAGCTTACGGCCCCTGAGATATAGGCAACCGGAAATTCAAAAATTGCGATTTTAGGCTTATCTTTGAACGCGTGCCACAGCCTTAATTCTCAACGGAAAGATGCGGTTGAGGTCTCATTTTGATGCATTTTGTGTCCTCTTTTCATTGCTTTACATCGTTTTTCATTAATTGAAGGTTTAGCAGGTTGCATACCCATTTGAACTTTGGTGACCCTATTCCAATTTTTCCGATTTTTGATAATTTTTTTTAATAGGACAGCGTGGTAGAAAAAATTCTACTTTCCAAGCTTTAAGTACACTACTAAGAGTACCTGCTCAAAAAAAATTGGATCTCCTGAGCAATTTTTTCTAGTTGAAAAAATTGCTTAAAGTCGGCTGAAATTAAGAAAGACCCAACTTTGAGGTTAAAAAAGTCGATGTGGGGATTCATGAAAAAATTTTAAAAAAAATAACTAAAATCCCGCTTTTATGTCTACTTTCAATATCTGAAGTCGAAAGTTTGTGTATTTGATCGCTACAGTCAAAATTTTTTTTTTCAAAATTGGTAAAAATACAATTTGCTCGAACACAAGCGATTGAAGCGAATAGAAGAGCCAACTCTTTGAGGTTTAAAAATCTCGCAAAATCTCTAAAATGATCGCTTTTAAGTCCTTTTTCAACGCCTGAAGTCGAACTTTTGATTACTGAAGCGCTTCAGTTGAAAAACAAGTTCGAAAAATGGGTTTTAAAAAAACACAATTAGCACGGCCACAATCTGAGCTCAGTTCAGGGCATAGGGGCCGTCGCGTGAAATTTTCCCAATTTTACAAGCTTGTATTTCAATTGAAGCGCTTCATTTAATCAAATTTCGATTGCAGGCGTTAAAAAAAAAAAGGATTTAAAAGCGATCATTTTAGAGATTTTGCGAGATTTTTAAACCCAAAGAGTTGGTCTTCTATTCGCTTCAATCGCTTGTTTTCGAGCAAATTGTTTTTTTACCAATTTAAAAAAAAAAAAATTCGACTGTAGCGATCAAATACACAAAGTTTCGACTTCAGATTTGAAAGTAGACAAAAAAGCGGTGATTTTAGTTATTTTTTAAGTTTTTTTCATGAATCCCCCCCTCGACTTTTTTAACCTCAAAGTTGGGTCTTTCTTAATTTCAGCCGCCCTTTAAGAAATTTTTTAACTAGAAAAAATTGCTCAGGAGATCCAATTTTTTTGAGCAGGTACTCTTAGTAGTGTACTTAAAACTTGGAAAGTAGAATTTTTTTACCAACGCTGTCCTATTAAAAAAAATTACAAAAATCGGAAAAAAAAAAAAATTGGAATAGGGTCACCAAAGTTCATATAGGTATGCAACCCGCTAAACCTTCAATTAATGAAAAAAAGATGTAAAGCAATGAAAAGAGGACACAAAAGCATCAAAATGAGACCTCAACCCCATTTTTCCCTTTTTGGTTAAACTGTGGCACGCGTTCAAAGATAAGCCAAAATCGCAATTTTTTAAATTTTCCGGTTGCCTTTTCTCAGGGGCCGTAAGCTAAAAAAATATGAAAAAAATACGTTTTGAGCTACTAAAAGTAGTTACAATCACCCCACAAAATATTACCAAAATCCATGACTAGGCAGCACAGGCTCTGGTTGATTTAAAATGGAATGACCCCCAAATATTTTCATTGGCATCGGAAACCGTGCGTCTTCTCTTTCAACTTTAGATCAATTGACTCCTGATGTGTTTGCCCGTTCATTTCCGAATGCAGCTGCGGCTAATTCGATAAAATCAATATTGCTCCGGAAAATTTCAGAGCCTCCCCCGCACCCACTCTTTTCAACCCCCCCCCCCACCCCCCGAGCACGGGTATCAGTATCCTTTTTACTAACTAGTTAATCGCAGTTAGGCACTGTGTATACATCAAACAATGAAAATTGTTTCATCTGAAATATGTGTTTATATGTACGGGGGCTGGTGAGTGTTGGTGTTTTGAGTGGTGAGTGCATGGGCAGATACAGGAGTATGTCTTTCCTCTCTCTCTCTCTCTCTCTCTCTCTCTCTCTCTCTCTCTTCTCTCTCTCTCTCCCTCTCTCTCTCCCTCATCTCTCTCCCTCTCTCTCTCCCTCTCTCTCTCCCTCTCTCTCCCACTCTCTCTCTCCCTCTCTCTCTCTCTCTCTCTCTCTCCCTCTCTCTCTCTCTCTCTCTCTCTCTCTCTCTCTCTCCCTCTCTCTCTCTCTCTCTCTCTCCTCTCTCTCTCCCTCTCTCTCTCCCTCTCTCTCCCACCTCTCTCTCTCTCTTCCAATTTGAACACATGTGTTAAAAAAGGGTAGCAGAAGGGGCCATCACGTGACTTCACCAGCTATGTCCGTTCTTTCTAACGCACGCGTTCGATTGGGAGGGAGGGGAGAGAGATAGACAAAGTCCTGTTTGGTGAGTGGTGAGTGGGGGGAGAGAAGTAAACGAAGGGAGTGTATTTCTCCTCTCTCTCTCTCCTCTCCCTCTCTCCCTCTCTCTCCCACTCTCTCTCTCTCTCCCTCTCTCTCTCCCTCTCTCTCTCCCTCTCTCTCCACTCTCTCTCTCTCTCTTCCCAATTTTAAACAAAGTGTTTAAAAAGGGTAGCAGAAGGGGCCATCACGTGACTTCACAGCTATGTCCGTTCTTTTCTAACGCACGCGTTCGATTGGGAGGAAAAGAGAGAGATAGACAAAGTTCTGTTGGTGAGTGGTGAGTGGGAGAAGTAAACGAAGGGGAGTGTGTTATTTCTCTCTCTCTCTCTCTCTCTCTCTCTCTCTCTCTCTCTCTCTCTCTCTCTCTCTCCCTCTCTCCCTCTCTCTCCCACTCTCTCTCTCTCTCTTCCAATTTGAACACATGTGTTAAAAAAGGGTAGCAGAAGGGGCCATCACGTGACTTCACCAGCTATGTCCGTTCTTTTCTAACGCACGCGTTCGATTGGGAGGAGAGAGAGAGATAGACAAAGTCCTGTTTGGTGAGTGGTGAGGGTGAGAAGTAAACGAAGGGGAGTGTATTTCTCTCTCTCTCTCTCTCTCTCTCTCTCTCTCTCTCTCTCCCTCTCTCTCTCTCTCTCTCTCCCTCTCTCTCTCTCTCTCTCTCTCTCTCTCTCTCTCTCTCTCTCTCTCCCTCTCTCTCTCTCTCTCTCTCTCCCTCTCTCTCTCCCTCTCTCTCTCCCTCTCTCTCCCACTCTCTCTCTCTCTTCCAATTTGAACACATGTGTTAAAAAAGGGTAGCAGAAGGGGTCATCACGTGACTTCACCAGCTATGTCCGTTCTTTTCTAACGCACGCGTTCGATTGGGAGGAGAGAGAGAGATAGAAAAATTTCCGTTTGGTGAGGGGGTGAGGGTGAGAAGTAAAACGAAGGGGAGTGTTTTCTCTCTCTCCCTCTTTTCTCTCTTCTCTCTCCTCTCTCCCTCTCTTCTCTTCTCTCCCCCTCTCTCTTTTCCCCTCTTTCTCTCTCTCTCTCTCTCTCTCTCTCTCTCTCTCTCTCTCTCTCTCTCTTTCCGATTTGAACACATGAGTTAGAAAAGGATAGCAGAGGAGATCATCACGTGACTTCACCCGCTATCTCCGTTCTTTTCTAACGCACATACGTTCCAGTCGTTCAAATGGGAGGAGAGAGAGAGATAAACAATGCGAGTGGTGAGTGGGAGACGTAAACGAAGGGGAGTGAAACTGACAATGCCGAATTTCATTCATGTTGAATCCCCACTATTTTTCCACACGACGCATAATCCATTCTGAATGTAACCTAAATATTTACCCTTAATCCGGCACCGCGTGCACGTCAGCAGTACATGCGAGTGAATGCGGCGACACTCGCAAGCCAATGTTGGTTGTCAACCGAGTCGCTAGAAATATACGTAAACAAGAAATCTGAAAATATATAAAATCAATTTGTATTTATTATCCTAGAATTTCGGATTTTTATCTCTGTCTCTCTTTGTCTCCCCCTCTTTCTCTTACTCTGTTTCCATCCCCCTCCTGAAGTGTTCTCCTCAACCGTTTCATATATCTATACCGGTGGTATTCATAGTCATTGAACCTATCACTGGCGCAACCAGGATCTCTTCCATCTCTCTCATTTCCCATTTGAATGTGTAAGTAGGAAAAGGACAGACAGAGGGGGTTTTATCCCGATGTCCATCCTTGTCTAACATACGTGTTTTAATGGAGAAAAGAGAGAGATGAAGGAACTCTCGGTGTGCAACTGGGACCTATGCCTTCTAAATAAATCTCTTTCGAGGTTTTTCTGTATCATGGAGTAGAGCAACCAATGCAATTTTGCTGTTTTGCCGTTTAACTTATACAAGAATATCGATTCTGTAGGTTTCGCACTCACAAAAAAATTAATTATTTTACATAAATTTAAGTGAAGAGAATCCATTGTTGCAACATTGCTCGAACCGCTACACAGTGGAGCGAGTCAATGAGATGGGTCGGTCGTGGAATATATTTTTTAAAACGCAAATCTGAATGTTATTGCAGTAAAAAAACTAACTATGTATGGTGATTCCCGTGGGAAATTTTACAATGAAACCTTTTTCAAACGTTTACGTTACGTATTAACGTAAACGTTTATTACGTTCCGTTACGTATTACGTTACGTTACGTATTAACAAGTACGCATTTAAAGTCGTCAAGCATTGTCCGGCCTCTCCCATTGACTCGCTCCATTGTGCGCCACAAGTACTATGACCTAGAAAAGAAAGTATCACAATGGAAATTTCCGTCATTTCAATTTTCGACCAATTTTAAGGAATTTTGCGATTTTCAGGTACTTTAGACTTAAACAAAATTACCACCACTTGAAAGTATACCCGTGATAAAAATAATCTAAAACTCAGTCGCAGAAATGTAAAAAGTTACTTAAAATAATATCGATTACAGGACTGACTTTCTTTGTAAGTCATAGTACATAAATAGTTAGACCCAATGAGCTATAACTTTAGAGTGGCAGCGGGCTGGTCCACCTTGTGCCACACAGGGTAGAAGGAATCCCGGGAAAAAGCGGAATTTGGACGGCAGATTCCAAGGTTTGAGGTTAAATTTTGTAGGTCGTTCGGAATTTGGCGGGAATTTGGACGGCAGATTCGTAGGTCGTTTCCGGCGATGCCCGAGTTTGTTTACGAAACGACCGGAAACAACCTACAAAACTTAACCTCAAAATCGATTTTTACGGCAAGATGGCGGCGCCCTAGGTGACAACAATGAACCAGCGGAACGTTCCTTGATGTGCCACTCTAAAGTTATAGCTCATTGGTTAGACCAAATTGTATGTAAAATCACTGGCGCAGCTAGAAATGCATTATCTCTCTCTTTCTCTCTCCATTGAAAAACGTATGTTACACAAGGTAGACAAGGATAGGTAAGGAGGCGATAGAACCCCCTCTTTGTATCCTTTTTATATATTAATACATACATATTCAAAAGAAAAATGAGAGAAATGGAAAAGGTCCTGAGTTTTTCCCTTGTTTACATTAATTGTACAATGACACTGCTAAAATAGAGGAGAAAATAATAGTCAGATCCAGCAATGTATGTAGAATTAGTCACGTGACTCCGCCTTTTCCTCTATCCCTTTCTAACGCATGTTTTCAACTAGGCCCGGCTGAAGAGAGAGAAAGGCAAATTCCTGAATCCGGTTTTGCTGGATAATAATTCAATGACTATGAATACGGCCGCAAAAATCAAGCTCAATACGCACGCATAATGAAATCCGAATGGAAATTAATCGCCAAAGAAGTAATAGTTATTATTCAATTAGCTTTCGTGTATAAAATTAATGTAATATATTTGGTATTTACGTATTTATTGTTTATTAAGTTTTGGAGTTATTAGTAAATTAATTATTCTTTTCTTTCGGTGCTCTTTTATTTCCTGTGAGTGTTATAACCACAATGCTTTGCTAAACTAACTTCATACTTTGCTTCACTAAGAATTGAAGGGAAAAGTTGTGAATTCTGATTATTTCATCAAAGGAATTCAGAAGTTTATATTCTTTTTTGTCGCAAACGTTATCTATAACTGAGATATTAACATGGAATTTTGAACTGGAAATGAAAAAAGATTTCCGCTCATTTTGAGACTCGTCAGGAAGCAGTGTTGCCAGATCGGGAGTAAAAAGCCGTATTGTCCCCCATTTAAATCAATGTAAAACGTACGGCTTTTTCACCCCAATCTGGCAACACTGTCAGGAAGATGGTCGAATAGAGTCGTGAAGTTAACAGAAATTTCATGGAGATGCCAGCAGCCCTCATGTTTGTCTTAAAACGTTTACTATAAAGCAGACAGTATGCACTATAATCTGAGATCGGAAAAGAGAGTGGCCAAAACTCAGGTCAAAAAAGTCGTAAAAAAAGCATCGTTTTCGACTTTTCAAGCATAATTTAATTCTTGTCAGTGACATTTCTGGGTTTCAATTGCTTAGAAAGAGTGTTCTCTGTGATGAAAATTGGTCTTGAAAGTTTTTAAATGATAAAAACGATAAGTGGATTTTTAACATGTGGGCAAACTAACCTACAAACAACATTAAGGTAGGTGACCCAAAGGTGGCCATACCTAAGCTTGGGGCCAATTTGCACTAATAAGGAATGAGAGAGAAAAAAACTAAATACCTCAATTTACTCTTCAGACAGTTGGCTATCATAAACTGATTTCATTTTTATAATTTTATTTTGTTTTTGGGTTTTTTTTTTGCATTTGAAAAAAGTAGGGTTTTGACATCGCGCAAAACGTGCACCTAAGGTGGCCACCCCTAATATTTTTGATGCACCTAAGGTGGCCACCCCCTTTCAAATTTTATGAATACGCATTCGAATGCTATTGTTTTGTTCACAGATGGAATCAATACCTTTGTTTAATCAAAAAGTATAATGATAATGATAAAGTTATAATGTTAAAGGGGAGTTTTAACTCTTTTTGGCCCTCTTACATTTTTTTATTTTTTTATCGCTAATTTTCCCATTTATAATTGATGATAATATTCCAAAAATGGTTGTCAATAGTAATTAATTAGCTGCTGATAGTATCATTAGTTCATCTTTACTAATTACCATTACAGGGAATTATAAACTAAATATTAGTACCCATCAGGGAGTCAACGGGGACCATAAGTATCAGTGAGTGCAAATAAAATAGAGAGAGAAAAACTTATTTTTTCATCTTTTCCGTGAAAATTTATATTCAGTGGAATTTTTTATTTTTCTTTGCTCCTTTTTAGTCCAGTTGTGCGTTTTGACACATTATGCTAATAATATCGGCCTATGATTCGTTAAAATTAATTTTTCACCTACCGTAGGTCAATATAAACATGTTACAAAAACGAGCGGGCCACCTTAGGTGCACCAGTCAAACCACGTGTTTACACAAATATTTGCTGATATCGTCAAAACAGGGAAAGTTTACGAAAAGAGAATCATGACTCATGAAAGAAGGGTAAGTAAGCATTTAAAAAATGTACAACAAGTCAAGATTAAATTAGTTTATAGGCTTAGCTTTTACGATTGCTTAATAACGTGAAAATTGTAAGAAGGCCTGCCAAAATGGTGATCACCCTTTCCCTCACCGACTGAATCACCCGACACACTTGATTTTTGGTATGGGGGACGCAATGGCATCCTGTTACTCAGCACTAACGCCATCTATTGTCAATTCATAAAACTAACGGAAATAAACGGGGATGGGCCACCTTTGGGTCACACACCTTATGACCAAAGAGTAAACGAGAGCTTGGTCAACGCAGATAAGGGGTCGGAACGTGGGCTGGCCTCTGATTGGCTGCTAGTGTGGTGCAAAAATGTCTTAGGGTATAGGGAAATTAACACGGGGTTTTCGTTTCGGGACGTTTATCTCGAAACCTGTGCAAAATCGTCCGTAAACAATTGATGCGAGTCGATTTAGCAGAATTTTCCGAACAAATTGATAGGTCATAAGTGCCACTTTATTGCAAATTCGAAAAGACTGTTTCAGTTGAAAAGTACGCACAATAGTGAGTCACTCAAACACTGCTCAAACACACGCCAAGCATGTAAACACACTATTGTGCGTACTTTTCAACTGAAACAGTCTTTTCAAATTTGCAATAAAGTGGCACTTATGACCTATCTATTTGTTCGAAAAATGCTGCTAAATCGACTCGAATAAATTGTTTACACACGATTATGTACAGGTTTCGAGATAAACGTCCCGGAATGAAAACCCCCTTGTTAATTTCCCTATACCCTAAGACATTTTTGCACCACGCTAGCAGCCAATCAGAGGCCAGCCTGCGTTCTGATCCTTTATCTGCGTTGACCGCGCAGGCCTTCCATTCAATTGCGACTATTGTTTACTCTTTGATTATGACATTGGACAAAAACGATTGGACTAATGAAGCTCGTACAAACTTATTCAATGAACAAATGAATGGTCCAATCTGATGTAAAAATCAGCGAAAATCATGCTCAATAAGTCTAAAATTCAGTAATAAAGTCACAAAACTGCTTAAATGGCAAGTGGTGGTTCAACGCAGGTATATCATGGGAGATTATTCCTGTCTCATTCGTCACTTTCTCCGCGGAAATACGGAGACATGTCTCAATAAGGCATTTGCAAGAGTCTGAAGTGTTGTGTTTTTTATAAAGGAAATTAAATTACTTGAGAAGCTAAGAACAAAGATGCCTTTGGTTTTTAATTAAGTCCCATTGTTAACGAGATTAGATTTTGACCCAAAATACATTGTCTTAAATGGAAATTCCGCGTAGTGACGCCACTACGCACACGGTTTTCTACAAAACTCGTGTGTATTTTCAAAACCGGACACTTAGGAAAAAACCAAAAGCACCATTGTTCTCAGCTCATCAAGTACTATCATTTTCTTCATAAAGAACGCAACATTTAAGACCCTTGCAGCTGCCCCATTCAGATAGGAATCTCCCATGGTACCTGCGTCTCTCCGCCGCTAAGGCCAATTCTGAGAGTGAATTTCGCAATTTTTTAGTGTACCCATCGTTCTTTTTACAGTTTTTTATGCAAGAATCCACTCTTTAATCCCCTGTTGCAAAGCCCCATTGTCTGGTCACCATTTAATGCTTTCGCACAAACAGCTCAAGAATCTACTGTGATGAATAGCAACAGGTAAGTTCCATGAAATTTAATTTATTGATTCTAATTGAAGCACTAAAATAGTCCTGCTGTTCAACAAAGAGCTCTAAAAACTCGGCAGTGGCGTCGCGTGCAATGTGACAACGTTGTATTTGGTGCATTTGAACTCATGTGAAATGTCGAAAGCGAAGATGTTCACTGAACACCCAATAGCTCGATCTTTTTCATTGGTTTAAATGGACCAAAAATAAAGTTGACAAATTGCACGCTACGCCGATGCTAGAGGGTGATGTACGACCGATATTATGGTGTCAAAAGTCAAAACAAATTCAGACGATGATGTCAGAAAATCGTATCCTTGGGGTACGACATAAGTTGACCTCTCTTGAACTGAAAAAGTTCTGAGGGATTCTCAGCGATATTGGACCGAGGTGGTATAAGTAAACAAAAAGTTCAGAGAAAAAATAATCTCAATTTTTCCGGCAGAGGCAGAGGGCATAGGCGCGGTGGTGACCGGTCCTACTATTCGGTCCTGCCAGCCGGGACAAAAATAAAATTAGATACTCATCAAGTCTACTCACGCACGGCGGAATCCTCTTTCAAACGTGTTCTGAGTAAAGAATACGTCTGTAATGCATGATGAGAACAATTTTGACCCTCAATCGCATTTCCTCATTCAAATACTGAGGATGGAATACCGCGGTGACTGTTGATGTTTGATGTGTGTGAGTTCTTTATTTCTGTTTATAGAGGACAGTGTTGCACTATATCGCGGCGATTCGACGAAACCACCTCTCGCGTTTTGGCTGTTTAAATGCGCGTGTTAAAGTGATTCCAGGCGAAACTTTTCCAAATTTCAATCCAATGGATAGCGCCACTAGTCGCTTTTGGGAAAAGTCGTGGTTTTGGCATTTTAAATTGAAAACCAAGAAAAAACACAAAATCTAAGAACGTCACTACCTGCAAAAATTTTTCCAAATATTTTGAGCCCAAAAACGAGCAAAATTGGTTAAGAATTAAAGCCGTAAATTATGAAATTCGTTTCGCCATAAACTTAGTAATGCAACGTCTAGTCTCACTCGCACTCATTGAGGCTTATGGGAATTTCGTATTTCATCATTCACAGCTTTATTTTTGAGTATATGAGCTTGAAACTTACAGGATAGCTTCCTAAGGTATGTTTGTAGTCGCTGACTTTCCTCAAATTTGTATTTTCGACTAGAATTTACCAATTTCAGCTTAAAAATGTTGACTTTTTGAGCAGCGCTAGTGACGCTATCTATTGGATTGAAATCTAGACAAACTTCGCCTGGAATCCCCTTAAGGGGAATAGTTAGCTTTTGCCGCCTTCCTTAAAAATAAGTAAGAAAACTCAAAATAGAAATAAAAGGATCCGCTATAAATTCAAAGGAACTGAAAACTTTTGAACATATCAGATATAAAAATACAAAGAAAAGTAGAAAGAAAAAATTATATTATTTTCAGAGTGCACTATAAAGTTCAGCGAAAAAATAAAAAGTAATAAATGAGAGTAAAATAGGAGCATGGAAGAGCTATAAAAAAACAGAGAGAGGAGAGAGAGGGAGAGATGAAAGGAGAGAGAGAGTGGGAGAGAAATATTTGATTTTCATTTGATTTATTGCGCTCACAAAATGACAAAATTCAGAAACAAAAAACAAATGGAAAAACAAAGGCAGGGTTTGGGCTCGCAGGCCTATTCTTCTACCCAACCCCTGCTCTCTAACTAACTAAAGTAATTAAATTAAGAGTGAATAAAAAACTAAGAACAAAAAGATACAGTGGAAAACATTGTGAAACTAAGAATAAAAATACTTACACGTAAAAAAATATGAAAAAATAAAAATTGAACACAAACAAATAAAGAAAGTGATTAAGTAAAAAATAGAGTGAAGGCGAGAGAGGGAGGGAGAGAGAGGGGAGAGAGAGAGATAGAGGAGAAAGGGAGAAAGAATGAAAAAGAGAGAGAAGTTCACAAATGAATTGATTATTTCGAAAACGTATGCCACTCCGTTTTTTCCCGATTATGACTTTTTCAATGGTCGTCAAAAAACGACGCATCAAATATATGCTAAACCTCATTCGACTTGTATGAGTCGTCAAATATCGTAGGATTTCTCCCTTGGCACCAGAAAGCAATTTCCTACATCCACTTTTTCGTCAACCCCAGCAATTTTTTTTTTTTTTTTTTTTTTTTTTTTTTTTTATTAAATATATATACATATTGTACAGTTTCCTCAATTTTCGTTTTTGTTTTTGAAGTAGGCGTGTCTTCAGACTAAACGATTCAGTTAAGAGGTTGAGTTGTGTTGAATGCTGATGCAAAACTACAAAAGCATGCAAGCTCGCTCGTTTGAGAACATCTCCTCGACAATCGACGCATAAAAGGTTGTTAACATGCACAATTGAACACCTACACAGTATACATGCTGGAGAGCCGAGCAGAGATGCCGCTTTGCGTATATTTGGTGGCATTTTTCAATTCACCGATGACTCCTTGGTTGAGGAAAGCTTACACAGTTCAGTTCAGTTTATGATTGTGATGCTGGAAAATACTCTGAGCTGTAATCTTTCCTCAACCAGTGGAGTCATCACAAACTTTAGAAAACTTGCGCATATATTTTAATAATATTACGGAGGTGGGTCCACCGACCAAGAAAAGATTACAGATCACGGTATTTTCCAGCATTACAGTCAACGAGCTGTACCAATAGAGGGACTGATACAGTGGCGTCGCGTGCCATCTGGCAACAATGCAACTGCTCCATTTAAACTCATTAAAGATATCGAATTTTCCTAGAGCACTGTGCACCCCCTGAATTCGATCTTTTACATGAGTTTAAATGGATAGCATACATTGTTGCCAAATTGCACGCTACGACACTGGACTGATACATGTTAGAAGCCCAATCCCAAAATGTGACTGCGTGAATGATCTTATTCTGGTTTGTTTTTCTCATTTTATCTTAACCTTATATATAAAAAAAAATGGGTAACGAATCCAGTAGAAATTGGTTTTAAACGAAAGTGCATGTGTTTAAGAGTGGCTATCTGGACACATAATTTTAATTTTAACCATCCAGGTGAGACAATTTAGCTTGCTATGTGTCAGTTTCTTTATATCGTGCAAATCCTTCCAGAAGAAACAATTACATCGATTTCTGTGTCCAGAGAGCCACTTTAGAACACTTGCACTTTCGTTTATAACCAACTTCAAATGTATTTGTCACACATTTTTTTTTAAAAAACGTTACAGGCTAAAAAACAAGAGGGAGGCAAACAAACCGAGCATGTATGGGAAACGTCCATAAGAGATTTCCATCGTGGCTGAGCATGTATGGAAAACGTCCATAAGAGATTTCCATCGTGGCTGAGCATGTATGGAAAACGTCCATAAGAGATTTCCATCGTGGCTGAGCATGTATGGAAAACGTCCATAAGAGATTTCCATCGTGGCTGAGCATGTATGGAAAACGTCCATAAGAGATTTCCATCGTGGCTGAGCATGTATGGAAAACGTCCATAAGAGATTTCCATCGTGGCTGAGCATGTATGGAAAACGTCCATAAGAGATTTCCATCGTGGCTACCTTCGTGAAGTTTCGCTATCACGCCCCACAAATCCTCTCTATCGCTATAACTCGTTAAAGAAAACCGTCTATAGATCAGGGCTGCCGTTTTGCGTATAATCAATGCTATTTTTCAATTCACCGATGATTCCACCGGTTGAGAAAAGATTACAAAGTTCAGTTCAGTGCATCACTATATTAAACTAAAATACTCGCATCTGTAATCTTTTCTCAACCGGTGGAGTCATCGATGACTTTAAAAAACTTGCGGATATTTTAATTAATCAACGGAGTTTCCACCGATTAAGGAAAGATTACAGATCAGATTATTTTTCGTGCATTCCAGTCATACACTGAACTGAACTGTGTAATCTTTCCTCAACCGGTGGAATCATCGGTGAACAAAAAAATAGCATTCATTATACGCAAAACGGCAGCCCTGCTATGGATCGTTGCAAAGAGTAAACAAGAGTCGCAATGGAGCTGTTGCAAACTTTTGCTACAGGCTTATTAATAGTTGATTATGGGGTAATACCCTGTAAAAATAACGATTAGCGCACTAAAAAATCACGAAATCCACTCTTAAACTCACAAAATGCTTTTAAATGCGAGACCGTAATGGCGGCCGAGGCCGTGGTTTTCTTATGGCAATTGTATGCTTCTTCTTCTTCTTGTGTGGTGTTGCGAGAACACCTCGTGTAGATGGCGCTGATTGAAGATAGGGAGCCCCAATGAAAACCGCGGCCCCGGCCGCCATTACGGTCTCGCGTTTAAAAGCATTTTGTGAGTTTAGGAGTGGATTTCGTGATTTTTTATTGCGCTAATCGTTATTTTTACAGGGTATTACCCCATAATCAACTATTAATAAGCCTGGAGCAAAAGTTTGCAACAGCTCCATTGAATATAACGCCTGAGTGGTCAACGTAGATAAGGGATCGGAAGCGAAGGCTGGCCTCTGATTGGCTGTAAGCGTGGGTCCAAACTGTTTTTGGCCTCATGAAAATTAACACAGGGTTTTCGTTTATCTCGAAACCTGTGCAAAATTGACGCGTCGCAGTTAATAGGAGTCGATTTAGCAGAATTTTCTCAACAAATTTAGAGGTCATGAGTGCCACTTTATTGCAAATTCTAGAAGCCTGTCTCAGTTGAAAAGTACACATAATAGTGAGTTACTCAACACACACTAAGCATTAAAACACACTATTATGTGTACTTTCCAACTGAGACAGGCTTCTCGAATTTGAAATAAAGCGGCACTTGTGACCTATCAACTTGTTGAGGAAATTCTGCTAAATTGACTAGTATTAATTGCGAAGCGTCAATTTTGCACAAGTTTCGAGATAACCGGCCCGGAACAAAAAACCCCGTGTTAATTTCAATACGGCCAAAAAAAGTTTGGACCCACGCAGAGACAAATAGAGACCTTGCACTATGCCTGCGCGCGGTGTTCACTTTTCTGGTTCAATTTTGGTCGGAACTCATCGAAACAGCAGCCAACATTCGCATAATGTTGACTGATGAGCGCGTAGTTTGCATTCGCCAAGCAAAACCTGTTTCCGTTTCCGGGACCGCGGACCAATCACAGCCTTTTGTTGAGCTCACCATCCAACATTATGCGAACGTTGATTGTTGAGGTCGATGAGTCCCGACAAAAGTAGTTGACGAAAAGTGGACACCGCGCGCAACTACGGGAAGAATAGGGAGTGCACGGTCTCTATTTGTCTCTGGACCCACGCATTTCCCTCCATTTCCAGCCAATCAGAATCCGACTCTTATCAGCATTGACCACGCTAGCACTCAATGCAATGGGGCAGTTTCACACTTTTGCTATAAGCGATTTAACAGTCGATTCTGGTGTAAAATTCTCGAATAAAATAACACTGGCAGCACTAAAAACTTCCGAAATCAACTCTTAAACTCAATAAACGCTTTTATTTACACGGGCGTAATGGTGGCCGAGGGCAGTAACAATGGGAGATTCCTATCTTAATTTTGTCTTTCTTTCTATGCTGACAAGGATGATTCACAGAGTAATTAGTCACTAGAGTATAGTGATCCACATCCAATGAATGGTACTGTGTCACCTAGTGACACTGGTGTCACATGAAAGTCGTCTCTTATTGGTCACTTCTTGATATGGAGTTACAGTATTGTTAGATGGGAATCTCCCATTATTACTACCCTCAGCCACAATTGCGCCCTCGCAGCCAAAAGCTTTCATTGAGTTTAGGAGTGGATTTTGGAAGTTTTTAGTGCTGCCATCGTTATTTTTGAAGGTTTTTACACCAGAATCGACTATTATAAATCGCTTATAGCAAAAGTGTGCAACAGCCCCATTGATGCAGGGCTGCCGTTTTGCGTATAATCAATGCTATTTTTCTATTCACCGATGATTCTACCGGTTGAGAAAAGATTACAAAAAAAGTTCAGTTCGTGTATTACTGTAATGAACTAAAATACTCACATCTGTAATCTTTTCTCAACCGGTGGAGTCGTCGATGACTTTAAAAAACTTGCGGATATTTTAATTAATCAACGGAGTTTCCACCAATTAAGGAAAGATTACAGATAAGAGTATTTTCGTGCATTACAGCCATACACTGAACTGAACTGTGTAATCTTTTCTCAACCGGTGGAATCATCGGTGAATAGAAAAATAGCATAGATTATACGCAAAACGGCAGCCCTGCATTGATGCGACTCTTGTTTACTCTTTGGTTCGTTACCTTTACAGTCATAAACTGAACTGAGCTGTGTAATCTTTTCTCAACCGGTGGAATCACCGGTGAATTGAAAAATGCCATCGGATATACAAGGAACGGCAGCTCTGGTGTGGACTGTGGAAGGTATAACGGCAAAGGTATAGTTACGAACGTGTAAATTGGTGTGACGTGATGTAGAGTACGTGTACTTGGGGTCTGAAGCAGGGGTATGAGGATGAGACGAGGAAGCACTTACCCTTTCAATGTTTGCATTAATTGAGGGATCAAAGGTACTATGAGCGTTTACTACCGTCACGACGACGACGTGGAGCGAAGCCGAAGCTATTGTCCTTAAAATCGTAGCAGAGCCGGCCAACTTAAGTAATTGAATTGAGTCGTTAACTTTTACAGAACGAAACTTTTGCAGAACTTTTGTGCAAAGCCATGGTAATTCTAGCTCTGGCGACTCCTATACGTACATTTGAAATTTAACAGCGGAAATTACACGTGGGTTTATTGTACCCCCCTAATAAGTTCAGGAAACGTTTTTCGAACGTGGTTGAATCGACGCAATTAAAATGGAGAATGCGAATGTATGCAGGTGGTAAGTGACGTTCAAGGATAACTTATTAACACATGGCACACAGTGGATCTAAATCGAGCGCTTACACTGAGGAAATCAGTTGCCGAGCCTGCAAGTTAAAATATGAGTGGTAAGCAGTGGCGTACCCGGGGGGGGGTCCAGGGGGTCCGCACCCCCCCCCCCCCCGCCATGACACCAAAATTTGTACTAAAAAAAATTCATTTTTTGCGTTTTCAGACAAATTTCACCAAATTAGTATCTTTATGGACCTCCCCCCCCCATGACAATTTTCGAACCCCGGACCCCCCATAGAAAAATTCCTGGCTACGCCACTGGTGGTAAGTAAATGTAAACTTGGACGTTTAAGGTAAGTGTACCAGTACCCGGAAGTGCACCAGTAGCCGGAAATTCACCGGTTTTTCGTAAAAAAATAAGCTGCATAGGCAAAACTTTGAAAGGGGCGGTATATTTTCTAATTCTACACATAGAGGGTGAAACTATACAGCATAAATAAACTGTTTTCACTGCAACAATCATCTGATATATACTTTGAAAGTGACGTCACTCGAGAACCTTCCCATAAGCCAGAATACTTAAAGTCGTTGACTTAGAAATCAGTAAGCGTAAATAAGGTCTCATGACTTTATTTTTCGGTATTTTACCGTCGTTGTGACGATATTATGTTCTCTGTATCTTCAGGAATCTTTTCCATTAATAAAGTTTTAATTTTGGGCAAGCTTTGTTTATTTATTATCCGTTCCGGGTATAGGAACACAAAAATTTGTAAAAAGCACCAGTATCCGGAAATGATTTCCAAGCATAGGAACATTCTTTATATGAGTGTTTTAACTTTAATAATATAATAATTCAGCTTTCTATTACTCAATTTTGCATTAGTACTTCTGAGTAGTCTAGAATTATTACTAGGGGGAGATTATTTATGTTCGATTAGAAAAACTTCGGCTGATGCTCATTAGATTGGAGGTTAAGATTCACTTCCTATAAATGCATCAGTTTTTGTTGTTTTCTGCTTTAAAGAAAGTACAGTTTCTACTGAAAATTAATGTTTATCATGTTGGATGCAATTTTTACAGTGTTTCATACATTTATGTTTATTTTTCCATCCTAACTGATGGTTTTATTAGCATTTTCCGGATACTGGTACAAAGTTTCCAGAGTTAGGAACAGTCAAGCACAAGAATTCCGGAAACTGGTACATTTCGACTTTCTCTCATGTTTCCTTTTTTCCAAAATAACTGATGAAGTAAACTGAAAAAACCTACATATCATTTGAAAGTTGATTAAATTCTGAAACTAAATATGTGCTTCTCACATTTCTCAGTTGATTTTTCAATTTTTACTCAGCTCTCAAAGTCTGAAAATTCCTTAACGTTCCGGGTACTGGTACACTTACCTTAATGTTGATTTTGATCAGGCTGTAAAAATATAAAGTTCCTTCAATTTACAGCTTATGCAAAATCAACTCCGTTAAGTACGAATAGTTAACTACATGCTGAAGTGTGTGTCATGCTGTTCTAGTTTTGCTTAGAGTCCCTTGATGGAAATATTGTATAGGGAGTACCGACAGGAGCTCAACGAGTTGTGATTGGTCGTTGGTTTTAGGCTCTCACGGAGTCGAGCAGGAGTCGACGACATCGAAGGCTCCACAAGAAAGGAGTCGATTCGTAGAGGAACGTATGGGAACGGACCGGAATGCCGGCAAATCCGCCAGTCCACCACTGGTCCACTGTCGAACTTAACCTTCGAATGCGTTCACGCGGTCGACAAAATCGACTCCTGTCAAAATGCATAAAGCGTCGTGTCGGTACTCCCTATACAATATTTCCATCAAGGGACTCTAGTTTTGCTATTTGAATCCCTTGATAGTTTGATTAAGTCTGTTGGGAATACCGACACGGTGCGGCGCGACGCTTTATACATTTAAAAGGAGTCGACCGTCTGAACGAATTGAAAGATTTAGTTCGATGGTGGACCACCTCACCAGTAGACAGGCGGATATGCCGCCATGTCGGTCAATTCCCTTGCGTAACTCTTCGTTCCTTTCCCCTCATCGACTCCTGCTCGGCTCCTTGAAAGCCTAAAACCACAGAATAATACAATCAGAACGGAAACTCTTATAAGAGCCAATGGAAGTTTGAAATTTAACGGCACGAATAGGCAACGCTGTGGTCCTAAATCCCAACATAGCGGACGTGGTTGATTTGTGTTTATTACAGGTTTCTGTTTCACCTGTAATCTTTACTGATACAAGTCCGAATTACACATGATATTTTCTTTGCATACTTTCGCTTTTATTTTAGAACCAATTTGGCCCGTTTATGGCTCAAAAAAGCAAGCAAAAAATTAAGCAAATGCTGACATTCCGCTTTTTCGTCTCTTGTTCGTCATTTCAGAGAAAACAGCCAAAGCCCGTCAAAAAACGGCTACTTTCGGAGCAAGCTACAAGTAACGCCATCTATCGGATTAAAATTTTCGGGAGTTTGCCATAGAATCACCTTAAATCGTATATTATATGTACTTTGAATATTTTTGTCAATATGTTTGATAAACTCGTTCATTGCGATGAACGGTCACCTGCTTCGCGCTTTCATAATTAGTTTCATAAGTCCATCCGTCGGCCGGCCCTATTTGAGTTCTCGGCACCATTTGGCATCGTTTAACCGGTTCGGCGCTTTGTCACCGTACTTTTGTGCTATTTTCCGAAAAATGTCCGCCGAATCATCACTTCTGGTAACAAAAAAAACAGATTACAGATCGCAGTCCGTACTTTGAAAACTTTCAGACGCACGGACCGCTGCACGTGGAACTCTCCATTTTCCGGCGGAAGAAAAATTCAAACACTATGCATGCACGAAAATGCAGATTTCTCAAAGAGTAATGATCAATGAGCTATAACTTTAGAGTGGCACATCAAGGAACGTTCCGCTGGTTCATTGTTGTCACCAAAGAGTAAACAAGAGTCGCAATTGAATGGAAGGCCTGCGTGGTCAACGTAGATAAGGGATCCGAACGCGGGCTGGCCTGGGCTGGCCTCTGATTGGCTGCAACGGGTGGAGCAAAAATGACTCGGGGTATAGGGAAAATAACACGGGATTTTCGTTCCGGGGCGTTTATCTCGAAACCTAAGCAAAATCGTATCTGAACAATTTATACGAGTCGATTCAGCAGATTTTTCCGAACAATTTGATAGGTCATAAGTGCCACTTTATTGCAAATTCGAAAAGACTGTTTCAGTTTAAAAGTACGCACAATAGTGTGATTACGTGCTTGGCGTGTGTTTGAGCAGTGTTTGAGTAACTCACTATTGTGCGTACTTTTAAACTGAAACAGTCTTTTCGAATTTGCAATAAAGTGGCACTTATGACCTATCAAATTGTTCGGAAAAATCTGCTGAATCGACTCGTATAAATTGTTCAGATACGATTTTGCTTAGGTTTCGAGATAAACGCCCCGGAACGAAAATCCCGTGTTATTTTCCCTATACCCCGAGTCATTTTTGCTCCACCCGTTGCAGCCAATCAGAGGCCAGCCCAGGCCAGCCCGCGTTCGGATCCCTTATCTACGTTGACCACGCAGGCCTTCCATTCAATTGCGACTCTTGTTTACTCTTTGGTTGTCACCTAGGGCGCCGCCATCTTGCCGTAAAAATCGATTTTGAGGTTAAATTTTGTAGGTTGTTTCCGGTCGTTTGGTAAACAAACTCGGGCATCGCCGGAAACGACCTACAAAATTTAACCTCAAACCTTGGAATCTGCTATCCAAATTCCCGCCAAATTCCGAACGACCTACAAAATTTAACCTCAAACCTTGGAATCTGCCGTCCAAAATTCCGCTTTTTCCCGGGATTCCTTCTACCCTGTGTGGCACAAAGTGGACCAGCCCGCTGCCACTCTAAAGTTATAGCTCATTGGTAATGATCCAACAGGCCTCCGACTGTGCACAGCTCATCTCTAGGGTGCACCAGATAAGATTCTCTAGTTGGTTGGATGCAGGGCTGCAGTTTTGCGTATAATCAATGCTATTTTTCTATTCACCGATGATTTCACCGGTTGAGAAAAGATTACACAGTTTAGTTCAGTGTATTACTGTAATGAACTAAAATACTCGCATCTGTAATCTTTGCTCAATCGGTTGAATCGTCGATGACTTTAAAAAACTTGCGGATATTTTAACTAAGTAACGGAGTTTCCACCGATTATGGAAAGATTACAGATCAGAGTATTTTCGTACATTACAGTCATACACAGAACTGAACTGTGTAATCTTTTCTCAACCGGTGGAATCATCAGTGAATTGAAAAATAGCATTGATTATACGCAAAACGGCAGCTCTGGTTGGATGATACTCATCGCCATATTTTACACAGAGGCCGTGTATATTTACTTCCCGAACTCCCCTTGTACGTACGACATCGTGTCCTCGAATATATGTGATCACCTTTTTTTTTTTGATGCTTCTCATTTTTCTTGAGCCCTGATAAAAGTGGGGGGCTTCAGGTATTACGACCTTTTCCCCTCTTTTTTGAGCCCTCTTCGTGAATCAGTGAGGGGAGCTTGAGCCCCCATGGACCGCCAGTGATTCTAATGAAATGATGTTCTTATACTCTCCCTTCCCTCTCTAGATTTTGCTTTCAGAGATATTCATATTTCCCGCGCCCTCAGTTGGAGTTTTGTGGATAATGTATTCAAGATCAGGACAAAAGGAGGGATAAGGAAACAAGATCCGTGCCCTTGCCAAAGAAGGTGTTTAAGGAAGGAAGGAGAATACTTAGGGAAAGAGGGCAAAGTACTTTCGGTTACCTATTTCGGTGGTTTATTACATCACTTTTTACATGTACCTCTTTTATTTCTCTTAAATTTGAGTTGCTTTTTAAGCGTGCCGTATATATACGGTACGCTTTTTGTTTTCATTTTCATATCTAATATATAGGTTGCATGCTTTGCTTATGGCAAAACCTTGGCGGGAAAGGTTTGAAAAATTAAAAACGTGTTTTCATAAAACTGGTTTCATTAATTGTTAATTTATTGCTGCAATCCAGGAGGTCTCGGCGTCTATTTTCTTAAAATTGTAAAAGTTTTGGTATTCCTGTTAATTCTAATAAGTCATTAAGCGTCAAAGTCGAATTCCTTTGAACGAGAATTCCATACAGGTCCAGCAACCTAAGTCATTTGTGCCAACCTATGAGTCAAAATTCAAAGGCAGGAGGGGGGTGGAAACATCTCCCGCAGGAACCCTCTTTGCCCCTCGCCTTTGGGCTCCACCGGTCACAAGATTTCTTCACGGTGCATTAAGCGGTCGTAAATGTGTCAAAATCTGTTTGACGAGGGTTTCGGAAAGAAGTGACGGCGAGGTATTGATAAAGAGCGGGCGGGGAATAGAAAAGAGAGGGACTCGTTCATATCCTTAAGTAGACCTGTTTCGTGATGACGTCACGATCAGAATTGGTTCCAAACAAATGCTCTATCTCTCACTCTCGTTGATTTACCTATAAGAAATCAGATCCAAATTTTCGAACGCAAATTCATGCTAGTTAAAGAACAGTTTTCTCAAATTTTATTGCACCATTAGATTCCACGTATTTTAAAGTATCTTTTCACTCTAACATAATTCCTAAAAGATCACAAGCGAATTTACAATCAAGCGAATTTACAATCACAGTTATACCGAAAGATGTTCTACGTTTTGTCCTCGTCTTACTCACGGTCTCTTATGGGAGTATCACCGCCATGACACTCAATCATTCTAACTTCTCTTCGTATCGAAGCTATTTCTCGAGGTATAACACATGTCGTGATGGTGCTGATGAGCCTATATCCTAGAATTTTGTGCTCATAAAAAACTGTGAGTGTGACAAGGACAAAACATAGGACTTTCTTTGATATAACTGTGATTGTGCATTGATGCGCGATGTTTCAAAAAGTTTGTGGTATAGCGGGCTCATATTTTATCACTGAGAAAAAAGTGGCTGTTACAACTGTAAGAATAGAGCCATATATGATTTCGCCTTATTTCAATCATGAAACCTATCGTTGCTATAGGGTCATTCCATTTTAAATCAACCAAAATTAATGAAATATGTTGCTGCCTAGGCATAGATTTTGGAAATATTTTGTGGGGTGATTGTAACTACTTTTAGTAGCTTAAAACGTATTTTTTCATATTTTTTTAGCTTACGGCCCCTGAGATATAGGCAACCGGAAATTCAAAAATTGCGATTTTAGGCTTATCTTTGAACGCGTGCCACAGCCTTAATTCTCAACGGAAAGATGCGGTTGAGGTCTCATTTTGATGCATTTTGTGTCCTCTTTTCATTGCTTTACATCGTTTTTCATTAATTGAAGGTTTAGCAGGTTGCATACCCATTTGAACTTTGGTGACCCTATTGCAATTTTTCCGATCTTTGATAATTTATTTTAATAGGATAGCGTTGGTAGAAAAAATTCATACTTTTCAAGCTTTAAGTACACTACTAAGAGTACCTGCTCAAAAAAAATTGGATTTCCTGAGCAATTTTTTCTAGTTGAAAAAATTGCTTAAAGTCGGCTGAAATTAAGAAAGACTCAACTTTGAGGTTAAAAAAGTCGATGTGGGGATTCATGAAAAAATCTTAAAAAATAACTAAAATCACCGCTTTTATGTCTACTTTCAACATCTGAAGTCGAAAGTTTGTGTATTTGATCGCTACAGTCGATTTTTTTTTTTTTCAAAATTGGTAAAAATACAATTTGCTCGCAACACACGCGATTGAAGCGAATAGAAGAGCCAACTCTTTGAGGTTTAAAAATCTCGCAAAATCTCTAAAATGATCGCTTTTAAGTCCTTTTTCAACGCCTGAAGTCGAACATTTGATTACTGAAGCGCTTCAGTTGAAATACAAGCTTGTAAAATTGGTAAAATTTCACGCGACGCCCCTATGCCCTGAACTGAGCTCAGATTGTGGCCGTGCTAATTGTGTTTTTACCGATTTTACAAACTTGTTTTTCAACTGAAGCGCTTCAGTAATCAAATGTTCGACTTCAGGCGTTGAAAAAGGACTTAAAAGAGATCATTTTAGAGATTTTGCGAGATTTTTAAACCTCAAAGAGTTGGCTCTTCTATTCGCTTCAATCGCGTGTGTTGCGAGCAAATTGTATTTTTACCAATTTTGAAAAAAAAAAAATCGACTGTAGCGATCAAATACACAAACTTTCGACTTCAGATGTTGAAAGTAGACATAAAAGCGGTGATTTTAGTTATTTTTTAAGATTTTTTCATGAATCCCCACATCGACTTTTTTAACCTCAAAGTTGAGTCTTTCTTAATTTCAGCCGACTTTAAGCAATTTTTTCAACTAGAAAAAATTGCTCAGGAAATCCAATTTTTTTTGAGCAGGTACTCTTAGTAGTGTACTTAAAGCTTGAAAAGTATGAATTTTTTCTACCAACGCTATCCTATTAAAATAAATTATCAAAGATCGGAAAAATTGCAATAGGGTCACCAAAGTTCAAATGGGTATGCAACCTGCTAAACCTTCAATTAATGAAAAACGATGTAAAGCAATGAAAAGAGGACACAAAATGCATCAAAATGAGACCTCAACCGCATCTTTCCGTTGAGAATTAAGGCTGTGGCACGCGTTCAAAGATAAGCCTAAAATCGCAATTTTTGAATTTCCGGTTGCCTATATCTCAGGGGCCGTAAGCTAAAAAAATATGAAAAAATACGTTTTAAGCTACTAAAAGTAGTTACAATCACCCCACAAAATATTTCCAAAATCCATGACTAGGCAGCACAGGCTCTGGTTGATTTAAAATGGAATGACCCATAGTCAGCGCGCTTGAATCTACACGAATTCCGATTGTCTCTATGGAATTTCGATTATTTCTATGGGAAAAAAAGCGCGGGAATATATATCCTATCGGAAAATTCATTGAAACAATCGGACATTTTTATAAGGGACGTGGAACCCAATGGTGTGATAAACACAACTGGTGCAAAGAACATGTTGTTTACTAGCACTTGTATTTGAAAATTTGGATCGTGTTTCATATGGGAAAACCCACGAGAGCGCGAGTGAGGCGGAGCCTTTTTTTGGAACCAATTTTTTTCATGACGTCTCACTAAACAGGTCTTGCGGTCATTGGAAACATTTGAAATTCTGGGGGATCGGCAAATTGAAAACCCCTTTATGAGCGTCTATGCAATCAAGGGATTTTTGAGGAAATTTTGGGCGTTTTATTGCGAAAAAAAAAAAGGTTTTTAAAATCCAGAACAAAGGGACGGGGGTAAAATTCGCATTAATAGCTCTAAAAAGTGAGAGGGGCTGTCACGTGTCTTCCACCCCTGGACAGCCTCCTTGCTGCGGCTATGGAATTGACTCTGGAATAACTTATTTACCTATCCTAAAAAGTTGCTCGCGTGTACAGTATTTTTTACTGGAAGCTTCTTCAAATTTTGGAAATTATAGGTCCATATGGAACTTTGCTTCTCCAACACGAAAAATGATATCGACCAATGGCAACAGAAAAAAAAATAATATTACAATGAGTTGTAATGAATAATGGCTTAGTTTTGACTGTAAACTTTCGATACTTTTCAACAAAATAAATGGGGGAGGGGGAATGGGTCTGTTGCAGACTTTTGCTCCAGCGCTATAGAGTGTTCTGTATCATGTAAAATCGCGTGAAAAGTCCATTGGTGGCATCAGAAAGTCATGAAATGCGATAATAAACTCACAAGAGACGTTTAATGAACTCCAAGTTGGCGGTAAAATATCGAGCAACCTGTATGTATGCACCACGAACATCCAAGGATAGCCAACCTCACAATATCGATCACACCCAATCACAATGTAAATAAAACACATAACCTCTGACGCTTTGAGGTTGTCAACGTTGGCAATTCTTGGGTGTTAAAGGTGCATGCATACGGACTGCTCGATACTTTACTGCCATCTTGCATTTCATTAAACATCTATTGTGAGTTTATTATCGCATTTCATGACTTTCTGATGCCACCCATGGACTTTTCACGCGATTTTACCTACGATGAAACACTATTTATCGTTGTAGCAAAAGTTTGTAACAGACCTATTAAAATCCACAAACGCCTTAAACCTCCACACCTACTAATCTATACCCCTAGAATGCTTGACGTGTAAAGGGCACCTGAAATGGTTAGTTCTGTATATTAAAGGATTATTTTTTCATGAATTCGCAAGTGTTCCATTTATGTATCTTACATATCTACATCGTGACAATCGCAATAAGTGCTGACAGCACCTAAAACGGAAAAAAAAGAAAAAAAAAAACTGTTTATTATTTAGAATCACGGCTTTTCCGAAATGACGCTTTTTGACTTCAAAAGAACGCAACCTCATTTTTGATCCCTGAACAAGCCGTTTAAAAGGTGGAGGGATTTAGAAATATCTATTGTCTATACTTTATGTGGGTAAAAAAGATCGAGCCTTATCAAATGATTTTCTTTTTTCAGGTTTCAATAGGTTTGTCGCTAACTTTTGCTACAGCGCTATAGAGTTTTGATTTTTATGTAAAATTGCCTGAAAATTACATTGGCGGCATCAAATAGTCATAAAAGCCATTCATAAACCCACAAAACGCATTATAAAGAAAGCCAAAATGGCAGTCGTAAAGCCGAACAATCTGTGCACGCGCATACGACGAACATCAAAGACAGGCGATCCATTTTCCCCTTTTTCGTTATAAGGGGGGGGGGGGGGGAGAAAATATCTCTACAGTCAAACTGTGATTTTAAAAATTTGCATGGTCAAGATGTTGTGTTCTGTGAAGGGTGGCGGGGAGCAAAATATCAAGAATATAGGGTGTTGCAAAACTTAAGTCCCAAAACTTATGGAGTGTATTTTTGGGGTGAACATGTACCTATATAAGGCTTTATTTTTCTACATGAATATGTGCTACAGATGTTTCTCTTCTGAGCTAAAGCCCTCCAAAGTTTTGAAAACAAAAAACAAAAAACAAACACAAAAAAACAACGCCTTTGACTTATCTCCTTATAGATACATCTGATCTAAATTTATTTTTTTCATCATTTCTCACCAAACAAGCTCAATTGGACAGCACTTCTCACAAAAGAACTGAGTGACATTTTGATAAAATTGAGTTATTGATTGATAGACCTAGCAATACTGAATCTCGAAGCAACAAGTGCTTCTTCTAATAACAACTATTTCCGTCAAAAATTTCCCGGTAAAAGTGAGCTGGTGAGCCTCATTGAAGTCATTGTCCATATGATGAAATTAATGAGAACTTGGTTCCTTTTTCTTAAAACTTAATCCCAGTCACGTAAGGAAACCCAAATCCGACTTGATTCCTTTTATAGAATTGGGAACGGACTTAAGTCCGGATTAACGGATTTTAAAATATCAACAGTGTAAACCAACTCTGCCGTTTGGTTTCTCTTAGAGATTCGGTTTTCGTGATTATGCCAAACAAAAAGAAGAAAGGAACCATGTCACTTTAAACGCTAAAAATTAAGTAGGTACCTTTCCTGCATAGGAAATTCCTTTTTTCCGGTGTTGAAATGCGAAAACATAACACGGTAGTTGAATGAAATCAAAACGTAAGTAATTCCGAGTTTTTTGTTTAAATGCTAGCTCTTCAACTTTGGACTCAATTTTCTCGAGATCAGCTCCATGTCAAGTGGTTCCTCTTTGATGAATTATCATTGCTAGCAAAAGCATTAAAGCTGTTCAGACTTCAGTGGCACGCTTTTCCACACCTGCGTGTTGGAATTTTCCCTGCTTGTTTTTTTTTTTTAACATGCAGTAAGTACTGCAATTTTATATATATATATATATATATATATATATATATATATATATATATATATATATATATATATATATATATATATATATTATATATATATATTATATATATATATATATATATATATATATATATATATAATATATATATATATATATATATATATATATATATATATATATATATATATATATATATATATATATATATATATATATATATATATATAAACACGTAAAAACTTAGATCAGCCAACAAAATTTAGAAAACAGAGAGGCCGCTATGGTAAAAGCGCTGACTTTTCCACACTGTGCAGCGATTATCTCGCTTAAAACGCGTCGTATCGAAAGAAACAAGGAGGACCAAAAATCTTTCTAAGGGTTTTCCGCATCTGATTTTGGTAATTATTCTTCAAAATTTTAATCCGTAACATAAAATTTGTGCCGTTAAAGGTACAAGATTGCGTGAAAAGTGCAGTCAGACTCAATTTCTGAATTTTTCGAGGTCATTAATGGATTTTACACGTAAAATTATCGCAGGACACCAAGTTTTAAGACATTTGGTTCATAATAGTGGTCGCTATTCCAAAAAAACCGTAAATTTTTTAAAACTTTGGGGGGCTGTAGCTCAAAAGGGGGGCATTTTCGGACACATGTTTATAGGAAAAAAAGGTCTTATTTTGAGCTGTAGAATCCGCCCCTGAAATATTCGGGAACAGTTTTTCAACACCCTATATATATATATATATATATATATATATATATATATATATAGAAAACAACTTAAATTGGGATAAAGGCTGGAAACAAATTAAAATTTGGGACGTTTCGGGCCAATTAACAGACCCTTTTTCAACCAAATAAAAAAATAAAAACACACAAAACAAATACAAATGAGCCGCCGCTGTAATTGCAAGGCAAGGACTGGCGAAACGGTAAACAGTTCAAACAAAACACAGGTGCAAAGATTACCTAATCACCAACCTCCTCAGAGAGGAAAAATTGGTGATAAGCACCGCTGAGACCGTTGACATCCGCGCGCGAATTACACACGTGATTCTTTTGGCGCAAAATATGAATCATTTCGAGCATACTGCGGGCAAAGCAGTTCTTTTCGGTGGCTAAAACACGAACGCTGTTAAAATCAAAATGATGGTGGAGTGTGTTTTCATGGTGATGCAACGCGGTCTTCTCATTTTTATCATATTTATGCCCGTTGAGTCTCTTTTTAAGAAGTTGTTTTGTCTGACCAATATAGCCAATTTCACAATCTTGGCACTTAAGATGGTAAACAACCCCCGCCATTTGCTCAGTCTCTCTTTCTGATTTTAACTGAGACATAAGAAATCCTAAATTATTATACTGTTTGTGGACCACAGGAAAACCAAAAGATTTTAAAATGGCCGACAATCTTTCAGACAAAAAGGGAACATATGGGAGGCTAATAAGTTTAGAAAAATCAACTTTATTCCTGGATGGAGCTTTTTCATGATAATTTTTTTCGGACACTTTGGAGAATTCTCTGTTAATAAGACGGGCAGGGTAGCAGTTTTCCATTAAAATACGTTTACCAGATTGGCGGTAGTTTGGGTAAAATCCCGGTCACTCAAACGAAAAATACGTTGCGCAAGATTAGTGACGACATTACGTTTGTAATAAATGGCTGCACCGACAAAAAATTCAACAAACGCCCCGAGGACGAAGGCTTTTGGTACCATTTGCATTTCAAAACATTATTAACTCGGGACACAGTCATATCAAGGAAATTGATGGACTGGTTGACCTCTTCTTCAAGAGTAAATTGAATGGAGGGATTTTTTGAATTAAAAAAATGCAAAATAGGTACCACTGTGTCCTCATGAACCACCAGAAACAAATCGTCGACGTATCTTTTATAAAAAAGAATTAATTAAGAATTATTTTGCATTTTTTTAATTCAAAAAATCCCTCCATTCAATTTACTCTTGAAGAAGAGGTCAACCAGTCCATCAATTTCCTTGATATGACTGTGTCCCGAGTTAATAATGTTTTGAAATGCAAATGGTACCAAAAGCCTTCGTCCTCGGGGCGTTTGTTGAATTTTTTGTCGGTGCAGCCATTTATTTACAAACGTAATGTCGTCACTAATCTTGCGCAACGTATTTTTCGTTTGAGTGACCGGGATTTTACCCAAACTACCGCCAATCTGGGTAAACGTATTTTAATGGAAAACTGCTACCCTGCCCGTCTTATTAACAGAGAATTCTCCAAAGTGTCCGAAAAAAATTATCATGAAAAAGCTCCATCCAGGAATAAAGTTGATTTTTCTAAACTTATTAGCCTCCCATATGTTCCCTTTTTGTCTGAAAGATTGTCGGCCATTTAAAATCTTTTGGTTTTCCTGTGGTCCACAAACAGTATAATAATTTAGGATTTCTTATGTCTCAGTTAAAATCAGAAAGAGAGACTGAGCAAATGGCGGGGGTTGTTTACCATCTTAAGTGCCAAGATTGTGAAATTGGCTATATTGGTCAGACAAAACAACTTCTTAAAAAGAGACTCAACGGGCATAAATATGATAAAAATGAGAAGACCGCGTTGCATCACCATGAAAACACACTCCACCATCATTTTGATTTTAACAGCGTTCGTGTTTTAGCCACCGAAAAGAACTGCTTTGCCCGCAGTATGCTCGAAATGATTCATATTTTGCGCCAAAAGAATCACGTGTGTAATTCGCGCGCGGATGTCAACGGTCTCAGCGGTGCTTATCACCAATTTTTCCTCTCTGAGGAGGTTGGTGATTAGGTAATCTTTGCACCTGTGTTTTGTTTGAACTGTTTACCGTTTCGCCAGTCCTTGCCTTGCAATTACAGCGGCGGCTCATTTGTATTTGTTTTGTGTGTTTTTATTTTTTTATTTGGTTGAAAAAGGTCTGTTAATTGGCCCGAAACGTCCCAAATTTAATTTGTTTCCAGCCTTTATCCCAATTTAAGTTGTTTTCTATATATATATATATATATATATATATATATATATATATATATATATATATATTATATATATATATTATATATATATATATACAGGGTGTTGAAAAACTGTTCCCGAATATTTCAGGGGCGGATTCTACAGCTCAAATAAGACCTTTTTTCCTATAAACATGTGTCCGAAAATGCCCCCCTCTTGAGCTACAGCCCCCCAAAGTTTTAAAAAATTTACGGTTTTTTTGGAATAGCGACCACTATTATGAACCAAATGTCTTAAAACTTGGTGTCCTGCGGTAATTTTACGTGTAAAATCCATTAATGACCTCGAAAAATTCAGAAATTGAGTCTGACTGCACTTTTCACGCAATCTTGTACCTTTAACGGCACAAATTTTATGTTACGGATTAAAATTTTGAAGAATAATTACCAAAATCAGATGCGGAAAACCCTTAAAAAGATTTTTGGTCCTCCTTGTTTCTTTCGATACGACGCGTTTTAAGCGAGATAATCGCTGCACAGTGCGGAAAAGTCAGCGCTTTTACCATGAAAAACGGCAGTGAGTATGCAACCCCGCCTCTCCGCTGCTTCTACGGCCGGCCGCTATGGAAAAACGCTGACTTTTCCACACTGTGCAGCGATTATCTCGCTTAAAACGCGTCGTATCAAAAGAAACAAGGAGGCCCAAAAAATCTTTCTAAGGGTTTTCCGCATCTGATTTTGGAAATTATTCTTCAAAATTTTAATCCGTAAATAAAATTTGTGCCGTTAAAGGTACAAGATTGCGTGAAAAGTGCAGTCAGACTCAATTTCTGAATTTTTCGAGGCATTAATGGATTTTACACGTAAAATTATCGCAGGACACCAAGTTTTAAAACATTTGGTTCATAAAAGTGGTCGCTATTCCCAAAAAAAACCCTAAATTTTTTAAAACTTTGGGGGGGTGTAGCTCAAAAGGGGGGCATTTTCGGACACATGTTTTAAAAAAAAAAAAGGTCTTATTTTTAGCTGTAGAATCCGCCCCTGAAATATTTTTGGGAACAGTTTTTTAACACCCTATATATATATATTTTATAAAATATAAAAAGGAAAAAAAAAAAAATATAAAATATATATATATATATATATATATTATATATATATATAAAATATCTTTTTTTTTTTTTATATATATATTAAAAATAATATATATATATATATATATATATATATATTTTATATATAAAATATATATATATAGAAAAAATAATTTTATATATATATTAAAATATATATTATATATATATATATAAAATATATTTTATAAAAATATATAATTTTAATATTTTATATATATATATATATATATATATAAAATATTTTATATATATATATATATAAAAAACAGGGTGGAAAAATAACTTTAAAATGGGCATAAATTTTTAAAAATGAATATTTTTGAAATCGGTTTGCGCCATTCTTCATCATACAGAGGGGCTGATTGATGAGGGGGGATTTTCAAATTTTGGGGCCCCCCCGGGAAAAGGGCCCCTTTTGGGGGGCAACTCAAAAATTTTTAAATGGCCCCCCTATCGAGTGATACCTCGTTTGGGGGAAAAAGGAAAAAAATGAAAACTTTCGGGGCAAACCGCGCATCGATATCTCGATTCACGTTCGAGATATCGAAGGTCAAAGTTCGATATCGACTGATTTTCAAAAATTCGCAGCGCCCCTAAAAATGATCCAAATTAAAGAAACTCTGGGTGCAAAATATTCTACTAAACAAGCTCTTTAAGAAAAAAAATCCCACTATCCCGAAAATTTAAGCTAAATATGACGTTTAGGTCCTAAAAAATGTTCTAGATTTTTGAAAAATATTGAAACGCCGATCGTCACGGGTACGGTCCAAATATCAGAATGTGGACAGAAAACTGCTGCCGGAGTCTCTACAATGGCCTAGGATCCCTCAAAAGTTTAAAATTTTTTCACTACAACCCCAAAAAAATTGGCCATTATCGATAGTGAGATGAGGAACTGTTGGATGGTAAATTTTTTTTTTTTTTTTTTTTTTTTACTTTTTAACGGATAGAGATAAAAAGTTGTGGGTTGCGGCATCTTACCCGTTAGAGAGTCGCGGGGGGGGGGGGGGGGAGGGTGTAAAAGATCACCACTCCCTTTTTTTCACCCCAAAATAAACAATGACACAACAGGGGAAAAAAAGTATGCAGGAATATTTTCAAAGACTTACCTCACTAAATTAAGTGTTCGAAATGCCCTCCGTTTTGCTGGAGACAATAATACAGACGATTCTCGAACTCCTCTCGAGCTTTTTGCAAAGTTTCCGGAGTAATTAATGAACACTGGTGCACGATTCGTTGTCGTAAATCTGCGAGATCAGTTGGTTGAGTTTTATAAATCACCGATTTTAAATGTCCCCATAAAAAAAAGTCTAGTGGGGTTAAGGGTGTATACCACCCAAATTTTTCGATTTTTTTTTTATTTTTTGATTTTTTTTTTTTTTCCACCAATTTTGTAGAGGACAAATTTAGGGAATACGAGGATATTTTTTTTTTATTTTTAGGAGGTCGGAAAGTATTTTTAAATTAAATTTTAAAATTTATGAGTCAACATTGCGAAATTGAGAACCATTTGATAACCATCTGTTTTTTATTTTTTCTATGTACTTTTGTTAATTTGCTTGTACTGAAAAATCAATTTTTCGCTTGTTTTTTCAACTTCAAAACAGCTTTTTTCGAGTACCATGATAGCTAGAGACTTCAGTTTTTTTTTTAAAATGTGCAGAATTTCATGCTCTAGGTACTCTTGTATGGATTTGCCCTCAACCTAACATCTCAAATATCTATTAATGTTTAAAAAAAAAAAAAAACCATGAAAAAAAAGTCACATCGAAGAAACATTAAGAAAAAATATTCCTCTCGACAAAAAAAAAATCCATACAAGAGACCCCAGAGGACACTGATACCTTTCATTTGACACCAAGACCAAGGTGATTGAGCAATTCTAACTCTAAAAAAGCTGTTTGAAAGTTGTCAACTTTTTTTTTCGGGAAATTTTTTTTTTTTTAAGGGGGGTATGCAACCAGTTCAAAAAAATTTCAGGATCTCTAATTTACATCATATGGTTCCCAAAAAAAATTGGGGGCTCTAAGTCATCGGGACGTTTTTTTTAAATTTGGGGGGTATACCCCCTTTAAAATCGGGGGATCGCGGGGGCCATGCTATTGGCCCCCCCTGCCTATCCATCGATTCGGATAGTTCTCTTTTAAAATAAGTCGTCACGTTACGCGAAAAATGTGCTGGACAACCATCGTGTTGATATGTTATTTTTTTTTCGTCGTAAACAAGTTCACCTGAAAATTTGAACCTCAGCCCCACAATGTTAGTAAGGAACGGATCAATTGTCTCTTGAATAGTTCTAGGTATCGTTCACCATTCAGTGTCCCAGGGGGAAAAATGGACCTTTTAACTCACTCCCAAAAATGCCTCCCCAAACATTTTTTTTCGGGATATTGAGTGTGCGTTGAGGGGCGCTGCGAATTTTGGAAAATCAGTCGATATCGAACTTTGACCTTCGATATCTCGAACGTGAATCGAGATATCGATGCGCGGTTTGCGCCGAAAGTCTTCATTATTTCCTCTTTAAACGAGGTATCACTCGATGGGGGGCCATTGAAATTTTTAGTTGCCCCCCCGAAAGGGCCCTTTCCGGGGGGGTCCAAATTTTAAAAAACCCTCATCAATCAGCCCCTCTGTATATGAAGAATGGCGCAAACCGATTTTAAAATATTCATTTTTAAAAAAGTTATGACCATTTTAAAGTACTTTTGGGCCACCCTGTATATATATATATATTTATATATATATAATATATATATATATATATATTATATATATATATATATAAAATTTTATATATATATTAATATATATATATATATATATATTATATATATAATTTACCTGCATAAGCATGCGACTTCCTTGAAAAATAAAGTTATTCAGACGTTTCGAGCATCTTAATGCTCTCCTCAGTGAAATGCACGAAAATAAAACTAAAACTAAAACGACGGAAACTTAAATCGAAGAAAAAAATACGACATAAAACTAAAAAAAGGAAACACAGAAATAAAAAAGCGAAAAAACACAACAATGAGATTCCGCGAGCTCAGCTGAGACACCGATATCGACAAACAGCGAATAAGTGCGAAAATGAAACAAAAAAAAAACCGCACCAGTTACACAATTACGTAAAAAGTACGGACTATGCAGCCCCGTCACATGACCAACCCCAAAATAAGGAGCTTAGGCAACACTCAGTGCACGCGTGTCAGTCCTGAAGTTGACCGCCGAGGCACCGCTTCACCTGAATCGCCTCATGAATCAACCTGGCTTTTATGTTCTTTTTTCTCACCAAATTTTAGGTTCGGCAAAAATTTAAAATGGTGGTCGTTTTCTTGGGCATGTTGGGGGAGTGCCGTGATTCATTTTTGTTTATTTTGCGACTGAATTTTCTCCCTTTAGGTACCTCTTAGTCTGGCCAATATAAACACTATCACAATCTTGGCAGTCAATACGATATACTACATTAGAGTTTTTGTCAACAGGTACAGCGCTCTTCAATTTTGAAAACAATTTCCTATTTGTATTGTTTTTCGTGTAAACCGGTTGCCACCCATACGTTTTCCAACATTTTTTCAAGCTTTCACTTAAACCTTTGACATAAGGCATTCTGATAAACTTATTTCCATCAATTTCTGGAGTGTTGATTACTGTGCGTCCATTTTCCCTTCAACTGCAACTGCAACTGCATTTTCCCTGGCTGTCATAGTCCGTACTTATTACGTAATTGTGTAACTGGTGCGGTTTTATTTTTGTTTCATTTTCGCACTTATTCGCTGTTTGTCGATATCGGTGTCTCAGCTGAGCTCGCGGAATCTCATTGTTGTGTTTTATTTCGCGTTTTTATTTCTCGTGTTTCCTTTGTTTAGTTTTAATGTCGTATTTCATTACGGTTCGATTTAAGTTTCCGTCGTTTTAGTTTTAGTTTTAGTTTCGTGCATTTCACTGAGGATGAGCACTAAGATGCTCGAAACGTCTGAATAACTTTATTTTTCAATGGAAGTCGCATGCTTATGCAGGTAAATTATTACATTGTCTACGACTGATCTCTACCAATATATATATTTTATAATATATATATATATATATATAATATATATATATTTTATATATATATATATATATTATATATATATATATATATATATATATATATATATATATATATATATATACGGGAAGAAAAATGGGACACAAGGCTACGAAAACTTAAAAATTTTAAAGGGGAGACGTTTCGGACTAGAACAAGTCCATTTTCAATCAATAAAAACAATAAAAGACGAAAACGCAGTGAGTGCCTACAAGGTGATAGAGCAACTGCTCTACTGCTGCAACTGCTGCTTACTGATAGTTGCTCTATCACCTTGTAGGCACTCACTGCGTTTTCGTCTTTTATTGTTTTTATTGATTGAAAATGGACTTGTTCTAGTCCGAAACGTCTCACCTTAAATTTTTAAGTTTTCGTAGCCTGTGTCCCATTTTTCTTCTCGTTTATATCTAGTATCGGGCTTTTTAAAAATTTTTCTGTGTATATATATATATATATATATATATATATATATATATATATATATATATATATATATATATATATATATATATATATATATATATAATATATATATATATATATATATATATATATATATATATATATATATATATATTATATATATATTATATATATATATATATATATATATATATATATATATATATATAAATCCAAAAGGCCTCAATCGCATGAGATCTTGAGCTATCGGGCGCGGTGATCGCAGGTGATCGCAGAAAAAACCAACGCCATCTTTTTCAATTAAAAAATGCCTCCCGGCAGGCCGGTAAGACGAAGTAGATTCCATGCTTGGTTAAACCATTTTTTTCACAAATTTAAATATAAGTTATAATTTTCGTTGAATTTTTCTCTGAATTTTTCTTTTTTATTTTATCAGCTGCTCAAAATCCAAATATAATTGTGAAAAAGATTATATTACCAACAGAGAAATGTGTAATCTTTACAATGCAAGTGAGAAATAAAAGCTAGGTTATATAAGTTTTTCACAAATTTCAATAAATAGGGTTTTGTTATGATTTTCTTTGAATTATTCATTTTCTTTTTTTATCAGCTGTTCAACATTTAAATAAAAATGACCATGAGAAAAAGATTATAGTACAAAGATTGAAAAATGTGTAATCTTTGTAACGATAATGAGGAATAAATCTGAATAAGAGCAGCTGATAAAACAAGAAAATAAATAAATAACGTACCTAAGCAACAGTGTACGTGTAAAACAAAGAAAGAGCAATTATACCAATAAACCATCCTTGTCTTTCACTTGTAAAATCCCATAAGAAACTAAATAGCTCGTAAAACACGTAAAACACAAGTAAAATTCAAGGCAAAGAGCATATGAACTAAAACCATCCACCACCACATATACTAAAATTTACAAATCAAAACAACCATTTCTTCATATAAAACACTGCCAAAAAAACCGAAAAACACATCACTTTAACTCGCTTACAACGCAAAACACAACAAAATGACTCGAGTAAAAAAGTTGCGTAACAAAACGGCCAACATAAATTTTCCCAAAAAAAACGCTCAATACAAACACTCCTAAAAACAAACCTCAAAAACACATTTTACGACTCAAACACGGCCCATAGCGCGAAAACTAACAATCGGATTTACACCATCTTCGAACTCATCCAAGAAATAAACCCAACAAATAGTTGAGACAAATTTCAAGAACAAAAACCAAAAATTACGAACAGGATCGTGGGACATAAAAACGGTAAAACTGGCTGAAACATACATATAAAGATATATATATATATATATATATATATATATATATATATATATATATATATATATATATATACAATTTTCAACGAGTGGTATTTTCTCACTCAGGGGACCATGAAACGTGCTCATTTGATAAAATTTCCCGAAAAATCCAACATCGCACCCTCCGCAATAAGTAGATTCATGGAATCTACTTAAAAGGCACTTAAAAAAATTAAAAGCCGAAGAAAAGGGGTTGAGAGAGCTTAAAGTATGTCGCGTCATAACTTATTAAGAGGAATTTTCGTTAAAATTATTCGTTCCTAAGGACATTGATGAGCCCTGACTTGAGAAATCTTGAGCTCGAGGAGGTATTGCCAGATGCCTGGCTTTTGGCTACTTATTTCCCATAAGAATTAATGTAAAGCAGACGACTTTTTGCATGAAATATGACAACACTGCGATCTGGCTCAAGTAACGTTTCTGAAGTGCAAGCCTCATCCTCGATCGCTCTTCTTCTTTTTCGTTGTATCTTACATACTTACCTCTCTCCTCTCTTTTCCTCCTCTGCCAAGCAGCACTTTGGTAACTTAACAGAAGGAGGTTAAAACTGTATTTTGAGGAAAAAATTATTCTTATTTTCCTGTTAGGAATGATAGATTAAGCTGTATGAACGTGGATTTTCGGCGTTTAGTGCCGCTTTCTGTCACCAGAATGCTTGCGTTCGATTAATGTAAAAAATTAAAGGACAAAAGTAATTTATACAGGGTGTCTGGAAAGTCCCGGAACGGCAGCGCCATTTTTATATCTATGCAGATAAAAAAACCAAACTTTGGAAATGTTCCTAGATAAATAGAAACTACTTGGGGGGGGGGGGGGGGGGGTGTCAACATTTTGGGAACTTTAGACTCCTAGTTTTTTAAATTCCATATTTTTGAATAGGAGTTATAATTTTTTGAAAATGGGTCCAAATCGAACTTTGACGTTCGATATCTCGAATAGAAAAAAGGTATCGACAAGCGGCTTGCGCCAAAATGATCAGTTTTTTATCTTCTTTTAAATTGGGTATCACAAGATAGGGCTTGCCATTTGAAAAAAAAATGGGGGCGCCCCCACCCTTCAGGAAGGGGGCCAAAATTTTGATCCCCCCCCCCGAAAGTAGTTTCTATTTATCTAGGAACATTCCCCAAGTTTGGTTTTTTTATCTGCATCAATAAAAAAATGGCGCAGCCGTTCCGGGACTTTCCAGACATCCTGTATTAAAGAAAACGCAAGGTAGATAGAGAACAGGTATGGACAACACTCCGAGGTCAGATCTGATTGGTTGGCCAAAGGAGTGACTGCAATCGGAGGTGGTCGGAAATTTCAAAACATGCGATCACAAAAACTAAGATTGTGACGTCATTATTTGTCCGATTTTAATTTTAAAAATATCACTGAGTTTGTTACTTCTATGACGGTTCTAGCCCTGTTTTTAGATTTTAGTTAGCTTCAGCAGCAGCTGAGGAAAAAAGAGGGAAACTTACTTTCCGAATGACCCTCGTAAGTAAGGCATTCTTTCAAGTTTCAATTTTAATTTTCATTGAATCAGCTGGTTTCAAAAGTAGACGCATTGATTATTTTCATAAAGATGAAGGCGCAATGACAAACTTTCAAGATGCAAACTTTCGGAACATTGCATCCGCGCGGAAACCGAGAGAGCTCGAGAATTACAACGCTTCTAATTGAAGATTCTAATTTGTAACAGCGGCTATCATAGAGGTTAGGATCGAGAATGAAAAGAGAACCTACGGGCGAAAACGACACCCCGTTCATTCAAAGCAAAGAGAACAATTTCTTCGAATAATTTCCTGCCGTTACAATATGAATCCCAGGATGTAAATCAAGGGAAACATTGTTCGACTTGCCAACACTAACTAAGATTGGAAGGATACTTATCCTTTACTATTCACCTGTGATTGCCTCCGGAGAATCTTAGAGGTAAAATTGACAGGGCTGCCGTTTCGCGTATGATTAATGGTATTTTTTAATTCGCCGATGATTTCACCGGTTGAAAAAAGATTACACAGTTCAGTTCAGTATGATAGTGTGATGCACGAAAATACTCTGATCTGTAATATTTTCAAAATCGGTGGAATCGCAGTTAATTAATTAAAATAACCGCAAGTTTTTATAAGTCATCGATGACACCACCGGTTGAGCAAATATTACAGATGCGTGTTTTTGTGCATTACAGTCCTACACTGAGCTGAACTCCGTAATCATTACTCAACCGGTTGAATTATCGGTGAATTGGAAAATGCTATTAATTATACGTAAAACGGCAGCTCTGAAAATTGATCAATCAACGGAACTACCAGTGTTGCCAAACTTTACACGCTTCCCATATACTGGTAATGCCCCGGTAATGTCATGAATAGTTTTCAGCGGCTCGGACCTGGCAACTCTGGACATTACTTTCTCGCCAACGCCGCAATCTTCTGAGAATATGAAATTCATTAAGATCTCTCATTATTGAGGGCAGGAATGCTGTCGGCTTTAATAATCAAGTTAATGAAGATGTTTCTTGGAACTACTGGAATCTTTTACAGTTAGAACGGAATTTGGTTTTCGGAAACAGTGGAAGTAATTATCATAGCTAAGGGGCCGTTCCGACGCGACGTTTTCGGAAGGGCGGAGGGGCAAGATTGCAATTTTGACATTTTCTAAGTCATGAGATTTTTCTAAGCAGCCAGCTTCTAGTTTCCATACATTTCAAATGTTTGGAAGAAAGTCTAGATACCTAAAATCACTAACTCCACCAGTTTTCGCTATATTTCGAATATCGGTCAATCTTATTCCATGGGGGCTGATCATTTACTTCATCGATAAACGATCGTTCAGACTGTCTATGAGTGATGCTATTGGTCCAAAATTGTAAAACTTGTCTGTTGCTATTGTAACCATCGTCAAAATGTTAACGATCTTAAACGATGGTTACTAGCATTAGCAACAGTCAAGTTTTACAATTATGGACCCATAGCATCACTCATAGACAGTCTGAACGATCGTTTATCGATGAAGTACATGATCGGGCCTATCTTTAAAGATAAAACCAGAAGAGAGAGAGAAAGCGATAGCTAGTGGGGGAGTAAGGAAAGGGAAAGGGAGAGGGAGAGGGAAAGGGAGAGGGAGAGGGAGAGGGAGAGGGAGAGGGAGAGGGAGAGGGAGAGGGAGAGGGAGAGGGAGAGGGAGAGGGAGAGGGAGAGGGGGGAGGGAGAGGGAGAGGGAGAGGGAGAGGGAGAGGGAGAGGGAGAGGGAGAGGGAGAGGGAGAGGGAGGGGGGAGAGGGAGAGGGAGAGGGAGAGGGAGAGGGAGAGGGAGAGGGAGAGGAGAGGGAGAGGGAGAGGGAGAGGGAGAGGGAGAGGGAGAGGGAGAGGGAGAGGGAGAGGGAGAGGGAGAGGGAGAGGGAGAATGCAGTTTATTTAAAAGACGCAAATACAAAACAGGAAAACTTAAAATAATGAGTACATACAGAAAAAAAAAATCAAAAAATACAAATTATACACCTGAAGTTGAGTTGAGAATATTTCACAACTAATGTGTATTTGCGTCCAAGAGGCAGAATTAAGACTGATCAGTCTTCTCTTCCATTCTGCCTCTTGGCTCTCATGAACGGTACAAGATACACAAAATAAACATTTTTAAATTTTAAAAATACTATTATTTAAATAAGTAAATAAATGAAAAGTGGATAGGTAATTAATTAAATATTATTAAGTAAAGATGAATGAAAAAAAAATAAATGAAATGAATAAATAAATAAATAAATAAATAAATAAATAAATAAATAAATAAATAAATAAATAAATAAATAAATAAATAAATAAATTATATATTAATTAAAATGAAGAGTTACGAAAATAGAGAAGGAAAGGGTGATGGGAGGAGGAAGAGAGATAGTGTGATAGAGGGGATAGAGAGGGGAAAGGAAAGAATTGCTATCTGCTATGTATGCGCTTTTGTATGCATCCAATACGAGGAGATGTGTAAATGTTACTTCAAATGCTACTTGCCAAAAAAAATGGGTTAGAGGAACGTAAGATTTTGTATGATGCCTCGTGCGCCATGCTTAAACGCACAAATGGACAACTTTGGATCTCTTAAATCTATTGGCAGCTGGTTCCACAATCGGGAGAGGGAGAGGGAGAGGGAGAGATATAAATTCCTGAATTCACCTACGACGCTTCTTACCTCAACGAATTCGTCTTTCTCTCTCTTCGAACATTTTGAACGCGCCTCACCAATGTGTCAGAGAAGAACAGATTAACGACCGTCACGCTGCATGCACGCGACTTTCGCCCCGTCCCCTATCATTTTCCAACGCGCGTGTTCGAATAGCCGGTGTGGAAGCAATATGACCCTAGGTTACCCCGCCTATCAGGCACAAAAATGCTACTTTATTGTTATCTCCGGGCCCTCGAGACATCGTGACCATTTAAAACAGGCCTAATTCTAGATTTCTCCGATCCCGATCGGCAGGCAATTGATCCTTTTATCTTGATTGGCAAAAGAGGCGAGCTCTTCCTCGCTCCAACCCCCCCCCCCCCCCCCCCCACGGCCACGGTTCTCATTCCTTCACGAGCGTTGTCATGGCCGTTAACACTACTATACATCGCGTATAGCGCGTCACTACTCGCACTCGTCATGGGGAGATACAGTAACTTTGTCTTTCTGTCTCTCTCCTCCCATTAGAAAGATTGTGTTAGAAAAGGACGGAGATAATGGTTTAAGTCACGTTATAACCCACCTCTGCTATCCTTTTCTAACATATAAGTTCAGATGAGAGGTGAGAGAGGAAGACTTTAATCCCTGCGTATCGGATCATCATTCGCGCTCGCGTGTTGCGTGTTGCGTCAGCGGTTGAGAAGAGGCGTAAGCATCAAGTGACAAGGCAGAACGCGGAAGTGAGGCGCAAGGCCGCTGCGTTGCTCTTCCCGCAGTGCCCACTTGCTCAGGGTTCGAAGTTCGGGGGGTGGTCGACTCCACGAGACGCTACGCTCGGCTCGGCTCGGTTCGGTCGCTCGCGACGCGTCATGCCTGGAGGAAAAAGTCACGGCAGCGCGGGACGATGCGATGAGAGCAGGGGGCACGTTTTAACGCTGCGTCCCCGAGCGTAACCGTATAAAACGTGCAAAGCCACCTACCCTGTGTACTGCATATACCGCCGTTCACATTTCGTGGCGGGCGCGGCCGCGACACGGCTCCATCGCGTCTGATCCGCCATTTATCACTATCCCATTCAACGAAAAGTAATTAATTGCGTCGGAATTTGAATTAATGGAAGCATCGGGCTCATTGCAGCGTTGCCAGGTCGCGCTTTGAAAGGATGGACCCGCTTAGCACGTGTATGTTTACTGTTTAGTGGAGTGGAAACAGAGACATAGTATAGATCACGCACTATACCTATCATGCCCATGTTGCGCCCGGTACCAACTTTAGGGGTCTCATCAAAACATTGCAAACATGGTCTGTAAGCAAATTTTATCGATACAATATCATTCACTTAAGAATTGATTTATTGCTAACTGATGCCGCTGATCGGTGAAAAAGCTAGCCAATGAGAATCGAGAATGAACTTCTGAATGATATTCTTGTGGAATTGAAAACTGCGATAATAATATTCCATTACATAACCTCTAGATCAGCTCTGAATGACACGGCCATTTTTGAAAAACAAAAAAAAAAAACAAAAAAAAAACTAGCGTTTTCGAAGCTAAATTACCTATGTTAGTCTCATATAGGAAAATAACTTCTACACATGGTCTGTACAATAAACTTTATTCAAAAAGTTCAACATTTCCGAAATTATCGTGGCGAAATGAGTCAAAAAGGATAGAAGATGAGATTTCTGACGCCGGTTGCAACAATTCGAAATCGAATCTACCTCTGGAGGTGAATTCGAAATTAATTTCCAATTGTTGGAATTCAACGGTCTCCGGTGAGACCAACGTAACAATCGAACATCATCGAAATAAAATGTAAATCCACCGAATATCATACGACAGTGAATGATATCCAATCGCTAAAATTTGATTGATATGTTGACTGATGCTGAGCGAAGTTGTTGAGATGTTTGCCTAAAACAACGAGTCATAGCAATAGAGAGGATGTGTGGGGTGTGATATGGAAACTTCACAGGGGCAGCCATGATTGATATCTCTTATGGACGTTTTCCACACAGGCTCGGTTTGTTTGCCTCACTTTTTTTAACCTTTAAATTTTTTTAAAAAAAAATTGTGACAAATACTTTTGAAATTGGTTATAAATGAAATTGCAGGTGTTTTAGAGTGGCTATCTGGACAAAGAAATTCATATAACTGTTTCTTCTGGAAGGATTTGCACGATGAAGAAACTTACACATAATGGAGACAGTCTAAATTTTCTCACCTGGATAGTTGTATTAGAATTCTGTGTCCAGACAGTCACTCTTAAACACTTGCATTTCCGTTTAAAATCACTTTCCATTGGATTAGTTACAATTTTCGATTTAAGGTTAAAGAATGTGAGACAAAAAACCCAGAATCAGCCCACGCTGCCTCACTATATCGCTACAGTTTGTTGGTCTCAACAAAACACCACGAACGTGGTTCATACGTTGACTGCTGAGGAATGATATTGAGATGTTTGCCTAATAAGACCGAAGCACCGAAATTGCATCAGTCAACGTATTGACCATGCTGGATGGTGCTCCCTCATTCTCCCAATGTTAATTCCTGTAGAGCTCCGAAAAATAAGTCAGCCACCGCGCGCAGGACAGGAGTTAAATTTTTGCCAATTATTGGCTACTTTAAGATCATTGTCTGCGTTTTTCCCGAACGTTTTGGCATTTTTCAGTAATTGGGGGAGGGGAGGCCGGAGGGCTGTGCACGCCGTTGGAGGGAATTGGAATTTGAATCAAAGGTTGTGGGTATATGCGTAGCCTTTAGGTGTTGTTAATCATTTTTCAACGCGACGAGCTTTAGTTTCGAAAGAAAGAATCCTTCATTTTATACATAAGTAACCGAGCCACTTGCTACATTAGCGGAGAAAAAACTACGACCAAAAATATGAATACAGAGAGAGTTGTGGAAAAAGCAAAAATTTTTTATGCAGCAATCCGCACTCGCAGGTGCGGTTTGCTGCAGGGTTGCCATAATTTAAACATGAATCCAATAAATGTTTATAATTTTCTATACAATATCCATAGCGGGTCGTTTTCGACCCATTGATTTTTTCATACTCATAAGATCGAGGGATTTTTTTTTTATTATTATTATTTTTCTTGCATTCTGGACCACTTAGAGACGAACAAACCCAAGACTTATTTTCAATGGTCGGAATGGCACGCAAATGGACTACTTCCGGGTGCCGGTCACCGGATGTTCTATACTATAGACTGTTTTAGTAGAGCGATATATCGTATCGATTGCCGTCCGAGGGCCTCTGGTTCCAAACAAACTCTGGTTCAATGTAATTTCCCCATAAGCAAACTTTTGAACGGAAATTTAGGGTAATAAATCAAACAATTAATGCGACCTTCTTGCGATTATGAATTCTACGTCTTCGAAAATGCTTAATTATGCCTGGTTTCTTGACTAAAACTGCCAAAATCAACAAGATATTACAGATTAAATGTTGCATTTGTAGGTTAGAATCGCCTGAAATCCCGCCAAATTCCACAACAACAACAATAACATTTGGGTGATTCCAACCTCCAAACGCATCGTTTAATCTGTAATATCTTGTTGATTCCGGTAGTTTTACGGGTGGAACCAGGCAATATTAAGCATTTACGAGGACGTAGAATTCATAATCGCAAAAAGGTCGCATTAATTGTTTGATTTAATACCCTAAATTTCCGTTCAAAAGTTCGCTTATGGGGAAATTACATTGAACCAGAGTTTGTTTGGAACCAGAGGCCCTCGGACGGCAATCGATACGATATATCGCTCTACTAAAACAGTCTATTACACAATCGCCAGTTTCCCACCAAACGAGAACCTTTTCAAAACGTTCGAAATTTTAGCAACTTTGAAATCGTTTTATTTCACGAATCGGTGGTAAAAAAAAGTATAATTAATTATAAATTCCTACTGTCGAGCACTTCATGGAAACAAAACAAAACAAAAACCTTCCCAAAATCGCTCGGAATTTTCGAAAATTTGATCAAGTCACATTCACGATCCCGTGGTCAAAAAAAATTTATGAAAAATACTGTGAGTTCCTTTAACTTAGGCATAGGCGGACCGTGACCAAAAAAAAGAGGGAGGGGGGCTGAAAAGTGATGACTTTTTTTTTTTTTTTTTTTTTTTTTTTTTGGCTTCTCAAGTCTCGACTCTCGAGTGATGACTTTTTCCCGATTTTTAGCCCCTCCGCCCAAAAAAAGTGGGGGGGGCTATAGCCCCCTCCCTAACCCCTGATACGGTCCGCCTATATGAACCAAGCACTTTAAAAATAAAATTTAAAAAAAAGGTGCACGATCAACCCATTCTAGGAAATCCCTCCCCCTAAACGTAAACATCCCCTCCCAAAAGTGTGTTCTGGATCCGCCCCTGCCTCAATTCGATGCAATCTCACCGTCAAACGAAGAGTCGAATCACAAAATGACTGACGAAGCGTGCTGGTTGGTTTTGCATATAGTGTAGCATTACAAAGTAGTTAAATAATCCAACGCGAGGGTACGATTTTTGCATAAATTCTAAATTGAAGGCGCAATGATGCGATGGTTCGCGCTGCGCCTCCGATGTTCATCGGAGCTGAACCGTTTACCGCGTTCATCCAAACAGCTCTTATAACCATTCATTCACAACTAATTTACCTCTCGTTCCACAGCCGTACCCAGGAATTCATCCTCCTCTCTCTCTCTCCGCCTATTTGAACGTATGTGTTAGAAAAGAACGGAGTAAGGGCTGTCACGTGACTTCACAACCTGTTTCTGTCCTTTTCTAACACATGCAGTCACACGGGCAAAGAGAGAGACAGACAAACTCCTGGCTGCGGCTATGTCTCGTTCATTCATGGATGTTTGCCTCACACTTCGTTGCTCGAGGTGCTGTAGCGTGCAACGAGGGTGAGAAAATTTATACTTAAGCTGCTATACTAATTGCAGAAACCACGCAGTAGTCCACGCAGAATTGAATCTCACGCGAGGAATGATAAATTGTTTTGAAGCCAATTATAGATTCTTTTAAAAATGTCAAACAAAAATGTTTTCTATTATTTTGGTGGTATTGCAAAGTCTTTTTTTGTCTTTTTCGGTGGTCTTTTTTTGGTGGCATCATCATCATTATCATCACTTTTTGCCTGAAAAAACTGTCGTGGCATTGACGCATGTATATTGTAAGGGGGGAGGGGGCTCTCTGTGATTCAAATTGGTCTTGAAAGTTTATAAATGAGAAATTGATGAGGAAATTTAATTTCTGATTTTTCGCTACCAGTGGTGTAGCGTGCAATTTGGCAACGTTGCACTATGTCCATTAAACCCATGTACAAGGTCGAATGCAAAGGTGTTCACCGAACACCCTATAGTTCGATCTTTTTAATGGGTTTAAATTGACACATTACAACGTTGCCAAATTGCACGCTACGCCACTGTTCGCTACTTATTTGACGATCTTAGACCCCAGCGCAATCGTATAATGTAGCGACTATAGCCTCTTAAAAACGCTAATCATATACATACACGCTCTCTATACTCTATACGCCACAATGGTCTGAGCTCAAAAAAAGATCGGCAAAAAGTCGGAGAAAAAAAATGTCATCAAAAATCATCATCGTTTTCGACCTTGTAAGCTTAAGTTATTGTGAGATTACAGTGTCGCGTCTAGATCGAGAGCTCGGCCGAACACAATTGGACGTTGTAAATCAAACAGCTAATAACAACCAATATAATGGAGCTGTTGCAAACTTTTGCTACAGGCTTATTAACAGTTGATAATGGGGCAATACTCTGTAAAAATAACGATTAGCAAACTAAAAATCACGAAATCCGCTCTTAAACTCACAAAATGCTTTTAAATGCGAGACCGTAATGGCGGCCGAGGCCGCGGTTTTCTTATGGTAATTGTATGCTTCTTCTTCTTTTTGTGTGGTGTTGCGAGAACATCTCGTGTAGATGGCGCTGATAGAAGATAGGGAACCCCAATGAAAACCGCGGCCCCGGCCGCCATTACGGTCTCGCGTTTAAAAGAATTTTGTGAGTTTAGGAGTGGATTTTGTGATTTTTTAGTGCGCTAATCGTTATTTTTACTGGTTATTACCCCATTATCAACTATTAATAAGCCTGTAGCAAAAGTTTGCAACAGCTCCATTTAAAACACGAATTCGCGTTTAAAAACGACTCTTTTTGGCGAATTGTCAGTTTTCATAGGTGTTGACAGCAAATTTACACGCAGTAAAAACCACTTCAGAGAAAAACAAAAATACTTAAAAATAAAATGAGGATACACGCAACGACCTCCTTTCCTCCTAATTGTCATTAAACATGTCAAATTTAAACTGTTCACCGAAATAGGCGGACATTCTCAAAAAGAACCTCTAATGTAATCAAATGAAAATGGCGTCGTTCTAATAGCTAGATCCAAGTCGGCAAGATCGATTTGAAGAAGCATGCCCCATTTGGGCACGCTTAAAAAAGTCACCCAATAATCAGTGTCGGAACAAAAAGTAATTAAACATCATCTTTTTCGACCTTGGGCGCTTAACACAAAACTTTCCAGTGACAATTCTAGGTTTTAAGTACTTTATTAACAGTATACTCTGTGGTTTTGAAAGTTTATAAATAATAAATTGATGAGAAATTTAATTTATGATTTTTTGCCTCTTTTTTGACGATCTCAGAGCATTGTGCGGCGTGACGCATGGGCAGAAACGTCCGAATCACCATCCGCCGCCTCCGGGCACGGCAAAGATAATTGAATAGGGGGGAAAGAAGAAAGTGAGAGAAACCAACAACCAAGTCGTCATCGCTTTTCTTTGTCTCCGAAGAGAGAGAGAGAGAGAGAGAGAGAGAGAGAGAGAGAGAGAGAGAGAGAGAGAGAGAGAGAGAGAGAGAGAGAGAGACGCCACCGCATCGCTTTGTCGTCGTTAACTGAAGCTTCACAAAAATGATGCCGAGAGAATTTTCAAGAGAGGTTGGTTTTTTTTTCTCCCTTTTTATTTCTTCTTTTTTTCCACCCTTTTCTTCGGGAGCTCCGAGTATACACTGCAAGTTGCACTAATTAAAAACTTCAAGTCAAACTTTTCGTGTTTTAATATTTTTTTAAATGACTCGCGTAAATGGCTGATGGGCTTGGAATGCTAAACAGAGGCCGACGGTGTTGCCAGTATTTGAAGGAACCGACAGGACACAGGACACCCCTCCACAGCCCCCCCCCCTTAACTTTTTCTTGGAAATATCGATAGTGAGGCTCTTGCAGTAGCGGCCCGTGAGATTTGGCAACCATGCATTTTTCCCACTTAAACTTAGGTAATAAATCGATTCAAGCGGAGGCTGGCAGCCTCCTCGAGTTTCGATTGTTTTCCATGTATTTAAATGGGATTAAAACACTGTTGCCAAATCGCACGAGCCGCCACTGGGCTCTTGCAATTTTTTGCCGAGAGCAAGTAAATAGTTCAATCTGCATGTAAAAACCAGCGAAAATCATGAAAGTCTCACTAAGAAAGTCTCAAATTCAGTAATAAACTAACATAACTGCTATAACGGTAAGATAGTAATGGCGCGGTTGAACGAAGGGGTTTCAAATCGTTTGGTCTATTAAAACTTGGTCTACTGTCACGAGGTCTAGTAAATTACGTCTAATGACAAAAAGTCTAATTTATTTGGTCCACAGACAAGAAGTCTGCTCATCAAGGACGTCTACATGACAAGAAGGTCCACAGGCTTTTGGTCCAAGAAAACGGGTCTACGACTTGATAGCCTACTTAACAAATGCAGCCAGTGGCATGGCGTGCTATTCGGCAACGTTGCATTGTGTCCATTCAAACCAGAGATTACTAAGCTAAAGAGATATGGCAAGTCCTATCCCCGCCATGTTAGAAAACCGTTAATCGACAATCGTAAAAAACGCCTTCAAATAGGCCGTGATACAATACGGCGTACCACCTGGTGGACCATTTTTCGTAAACATTGCTATTACTGCTGTTAGTGGAAATAAATTCTAGGCACACCTTTTCTGAATTTTTTTGTTTTCCCAAAAACACGTTGATAAGATGGAAAATGTCAAGGGAAAAATTTAACCACCAAAAGAACCACTAAAACTTTAGTCAAAAGTCATTTACTGCCAGCCGAACGCACTTCGGTTACTTTCAGAATTGTTTACAAAAATGGTCCACCAGATCGTATGCCAGTTTGCCTACTTCGTAGGAGTCGATTAACAGTTTTGAGCAGTTCTGCCATATCTCTTTAGCTTAGTTATCTCTGATTCAAACCCAGTTGAAAGGTCGAATGCGAAGGTGTTCACCGATCACCCAATAGCTCGATCCTTTTCGTGGGTTTAAATGGACGAATTGCAACGTTGCCAAATTGCACGCTAGGCCACTGAATGTATGTACCTATTATAAAAAATTGGTCCACAAAATGTACTAATAAATTAGGAGTAGACCAATCAGACGTATTACACTAAAAAATTGTTTCGAGATGAGGACCCGGTTTCGACCAAATTTTCAGTAGACCAAAAAATAGTAGACTTATAATTTCTGTAGACCAAACGACCTCTAACCAACGCAGGTACCATGGAAGATTTGCCATGCGGAAGCATGTATCATGGGGGTTCCAGGTCTAATTTGTCTCTCTCTCTCTCCTCTCTCTCTCTCTCTCTCTCTCTCTCTCCCCCTTTTCTCTCTCCCTCTTTTCTCTCTCTCTCTCTCTCCTCTCTCTCTCTCTCTCTCTCTCTCTCTCTCTCTCTCTCTCTCTCTCTCTCTCTCTCTCTCTCTCTCTCTCTCTCTCTCTCTCTCTCTCTCTCTCTCTCTCTCTCTCTCTCTCTCTCTCTCTCTCTCTCTCTCTCTACAGAAACACACAGAGGAAAAACTCAAATTATAATAGATTGGATATCAATTTAAGATATATAGGAGCTTCCCATGGTAGCTGCGTAGCTGCATAACAATGCCCTTAACTTTAAAGTCATTTTAAGAGTCTATGGATACATTTCGTAATTTTTTAGTGTATTCGCATCGTAAGTTTTGCTGAGTTTTACGTAAGAATAATGCCTATTCAATTGCATATGGCACAAGTCAGCAAAAGACCCCAATATAAGAAGAGAGATAAGACAAGTAAGACCATTAGTCCTGGAATGAGGCTCTTGCAAACTTTTGCTATAAGCAAATAAATAGTTCAATCTGATGAATAGACCAGCGGAAATTGCGAAAATCACATAAATCACACCAAAAAAGTCTTAAATTCAATAATAAACTCAACAAAAGCGCTATATCTGCAAGATCGTAATGGCGGTTCGACGCAGGTATCATGGGAGATTCCTGTCTAATTTGTCACTTTCTCTATGGAAAATTAGATAGGAATAAATATCCAATGATACCTACGTCTCTCAGCCATTAAGCCCGATTCTGAGAGTAAATTTCGTGATTTTTTAGTGAACTCATCGTCATTTTTCCAGATTTTTATGCAAGAATCAACCCTTCAGCCCCCTGTATCAAAAGTTTGCAAGAGCTCCATTTGATGCAAGATTATTGAGCATAATTGCAAAGCGTGCGATCTGGCAACGATGCACTTTCTTCATTTAATTCTATAAAAAAATATCGAAATATATACGGCGAGCATATTACTTTTTTCATAAATTTAAATGGACAAATTCCAGCGTTGCCAGCTAACACGAGTCGCGCGTTTGCGTCATGGCCTGTCATGTTTTTTTCATTGCTTGCGGCCACACGACATGAGACAGAGAGTAAATTGAATTAGCCTGTACGAGCATTGGACGTTAGGGGGTTAGGGTCGTTAGGGGTAGTATAACAGGGTGGTTGCGACACTGCAGTAGATCATAAAAAGCATTTTCGTTGCAGGAATGTATGACAAAGAGAAATCCTTGCGTCGTTTGTCACTCCTTCTGGCCCCTCGCGGCCACAGTCCGACCTGCACTCTCAGAAAGTAGCAGTTTGGCTGAGCTTTATCATTTATGACATTTATGTGAAAGAATTCTTACGCAATTTGTTTGTAAACTCACAGGTCTTCTCTGTTTGACATGAGTATGGGAAGAATGAAATTGTTTTGACCCTCCAGAAATATGTGACTATAGCTTAGCTATTAAGGTGGTTCTTCAGCGTTTAGTGCCGATTTCCAGAAGATTACAGATCAGAGTATTTTCGTGCGTTACAGCTCTTACACTGAATTGAACTATGTAATCTTTTCTCAACCGATGGAATCATCGGTGAATTTAAAAATGTCATTAAATCTACACAAATCGGCAGCTCTGGGGGGAGGATTACATCAAATCACTTGAAAATAATCTTGAGAGCATTTAAAAGTTACAAAATTCACCCACAAGCTCGCAATAAAAGCGTTTAACAAAAGTACAAGATATTGGTCGAATGAGTTGTTTAAAATGGGGAAGTCCCATATTAAATTGCAGATATCTATCCTGAGGAAATAAACTCATCATAGAGGTAGCTGCAATTAGACGGGACTTTCCCACTGTCACCCGCTCATTCAACTGCCATCTTGCAATTTCTTTAACCATTGCAATACCATGCCCGAGTTATCCGCGATTTTGTTACACTCGATCTCTCATTGACAGTAAAAGGCTAAAAGCTACTCCAAATTGTTAACATTTCTAAAACAATATGTTTCATCTTTTGCCTTCAATTACCGGGATAGGCAAAATTCGAACACCGCGGAGTACGAATATTTAACTACCCACTAAATTTGACCGAGTAAATGATTAGATTTATTCTGGTAACCTAAGCCTATCAGTAAAAGTGTTAAACTCGTTTCATCTAGCGCCTTCAATTACCGGGATAGGCAAAATGAACTCCAGGGAGTACGAATATTTCACTACCCACTAAATTTGACCGAGAGTAAATGATTAGATTTCTTCTGGTAACCTAAGCCTATTAGTAAAAGGGTTAAACGTATTTATTGAGTTTTTGGGTGAATTTTGGAAATTTCTCATGATCTCAACATTGGTGTCAAGGGATTTTACTTAGGAATCGACCCTCCAAAGTTTGCAACAGACCTATTCTCGGTACTAGTGCCCAGTTTTCTTTTATAATGTTTTTGGACTGAACTGCCCATCACAGAAACCTCGCAAAAGGTCAAAAGTTGTAAGAGTCGTGTTTTCAGCCGAGTTTTCAAGTTAGATTAAGTAGTTGACAACTCTATTCAAATTTTTTGAACAATGGGGCGCTCCAACCCATTCTTTGGAATCTTTCTTAATTTTTACAGACTTCTCGTATACCTCACCTCGCTATCGTAAAACCCTTGTTACCTGACATTGAGCAGCGAGAGCTTTCAAATTGCGAAAGTTGAAAGTTTCGAAATGATTTACGAACAAAGGCCGCGCTGCTTTTAGATTCCTCCCGAGTCACTGATGCGATAAAAAGTTGTTTGGCATGTGAATCTATTCACTTCAGTGTCACAAGGTCGCAAAAGCTTCGATCGACTCTTGGAAGCCTTTTTTGGCGAATCCACCCTCTTGCTAACTTTGCAAATTTGTAAGAATTGAATGAAAGCTACTAAAACTTTTTTGTATATCAAGATCAAGGGTGAGGTTTAGTCACTACAAACGGAAACGTCAACGTTTCTTGAGAGACTTTCAACTTCAATATTGAATATTCAGCTTCACGACGAAACTGCGGGAGCTATTGTAATGTTTTTCGGAGGAGTTTTCTTGCGGAAATTAAATGTGTTTTCTATAATTTGCCACGAAAAAGTAAGTAGAATTAGTTATTGTTATTGCTATAGTTTTTTTTTTTTTTTTTTTTTTTTTTTTTTAAATATGTAAGTATTTAAGTTACTGCGGAAATTAAAAGCGTTTCTTAGGAATGGTGCTCTTACAAACTTTTATTATATAAGCGAATGAATAATTAAATCTGATGTAAAAACCAGTGAAAAGCACGAAAAACACACTTAAAATATTCTAATAGTCAGTAATAAACTCATAAAACAGGTGTTAACCAAAGACATTATATCATATAGACGGAGTGCATAACAAGATCCTTGAGGCAAACTTGCGATACTTCGCATGTTCACCAAAAATGATCACCAGTCATCAGCCTGCTCAACGGTTGCATCAAAACTTAAATTGGTAATCTTTTTTAGGTATAATCTTTGGCAAAACTGGTGACAAACAAACCGACGCCAGCCGGCCTCGGTGGCTTGGTGGTCAGGACACCTGACTGCCAATCCATAGGTCCCGGGTTCGAATCCCGGTAGTGGCAGCAGATTTTTCACTCGTCTTGTCGCTCGGTCTCCTTAAAAGTGGGTCCACGGCAAAGATTGCAGTGGAAATCTGAGTGCTTTGAGCATGGATGTTTCAAGTCCCCTGTTGTCTTCTGACATTAAACAAACATTCACACACTGACATTAGTCTATAGTTGGCTGTAGGCTCCTTGACTGGAGTATAAGCCATAAAACAAGCAAAAAAAAAAAAAAAAAAAAAAAAAAAAAAAACCGACGCCATTTTGAGAGTGAATGAAAGCTGCACACTATCTCAAATTTTGTGAGTTATTTGAAGCTTTTTTTGATCTTATATCATACTGTTGTCAAAATGATGGTCATTAAATAGTGTTTTATCCATCTTCGATCTCGATTTTTATAAAGTAGTAAGTTTGGATTCAGAGGTTATGTTCGTTTGTTTGTCACCAGTTGAAGGTTCCTCCCCCAATGGGTCTGTTGCAAACTTTTCCTAGGACGATTAAGAGTGTTTAATCTCATGTAAAATCGCCTGAAAAGTTCATTGGTGGCATCAGAAAGTCATGAAATGCGATAATAAACTCACAAGAGACGTTTAATGAAATCCAATATGGCGGCAAATTATCGAGCAGCCTGTATGCATGCATCACGAACATCCAAGGATAACCAACCTCACAATATCGATCACCCCCAATCACAACGTATATAAACACATAAACTCTGAAGCTATGAGGTTGTCAACGTTGGCAATCCTTGAATGTTAAAGGTGCATGCATACAGATTGCTCGATATTTTACCGCCATATTGGATTTCATTAAATGTCTCTTTTGAGTTTATTATCGCATTTCGTGACATTCTAATGCCACCAATGGACTTTTCGAGCTATTTTACATGAGATTAAACACTCTTAATCGTCCTAGCAAAAGTTTGCAACAGACCCATTCCGAAAGTGGACTCGCCCGTCTGCCTACTGTAGTTTACGGTAAGTTTGCCTCACTCAGCTCAATGTTACGGTATAGGATTCACTCCGTCTATATGATAAAATGTCTATGGTGTTAACGGTAGAAGAAAACGGCAACATCGTAGTGGCGCCAGTGGCGGCGGTTCAACGCAGGTATCATCGGAGATTCCTGCCTAATTCGTCACTTTCTCGGAAAGACGAAGACACATGTCTCAAATTAGATAAGAATCGTTCATGACACCTTCGATCGTAGCTCCGCCATTTAGCTTGATTCTGAGAGTGAATTTTGTGATTTTTTAGTGTGCTCATCGTCATTTTTACATATTTTTCATCAAGAATCAACTCTTCAATCACCTGCAGCAAAAGTTTGCAAGAGCCCCTTTGCCATGGAGAAGGTTAATGTATTACAACCTATTTTCAAAATACTATAACTTAGTCAATTTTTGTTCAAATAAATTGATCTTAGTCTCAATCGATTTCTTTTTTATTTTCTCTTTCTTTTCAATGAAATCAAGGTCAGCTCTGCAGCTAGCTTAGTCTTCAAATGGGAGGAGCAAACGCAGTCCAGGTACTTTTGTGACATCCTTTGTACCTACTTGTTGAAAGCGTTCTTTAAGATTAAAATTCAGTTGCGTAGCGTGCAATTTGGCAACGTTGTATTGTTCCCATTTAAACCCATATTAAAAGTTGATTGCAGAAGTGTTCACCGCGAACACCCAATATCTCGATATTTTTCATGGGTTTAAATGGACGAACTGCGACATTGCCAAATTTCACGCAAAGCCACTGTTAAAATTGATTTTGAAAGATGATAAATGATAAATTGATGAGAAATTTACTTCAGTCGCGTCACGTGCATTGGGGCTATTGCACACTTTTGGTATAAGCGATCTAATAGTCGATTATGGCGTATAAACCTCGAAAAATAACGATGGCGGCACTAAAAACTTCCAAAATCCACTCCTAAACTCAATAAACGCAGTTATTTGCGCGAGCGTAATGGTGGCCGAAGGCACTAACAATGGGAGATTCCTATCTTAATTTCGTAACTCTTTCTATGCTGACAAGGATGATTCACAGAGTAATTAGTCATCAGAGTGATGATCCACATCCGATGAATGGTACCGCAACACCAAGTGACACCGGTGTCAAATGAAAGTAGTCTCTTATTGGTCACTTCTTGATGGAGTTACAGAATTGTTAGATGGGAATCTCCCATTGTTAGTGCCTTCGGCCACCATTACGCTCCCGTAAATAAATGCGTTTATGAGTTTTGGAGTGGATTTTGGAAGTTTTTAGTGCCACCATCGTTATTTTTTGAGGTTTTTACGCCATATTCGACTATTAAATCGCTTATAGCAAAAGTGTGCAATAGCCCCATTTGGCAAAACCGTATGCTATCCAGTAAGACTCATGTATAAGGTCGAATTCGGGGAGTGCTGAGTGCTCAGTGCACAAGGAAAATTCGATATACTTAATGAGTTTAAATGGGTGAGTCGCGTTGTTGCCAGGTGGCACGCGACGCCACTGATTTAAATTTCTGATTCTTGGTCTAGTTTCTGACGATCTGAAACCATAGTGCGTCGCTTTGCCGTCGCAAAGCATCAAAGCGAACGAACAGAATGTCAATCAGATAAAGCATCTAAAATAAATTCTCCGATTTAATAATACAATCCAACCGCCGAATCTGCACCAAAAACGTGATGCGCGCACAGGCACAGACACTTGCAGTGCTCGTTGTGCAGAAAAGAACAGAGAGAAAGTCCAAACAACGCGGGGGCGAGCACTCACGAGCAGCAAGCTATGTAGATATAGAACTTGTATATAGAATATAGAGTTCAGCTGCATGCGAACCTTAAAACTAATTAGAATTTAGAAAATATATTGCTTCTGTCGCATTTGTGTTGAATTGTTCGCAAAAACGCTCGCTTTTGCATGACGCGGCTTTGATGCGCGACAAAACTCAATATTCGCGAAAGCAGTCGCGTTCGAGCCACGCGTGAGAGAGGAAAATCGCCCGCGCCGCGCGCTCTGTGATTCGCGCCGCGCGTTTTCATGGACCATTCTGTGTGTGAGCGTGTCGAATCCAGGATTCTTTATCTCTTTCTCTCTATCTCTCTCTCTCTCCCTCTCTCTCTCTCTTCTCCCATTAAATCGAATGTGTAAGAAAAGGACGAATTAGGCACAGTCACATGATTCTCATCCTCTTCTTCTATCATTTTCTAATACATGCGTTCGAATGCCCAGGGAGAGAGAGAGAGAAAGAGAGAGAGAGAGAGAGAGAGAGAGAGAGAGAGAGAGAGAGAGAAGAGAGAAGAGAGGAGAGAGAGAGAGAGAGAGAGAGAGGAGAGAGAGAGAGAGAGAGAGAGAGAGAGAGAGAGAGAGAGAAAGAAAAATACCTGGATCTGCTAGTGCGTTGCAACGTCATGCAGTATCTTTCTCTCTTTTCCCCCCATTAGATCGACTTTGCAAGAAAAGGATGGATTATGGGCCGTCACGTGATTCCCGTCTCCCTCTTCTATCCTTTTCTAACACATGCGTTCAAATGGCTAGAAAGAGAGAGAGAGAGAGAGAGAGGAGAGAGAGAGAGAGAGAGAGAGAGAGAGAGATAAAGAGCAAGAGAGAGGGAGGGAGGGAGGGAGGGAGGGAGGGAGGGAGGGAGGGAGCGAGGGAGGGAGGGAGGGAGGGAGGGAGGGAGGGAGGGAGGGAGGGAGGGAGGGAGGGAGGGAGGGAGAGAGAGAAAGAGAGAGGGAGGGAGGGAGGGAGATAGAGAGAGAGAGAAAAAGAGAGAGAAAGAGAGAGAGAGAAAGAGAGAGAGAGAGAGAGAGAGAGATGAAGGACGCTTTGCTGGAGCGTGTTGAGCGTGAGCGTTAAGCGTGCTAGGCTGTGATTGCAATGCATTTTGTATGTGACAGTCATTGTCATAGGGAGCGAGGGAGCCCCTCTTTCCCCGCCATACACAACCCCTTCTCCCCCCCCCTCTTTCGCTCGCGCAGTGACGCGTCGCGACGTCGTGTTTATTATTCTGCGTCACATTGTGTTTTCGGCGAGTCGAGAGTAATAAAATGTGTGAAAACCGCCGAGGCTTGCCCGACCGCCCTCCGCCTCCCGCGCACCGTGGTCTAAGATCATCAAAAAGTGGCCCAGTAGAGGTAGTTTCAGAAGTGTAGGCGCACCTGCATCGATAATCTTTGGAATTTCCCAACATTATTTCTGATATTACTCGATAAAAATTAATGAAAATTAAATTTAGCGTTCACTTTACAATGAGGAACACTTTAAAAGCCAAATGTCTAAATCAGTGGCAAGTTCGGGTTTGATTTGAAGGAATTAAAGTTGAAAATTCGCCAAAGATTATGGTTTAGGTGCGCCTACACTTCTGAAACGAGCTCTAATCAGAAAGTAAATTTCTCATAAATTCATAATATAATAGATAAATTCTCCAGACAGAATGTGAGTAAACAATTTTATGAGTTCATTACTGAATTTTAGACTATATATTTGTGTGATTTTCGAGATTTTTACTGGTTATTTTTACATCAGATTGGACGATTCATTTGCTCACAGCAAAAGTATACAAGAGCCCCATTATCAAAATAAACTGTAGGTAATATCTTACGAACACTTTCTCACATCAAATTTAATCTGGGGAAGACCCCCAGTCCCCCCTTTAATATTTTGGGGGAGACCCCCAGACCCCCTTTAATATCCTGGGGATCCCCAGACCCCCCTTTTACATTCTGGGGGATATCCTCGTACCCCTCTTTAATATTTTGGGGGAGACTCCTAGACCCCCCTTTGATATTTTTATCCAGAAAATCCATTTTTGAAATATTTAAATGTTTCCTTTTTTTGGCCCATTTTCCCATTGATTTTATGGAAACCATTTTTAAGCCGCCACGAACCTGAAAATTAAAATTTCAAAAAAGCAAAAAAAAAGTCCTGGAGAATGTTAAAAGCAACCTTTATGCAAAATGTTGAATACATTTGGACCTATTGTGCAAAAGTTATGCTGGGATACCGACGAAGACGAACTCACGGACTCATTGCACGGACTCACAGATCACGGACGGCACAGACATTTTATACATTTACCGCTCCAAACCACATTTAATTAAGAAATATTAAAATGTCATGGATAGATGTTCTCTAGGGTAGTATTAGGCATGATGAGAGCCAATTATTATTTCATAATTATCATAATTGGCTTAGTCATAGTGGCCCAAGTATTGGAACAAAATGCCTTGAAAATCTCTGCGCCATTGCAATACTTTCTCAATTTTTAACTTCGTTAGAGTGAGAAAGAAAGTAAAAGACCAATGGTGCTATTTATTCAGCCTAAATCTCACTTTCGACAGGCGAGGAAGCTTTTTAAATCTAGAAAATGTCTCTGGAAAGGTTTAGGTTAAGCTTATACAAGATCAAAAACGATGATTTTTTATTAATTAATTTTCTTTTCGCTGATTTTTCGCCACTTTTTTTTTTCGCCATCACAATACTTTCTCAATTTTTAACTTCGTTAGAGTGAGAAAGTAAAAAGACTAATGGTGCTATTTCAAGGGCGTCATTTCGCGTTCAGATTGGGGGGGGGGGGGGGGCAAAAATCTGATTACCTTTTTTTTTTTTTTTTTTTTTGCTCATCAATATAATTTTAGAGCCTTTTTTTGCTCATTAATATACTTCGTTTCCGTTTTTGAGCCTGACTTCAAATCCTTGGAGGGGGGGGGGGGCAATTGCAGCTATTTATTGAGCCTAAACCTCACTTCGGACAGGCGAGGAATCTTTTTAAATCAAATTTTAAATCTAGAAAATGTCACGGGAAAGGTTGAGGTTAAGCTTACAAGATAGAAAACTATAATTTTTGATTAATTAATTTTCTTTTCACTGATTTTTGGCCACTTTTTTTCCCATCCCAGACCATAGTGCCGCGCCCCTACCGTCTCGTTCCGGTGCGGCCTCACGTCGACCGGAACCCCTTCGCGAACCATAAATTTTGATGACGCCAAAAAGTGACATAACACTACATTTTCTCTCGCCGCCCTCCATCTCCCCTTCCGACACCCCCCTCAACCCCTACCCTCCCCGCACGCTCTGAGCCGCTTGCTCTCGAAAATCTCTTTTCAAGAGACCGAGGTAAATGAATTCTAAGTGAAGATGAAAGCGCAAGACTTCATTAGTTATCATCATTCGACTCTCTCTTGAAATATCTTGTGGCGAGCGCTGCGTCGCGTCGGCAGTGGCCGCTCTAGGAACGATAATGTTTCAAAGAGTAGGATCCTTAACCCCCCCCCCCCACCTCCGCCTCGAAAACCATCGTCACCAAAGAGTGTTATTTTTAATGATGTAGACTCTTTCGCCACTTGTTTTTGTAATTAAATGCGCCTTCGGTGTAGACTGTTTTCGTATTGGCGTCCGGGGATTTCCTGGAACAACATTTTTTTTATGCATGAAACACGATGGAACCAGAGACAATATATAATGGAGACCACGCACTAGCCTTGCACGCGGTGGCTGACTTTTTTTTCGGATCTCAACAGAAATTAACATAGGGAGCATGAAGGAGCACCATCCAACATGGACCATACGTTGACTGATGCAATTTCGGTGCCTCGGATTCACTAGGCAAAAATCTCAACGACGCGACGTTTCTCATCAGTCAACGTATGGTCCATGTTTTTCGGTGTTCTGTTGAGACCCCGAAAAAAAAAAAGTTGCCACCGCGCGCAAACATGGGCAAGATATATAGTGCGTGGTCTCTATTATAAATTGTCTCTGGATGGAACACAACAAAACGAGTTAATTTTGGTTACGGCTGGTTGAGTGAGGATCGTCTAGTGTTCCGGTAAATAAAATAATGAAAAATAAACAAAAAGAAAGATTTGTCAAAATTCTTGCGTTCCGTCTTTGTTTACCTTTTTGAACAGAGCTATTTTATTTTATTTTCTGTGCAATCTTATGAATAGAGGCTTTTTAAATACCTCCTTAGTAAACTCTCCCTTCCCTTCCAAACCATCGTCACCAAAGAGTGTTATTTTTAATGATGTATAGACTGAAGACTCTTCCTCCACTTGTGTTTGTAATTAAATGCGCCTTTGGTATAGCATGTTTTTGTTCGCTTTATCGTATCGATTGGCACAAAGATTACTTATACATACAGATATGGCATTAGCCATCTCGCCCGTGTTAAGTGAAAAATGGATAAAACGCCGGCCGTGATACAATCGGGCATACAGAGGGGATCATAAAGATTACAGAATTTTGGTTCGAAAAGATTACGTTTCCCACTTTTCCTGTGTTTGTTTGCGGAACTAGAACAAACACGGAACGTGAACGGTGGAACGTGGAATACGGAACAGTTTTGTAACAGACAAACATGGAAAATGTAATCTTTTCTCTGTAATCTTTATGATCCCCTCTGTATGCCCGGTTGTATCACGGCCGGAGTCAACTTAACAAAATTCGGGCTAATGCCATATCTGTATGTATAAGTAATCTTTGGATTGGCATCCGGGGATTTCCTGGGCCTGGGGCAACATTTTTTACGAGGTCTGTCCCAAAAGTTCCAGGACTTTTGTTGTATCTCGGAAATTAATCGTCAGAATGACGCGTTCTTGGGCTTATCTGATAGCTGATAAGCTGCCAAATCACTCTGTTTTCACAGAATGTCGTTTTTTTGAACGGCATGGATTTTACATAACCTCAAAGAGGGCAAAGTCAAAAGTGGTTTGCGATTTTTTATTTGTGGTTTTGGATTTTTCTTCTTTTTTTTTAATTCAAATAAGCAGGGAATAGACAATTGCTCGTAAACAAATATGACATATCATATTTACTGGTCAAAAATACTGATTTACAAGTTATTTCACAAGCTTACCAAAACAATTATTTATCTCCTTCGAAATATTCTCCTTGTTTCACAACGCACGCTTTAAAAATGACTCCATGATACAAATCGCAGACCGCACCTGAGACGATCTCAATCACTCGATCATACAATGAGCACTGATTGAGATAATCAAAATCGGTCAATGTAGAATGATTTGGCAACTTATCAGCTATCAGATAAGCCCAAGGACGCGTCATTCTGACGATTAGTTTACGAGATAGAACAAAAGTCCTGGAACTTTTGGGACAGACCTCGTATGCATGGAACACGATGGAACCCAAAGAAATTGGTTGATTTTGGTTACTGTTGGTTCAGTGTGGTTCGTCCAGCGTTTCAATAAATAAAATAAAAAGAAAGATTTATTCAAATTCTCGCGTTCCGTGTTTGTTTACCTTTTTGAACTGCTCTATTTATTTTATTTTCTGCGCCATCTTTTGAAGAGAAGCTTTTTGACTATTTCCTCAATAAACCCTCCCCTCCCCCTTAAACCACTGTCACCAAAGAGTGTTATTTTTAACGATGTATAGGGGCGGATTTACCATCACGCAAAATACGCAGCTGCGTATATAGGGCCTCATACTTACGAGGCCTCAACTCACGAAGAGGGGAAGTAGAGAATAAGGAGAAAGGAAAGTGAGAAAAAGAGGCAGAAAGGTAAAAAAAATAACAATTTTACTGAAAAAAATAGTTTATCACGGAGTTTTTTTAAATTTTGGGGAGGACCCCCGAACCTCCCTTCTTTCTGGGAAATATTCCCAAGACCCTCGGGCATCCTACTCTTCTGCTAGGGAGCCTCAAATTCAAGATTGCGTGTGGTCTCAAGAGATGTAAATCCGCCCCTGATGATGTAGACTCTTTAACTATACTTGTTTTTGTAATTAAATGCGCTTACAGTATAGATTGTTTGTGTATTTTATCGATTGGCGTCCGGGGACTTCCTGGGGCTGATTTTTTCTATGCATGAAACACGATGGAACACAAAGGAACGGATTAATCTTGGTTACTGTGGTTGATTACGTGGTTAGTCAAGCGTTCCAATGGTTTAAAAAAAAAAAAAAAAAAAAAAAAAAAAAGGATCTATCTAAATTCTTGCGTTCCGCTTCTTTGTTTGTCTAGTTTTGATCTACACTATGTATTTATTTTAAGTGTCTTCTTTTAAAGAGAGGCTGTTTTAATTCGTTTTCCAAAATAAAACTTGTGCCGTAAACAAGTCATAAAGTCAAATAAGTCAATACCCGACGTGGTTTAAGGTTATATCTCAGTGGACCACAAGTAATGACCACAGAGACAGCTGAAAGACCACGCACTAGCCGATCGCGCGGTGGACGACTTCATTTTCAGGGCTTCAACAAAATAACAGGGTGAACAACATCCAACGGCTCCAACATTGATGGTTGACCGTAAGACCGAAAAACGTATGTTTCAGTCTGATTGGCAGCTGACATCAAAATCTTTGCTCAACAGTCAACATAGGAACCGTTGCATGTTTTTTTGGCCACTCGCGCCTTCAATCAGTAGAATAGGCAATTCCATCTCCTAGACGCACGAACAGTTACCTAATACTGCAAGGCGCTGCGCCGCGCCGCCGCGCCGTACTATAGGAGCCGTTGCACTGCACGTTCTTTTGGATATCCTCGCCTTCAAATAATAGAATAGGCGCGGAACAGTGCAACGTCCATTTTCGCAGGTCTTCAGCTAACAGCTAATTTTCGCGGAAGTAAACAATCGTAAAAGCTAAGCCCTTAAATTGATTCCACCTTTGACTTTCAATTCATCATAATCATTATAATTTCTGGTGTGACTGGGGTCTAGATTCCGCTTTTGAACGATAAAATATCATTTGAATTCTTATTAATGAAATTTGAAAGGGGGTGTCCACCTTTAGGTGCATCAAAAATATTAGGGGTGGCCACCTTAGGTGCATGTTTTGCGCGATGTCGAAACTCTACTTTTTTTCAAACGCAAAAAAAAAACCTCAAAAAGAAGCAAATTTTAAAAAAATTAAATTAACATATGATAGCCAACTGTCTGAATAGTTAATTGACATATTTAGTTTTTTTTTTATCTCTCATGACTTATACATATGCGTATTGGCCCCAAGCATAGGTATGGCCACCTTCGGGTCACTTACCTTATTTATTAGATTTATGAGTAGATCGTGAGACTTTTCGATGATCGCATGGTAATTTTTATGGTGTCTTACACAGGTTTTCGCCCTTTCTGTTGCTGTAGCAAAGTTTGCAAACAGGCTTATTGTAGAAAAAAATGTAATTTATAGAATCATGTCTTAATTTTTCTCTGAATTTCCACTAGAGGCTGACAAGACTCCTCCATATTACCCGCTTATTTCGATGCATACCGTTGCTAGACACCCCGAAAGATTATTTTAAATAGTGCCCTTAAAAGAACTAGAGGCAAAAGTTTAGTGAAAAAAGGTGCACAGACCAAAAAAAAACGAAACAAAAGTTATGGAGGTGTAAACGAAAAGACAAGAACTTTGGTGAAGAAACTATAACCCTATCACGAGAGTGACTTTTTTACTTACAGAGGGCGGAGGGCGGGTGGGAAAATATATCAAGGAACAAGATTTAACGACTTAAAAACCGTGTAGAGAGAGGAAAATAGCAAATGTGGGATTCACTCTGCAATCGCGACATGAATGAGTGCAAACAAAATATTTTAAAAGGAGTCTTGGTTTTGTTTTTTCTTACCTCTGTATATTTTTCTTTTTAAAGTTGAAAAAAGGAATGTCTGGCTTTGAACAAAGAGAAAATATCAAAACAAAAAGTCAAAAAAGATACACGGGAGTAGAAAAACACTAAAAAAAATAAAAAAAAATAAAAATAAAAAAATAAAAAAAAAAATAGAAAGAAAAGTATCACGCGAAACAAATATTATTTTTTCTCCGAGTTTCCGTATTACTCGCTCATTTTGTTTGTGCTTTCGGATGCAGATACATGGCCCCATTTTCTGCTCCTTGCTTCTTTGCGACTAACTTCAGTCGCTGGAAACTTTTTACTTTTTATGAACTCTTGGTATGGCTTATAAATCTCCCCGAGACTTTTATATAAACCTAGAAACATTATGACCGGTATGAGACGAAAAGTAAGTGTTTTCGCCCGCGGAGGGACTAGGATAATAGGAAGAACAAACAGCTGCAAAAACTGCAAACGGAAATACTTACTCCGAGCTGAGGAAGCTTCAACAGTCAACACTCAACAGGTCCTCTAGCTTGCGATTTTAGATTCTGACCACATCTGGATCAAACCCCTCTTTCAGAGGTCTTGCAGCTTGCTCATAGGTTAGAAGACGCTTCAATGGGTCCGTTGCACAATTTTTGCTACAGCTATATAGAGAGGGTCTACTCAGTAGCGCACCGAGAGTTTCTTCATCTCTGTCTTTTATCCATTAAGAAACGTATGTTAGACAAGGATGGACAAAGGGATAAAACCCCCTCCTTCTGTCCTTTTCCTACTCATGCATTCAAATGGGCAATGAGAGAGATTGAAGATATCCTGGTTGCGCCAGTGGGTCTACTGTACAGTAAAATCACTTGTAAGTAATGTTGGAGCATTGCAATATGGTCTGAGACCATGGTACTTATATTTAACAGATATGCTCGACTCACTTCCCGCATCATCTTCAGTGGCGCGCAGTTCAAAATCATCAGTCAAAATGGCCGACAAAAGAAGAAAACAAACCGACTCCTCACTAGGGTGACTCCGAGATTGTCACCCGAGTGAAGTCGGCGAAACTCGGAGTCGCCCGATTGAGAGTCGGTTTGTTTTCTTCTTTTGTCGGCCATCTTGGCTGATGATTTTGAACTGCGCGCCACTGAAGATGGCGCGGAAAGCGAGTCAAGCATACCTGTTAAATTTAAGTACCTTGGTCTGAGACAATGTTGGACAAAACTCACTCTTTGAATAACCTAACTAAAATTATTCAAATTATTCTCATGTCATTCCAAAGCAAATCACAGTTTTAACACATCGTGTTACATCGTGGTTCATCGTGTGACAGATGAGAATATACCGGTAAAGTTAAAACTTCGATTTATTAATACGAATAACATGAGAATAATGTGAATAATTTTAGTTTATAATTATTCATGATTATTCAAAAGTTAAGTTTTGCCCGACACTGGTCTGAGATCGTCAAAAAGTGGCAACAAATCAAAAAGTGAATTTCTCATCAATTTATCATTTATAAACTTTCAAGACTAATTTTAATCACAGAAAACACTTTAAACAAGTAATTGGAACAATGAAATGCCACTGGAAAGTTTTAAATTAAGCTTAACAGGTCAAAAACGATGATATTTTATTAATGTTTTCCACTGATTTTTTGCCACTTATTTTCGATCTCAGACTACAGACGATTTTAGTGCGAAGTCAACGGTTAGCCAACGCCCAACAGTCACAACAATGCACTCATCGGTCGCAATGAGGCTCTTGCAAACCTTTGCTGTGGGCAAATGAATAGTCCATTCTGATGTGAAAACCAGCAAAAATCACGAAAATCACACTGAGAAAGTTTAAAATTTAGTAATAGACCTACATAATTACATAAATGGCAAGATCGTAATGGCGGTTCGACGCAGGTATCATGGGAGATTCCTATCTAATATGCCGCACTTTCTCTTTGGAAACACAGAGGTATGTCTCAATTTAGATAGGAATCTCCATTGATACCTGCGTCGAACCGCCATTAAGCTAGATTCTGAGAGTTAATTCCGTGATTTTTTAGTGTACTCATCGTCATTTTTACGGGTTTTTATGCAAGAATCAACTCTTCATTGCCGTGTAGCAAAAGTTAGCAAGAGCCCCATTGGGTGAAACAACTCGCGTAGTGTTCCAAACAATCTCGACACTCACTCTCCCGTGACCTACATGTATACCCAGCTCTTTCTAGTTTCGAAATTCGTATACAGGGCCTTGTTCCAGTACATGTTATCGTCGAAATCGCATTAAAATGCCTCGTGAAATTCATTTCTGTCAAAAAATTTCACAAAGTTTTTTTATATTCGATCTTTGCGATGAGAGTGAGACAGCAGTATATGGGGGTTACGTGAGAGCGATGAGACAGATAGATTGTCTTTGTTTGGAACGCTCATCACCCGATGATGTCATAACTAAAACCGTCTATTTGTGCATCAGGCAAATACCGGCCGGGGGGGGGGGGGGGGGGGGGGTCGCCGTTCTCTCTTTCTGCCAAAAAATGGGAAAAGAAGGGAAGGGTTTCGGAGAGAAATAGAGAAAAATGGAAAGGGGGTCATCAAGAGGCGAAAATACCAAGTTCGCCCCCCATTTTGCGAAGGCTTGCCCGGATCCGCCAATGCGTCTGGGACCATCAGAGAGTTCCAAAATTGACTTACAAACTCAAATAATGAGTTTAACAGAATTTCAAGATGGCGGCAAATTGGGTGGCTCATAATAGATGGTTTTATTGTTAGTGCGAAATCAACAGTTAGCCATCAATCACAACAAAGCACTCGTCGGTCGCAATCGGTTGTGACAAAACTCAAGGTCCATATACATAAGGTCTGGCCGGTAGCGCCAACTCGGGAAATCCAATGTTTGGGAACTCATACCCCCATTTACTTTAACATTCTTCCCGAGTTCGCCGCCATCTTGGATCAATGGTTTTAAATGGAGAAGTGGTTCCCAAACTGTGGACCAACGAGGGGAGCCGAAAGCTACCGGCCAGACCTTTATGTATATGGACCTTGACAAAACTCACGTAGCATTCCAAGATCGACATTTAAATAGCTTATAGCAAAAGTGTGCAACAGCCCCATTTGCGCTATTAAATTCGCAGTCGGAGATACCCATGCTTAAAAGCGGCAAATGGCAGACATCCCTTTGGTGCGAAATGTATAAATCCGGACCTGCTCCCCTTAGCTACAGTCATGTTTCACCAGGAAAAGCACATTTATTCCACGTTAGATCTAATTTGGTTTAAAACGCCACACACTAAAACGGTCTATTACCCCACAACCTTTTTTTTAGTGCCACACTGAGGCATACATAAGTTTGCCAAGGGACTAATAATATATCACCACTGCGCTGGCTGCATCTAATTTATCCAATCCGCTATAGCTCTCGCTGTATGCACCACTCGGAAACAAAACCTCCCTTGCATCCTATCTTATCCCTTTTTCGTCTCGTCAGCACGCGCTGTGCACATCCCTCCATGTATGAACTTTGTCGAATTTCCTTCCCAACGAAAATCCTTCGGAGACTTCATTCTCTCAGGCACCGGCCGCCGGCGGCGCACAGTGGAACGATCCAATGGCAGAGACCGGACATATGACATGACAATGACAATTTTAAATGAGTATATATTGTTTAACCCTTTCAAACCTAAAAATACTTTTTGTTCAGAGACGAATTTTAGGCTGTCATATATGGTTGGTTAATATTTCGGTAATTACTGGACATTATTTCTTATATGAAAGTAATGGGGCTCTTGCGAACTTTTGCTACACGGGGTTGAAGAGTTGATTCTTGCATAAAAACCTGTAAAAATGATGATGAGTACAATAAAAAATCCCGGAATTCACTCTCAGAATCGAGCTTAATGGCGGTTTGACGCAGGCATCATGGGAGATTTCTATCTAAATTGAGACATACCTCAGTGTTTCCAAAGAGAAAGTGGCATATCAGATAGGAATCTCCCATGGTACCTGCGTCGAACCGCCATTACGATCTTGCCATTTATGTAGTTACGTAGGTTTATTACTGAATTTTTATTACTGAATTTTAAACTTTCTAAGTGTGATTTTCGCGAGTTTTGCTAGTTTTCACATCAGAATGGACTATTCATTTGCTCACAGCAAAAGTTTGCAAGATCCCCATTGTGGAACACGGCTGCTGTTTTGTGTGTGTTTTTACTTTCTCACAAATAACAAACTTAGAAATTGAGAAAGTATCGCGATGGTGCAGATGTCTGTCTGTCTGTATCCCGACATAGCTTTTGAACCAATGGTCCATAAATACATCCAAATTTTGCAGAGAATCTATCTTTAGAGGTACTTTTTTGTTTTGTCGAAATTTTATATTTTTAGCACGTTATGGAAGATAAAAGATTTCCGTTATTGAAATCAATGGGTAAATGGGTAAAATGGGTAAACATTGGGGGAAAGGGAAAATTTCAAATAAAGCTGTTCGAATTTTGATTAAAATTTGCAGAAACATTCTGCAACCAGCCTGCTGTAAAATTAACCCCTTAAGCACAGAATAATACAATCAGAAGGGAAACTCCCATAAGAGCCAATGGAAACAAGATTTGGAATTTACTGGCACAAACTGGCAACTGTGCCTACTCACTTCTCAAGATGGCGGACATGCTTTTTCAGGCTATACAACCAATTACAACTCGGCCAGTTGCCGAAGATCTGCCGAAGATTGCCGAAGATACTCACTTTCGAACATGGCGGCCCGAAGTAAAGAATGTTTCAAAATGAATTAGAGTTTCCCTTCTGATTGTATTATTCTGTGCCTTAAGGGGAGACCTGCAGGCTGATTTTACTCGTTTGGACGAGACGAGACGAGATGGCAAGAATCGACCAATCCCATTGGTTTAAATGGCGTCACGTGACAGATTTGAAGTCATTCAAGCTAGTAATGAACGGGTTTAGAGTCATTCTTTTCAAATTCATGACTCTTAACCCGTTCATTACCCGCTTGAATGACTTCAAATCTGTTACGTGACGCCATTTAAAAAAATGGGATAAGTCGATTCTTGCTATCTCGTCTCGTCTCGTCCAAACGAGCAGAATCAGCCTATAGGGGGTCTCCCCAGGAATATTATAGAGGGGTCTAAGGGTCTCCCCCAGAATATTAAAGGGGGATCCGGGGCTCTCCCCCAGAATATTAAAGGGGGATCTGGGGGTCTCTCCCAGGATATTAAAGGTGGGTCTTGGGACCTCTTCCAGAATATTATAGGGGAATCAAGAGGTCTCTTCCAGAATATTATAGGGGGGTCTGGGGGTCTCCCCCAGAATATTAAAAGGGGTATTCAGTATTAGTATTATACAAGCAAATTATTATTATAAAAAAAAAAAAAAAAAAAAAAAAAAAAAAAAAAAAAAAAACCAACTAGAAGATAGGCAACTGGTTTGCGATAATCCAGGTGCCCCCGTTCTGTTGAGGTTTATTTAGGTTAACTTAAGTTGTTAAATTTAATTAACCAAGCAAACGTCAGTTATAAATTGGTCTGGGGGTTTCTCCCAGCAAATATAAGAGGGTCTGCCCCCTCAAATTAAGTTTGATGTGAGAAAGTGTTAGTGGGGTATTCCCAACAGTTTATTAGTCATATATTCTATGTCCGAACCCTCCCATTGACTCAGTCCACTGTGCGATGGGCGGCGGCTCGGAGCACGCCAAAGCGAAAGTAAGTAAAAGTAAGGAAGAACGGGCGTGCATAATACATCGGATCCTCCTTTTGCAACGAGGAGTCAAAGACGCCGTTTAGTAAGCGCCAAAGGGCAGGTAGTGCGGAGGAGCAAAGGAGAAAGGGGGCTATGGGGGACGAGGGAGGGGGGAGAGTAACAAAGTTGCGGGCACGAGGGCGTAAAAAGTTGCCGCAAGACTTTCGCGGTGAGCTTTCATGCCTTCGTTTCATCGCTCCCCCCCCCCCCCCCCCCCCCCCACCCACTACCCCGGGCTCAGCGCTCATTCTATGCGTTAAGCTAAGCCGAGTTGAGGGCAAAGCACGAAGCACGTGATCTATCTTAAGTTAAGTTTAATATCACCGGTTTTATTTAAATTGAAATTCTCGCTCTGTCTCAAAATAAAAAGAAGAAGGGGGGAAAAACTCGGGTGTTGTGATATACATAACCATTTTGGTTGGCGTATTGAAAGAAATTATGGTACGCGCGATACCCCATAAAGCAGGGATGAAGAAAGTTATTGGAAAGAGAAACAAAAAAAAAAAAGTAAAAAAAAAAATATATATATATATATAAACACGAGGGTTAGGCATGACATAACATATAAGTTTCGAGCCTAGGTACTCAATCATGAATTTCCCCTCAGAAGAAATTCATATTTTTGTGATACAAGATGGAGGTTTTTTTTTTTTTTTTTTTGACGTCAAATAGAGTTTTATCATCATGAGATTAGGGTGGCTCCAAGCTTTAGAATCAACGAAAGATTCACAGAGAGCGCGTATATAATACCGAGGCTTTGAAGGTTGGAAAATAAGAATTTCGTCTTCAGGAAAACGACGTTTAATGATGCAGGTTATTTTTTTCAATACTGGCTTTGTATTACACGTTGCGTCGTATGAGGATAGGCGAGAAAATATACGTGTCGCAGGCAGTGGCGTCGCGTGCAATTTGGCAACAATGTATTCTATCTATTTAAACTTATGTAAAAGATCGAATTCAGGAGGTGCACAGTGCACAAGGAAAATTCGATATATGTAATGAGTTTAAATGGAGCAGTTGCATTGTTGCCAGATGGCACGTGACGCCGCTGGTCGCAGGCAAATAGCAATGGGGCTCCAGGAAACTTTTGCCACGAGCAAATAAGCAGCCCAATCTGACATTAAGACCAGCAAAAATCACGAAAATCGCACTAAAATATAATAGTCTATAATAAGGTCTTAGGTCTAAATATGGTCTAAAATCACGAAAATCACACTAAAATATAACAGTCTAAAAGTCAGTAATAAACTCACAAAATGTGTCTTTCATTTATCATGTATCTATCATGAATTTTTTTTAAAAAAAAATTAAAGGTTAAACAAAGTGAGAAAAACAAACCGAACCTGTGTGAAAAACCTCCTTAAGAGATATCAATCATGGCAACTGCCTCCGTGAAGTTTCAATATCACGCCCCACAAATCCTCTCTATCGCTATAGCTCGTTAAGGCCGGGAGTCTTATTTTAATTGCAGATTTCTGTAGCGCGCATTTCATACCGATTTCATTCATCTTGTTTTGTTCTCGAGATGTATAGAATGTTTCCTTACATTACGAATGACCATCGTTGCTCGTTTTGATGAGACACTCTGTAGTCTGTACTTATGTATGCCACGTCTATAAGCTGCCACCCTTCAGGTCATTATGTTATCCACAAGGAAAAGCAATTACATTTAGAATCAAATCCCGACCAAAAAGTGTTACATCCACAGGAAACGGAATGCAATCGGATTTCCAATGGCTTTGAGCTGAACTACGCACCTCAAACAAGGAAAATACCTACCCTTGCACCTACTTACAAGCGAGATTTTTCTGGAGATCTCTGTCGCTGAAGGTGCTTCTTTAGATAGCATTAAGTGCTCACTCTCCACCAGTGCGTCTTGCCCAACGAGCTATACCCTATACCTGTCGAGGGGCTGATACATGTTTTGCTATAAGCCCTATCCCACCGTGAGGCAGCGTGGACGATCCAAAATCTCTTCTCCGGAACAGTGGGACTTAATCAAAAACCAAAGGCTTAGTTCTTTGTTCTCAGCTCATGAAGAGCTTTCATTTTCTTTTTAAGAAACACAACCAAGGTATATGGAGAACAGGTATGGACAACACTCTGAGGTTGGCTCTGATTGGTTGTGAAAAAAGCGACTCCGCCGCCATTTTTCTGACCGCGCGATTCAAACTTAGATTGCACATCTTGAAAAGGAAAGTGAACAACGTAATTGATGATGTTAATCCATTCTATAGTCACAACATTAACATTTAAAGATAAAAATTACATTGCATTGTTCAAATAAATAAAGTATTGCTTCAGATAAAATTCCCCTTCAAACCTAACCACAAACAACAATGCGAAATACACGGTGTGAATAGGAGACAAGATGGCGGCGAAGTCGCTTTTTCCCAAGTGGCCACGCCCCCTGAGTCGAGTGTTGTCCATACCTGTTCTCCATATACCTTGAAACACAACCTTTCAGATCCTTGCATTCCTTGCAACTGCCCCATTAACTCAGTGGAAATTGGTTTTAAATAAAAGTGCAAGTATAGTGTTTCAGAGTGGATACCTGAACACAGAATATACCAATACAGCAATATCCAGGTGCGAAAATGTTGCTTGTTTCTGTTATGTGACATTCTTTTATTCGTGCAATTTTTCCTTCCATAAGAAATAGTCATAGGTATTCATTTCTGTGTCCTCCGTCCAGATATATTGCTCCACTTTAAAACATATGCACTTTCGTTTCAAACCAATTTCAAATGGATTTTTCACAACTTTAAAAAAAAAAAAAAAAAAAAAAAAAAAAAAAAAAAAATCAAAGGTTAAAAAATATGAGGTAAGTAAACAGACCGAGCCAGTGAGAAACATTTCGTGAGTCAATCGTGCCTGCCTCCGTGCTGCCTCAAAAACACGTCCCACAAATCCTGTCTATTGGTATAGCTTGCTGACCTAATGTTACTCAGCAGTAGATCGACGGTCAACCCAAAGTTACCTATATATTTGATATCATGAAACTCTACTTTGAGGAAAAATCTCACCTACAAATGGCCGGAGTTCTTCGATAAAATTCCAACAAGTAATTCTGGTACTTTACTCGTGAATTCTGGCTTCCACAGCCACATATTCTCGCATCTTATTTTATAAAAAGGCCATAATTCCCAATGAGCTATAACTTTAGAGTGGCACAACAAGGAACGTTCTGCTGGTTCATTGTTGTCATCCAGGGCGCCGCCATCTTGCCGTAAAAATCAATTTTGAGGTTAAGTTTTGTAGGTTGTTTCCGGTCCTTTCGTAAAGAAACTCGGGCATCGCCGGAAACGACCTACAAAATTTAACCTCAAACCTTGGAATCTGCCGTCCAAACTCCGCTTTTTCCCGGGATTCCTTCTACCCTGTGTGGCACAAGGTGGACCAGCCCGCTGTTACTCTAAAGTTATAGCTCATTGATAATTCCGGGTTGAATTACCTCCTTTGTAAACAAACCTGATTGCAGCTATACTTGAACGATCCAAATTGATCGTCTAAAGAGTGGAAACTAGAACATACTATAATACCCGAGTATTCCCGACGACGCCATTTTCGGCTAGCGAAATTGACCGCGCGGTTAGATTTTCGCATCATGATGCACGACGCACGTGAATGAGGCTCTTGCAAACTTTTGCTACTGGAGATTGAAGAGTTGATTCTTTCTGGCATAAAAACCTGTAAAAATGACGACAAGTACCTACAACAAAAAATCACGAAATTCCCACGCAAAATCGGGCTTAATAGTGGAGAGACGCATGTATCATGGGAGATTCCTATCTAAATTTAGACAAATCTCTGTGTTTCTGTAGAGAAAGTGACATAGGTACTAGACAGGAATCTCCCATGATAACTGCGTTGAACCGCCATTACAAACCTGCAATTATAGCAGGTACGTGAGTTTGTTACTGAATATTAGACATTTTTAGTGTGATAACGCCTCCCTTCCGTTCATGTAGGGAGGGTAGTTAACTGTTCGTACTTGGGGGAGTTGGAATTGCCTATACGATGAATTGAAGGCGCCCGACGTAAGAATTTCTTCAAAAGAACGCCTCTCTTCCGTTCATTTAGGGAAGGTAGTTTCTCTTGTACTAACCTGGTCCTTAACTCCTTCATAATGTGGCTCTTTCGCTGGTTCATATATTAGATTAGACTAATCATTTGCTCACAACAAAAGTTTGCAAGAGAGCCCCATTCAAACCGTGCGATCGATTTCGCTAACCAAAAATGGCGTCGTCGAGAATACTCGGGTGTTATAGTTTACTCTAGTGGAAACTAGAGAGACCTTATCTTGATATTCCTCGTTATTCTCACTTTGACGGAAAATTTCTGCAAAATTTAGACGCGATGAAGTCAAAGTTCATAATTCACCTGCCGTTGACTCTACGGTCGTAGACGGTCGCCAAAGCAAGCCATCCGCGTAAGGAAATCGCCAAAGCGAACAGAGGGAAATGCATCGATGGAAAGTGACGCCCATCTCAACGGTGTACGCTTGTAGTAAATCAGATCGTTCTTTTGTGCAAAACCCGTGCCAAAGCATACTCTCTGTGACCGAACGCTATTACTGCTTGCGTCGAGACGTGAAAAGCGCCTAGTATCAGGAGAATTGGTGAGCTGCCAAAGCGCATTTTCGAGAGGGACTAAAAACACTGGTCGACGTTATCAAGTTACCGAAGAAGACTAACAAGTAGTCAAAGTCGCAGATAATTGTCGACAATTCATCCATTAACATGGATATCAGTTGAGCCATTATTTTTGGACAGAGTGCATAGGAAACGGATGAGGAAGTATAGAGGACAAGGAGAAGTGAGTGGGGGAGGGGGGAGGGGAGGGGAGGTAACGGTGACGCCGGGGGGGGGGGGTGCTTTAATTGTGCATCTACAAACGGGATTTCCTCGCTTATATTTTTTTTCTCTTGGAGCGCGGCGATGCGACAAAGCAAACGAAACTCAATTTGTGCTGTAAACAAACCGCGATATTAATTTCACAGTACGAGAGTAAAATAATAAAATATAAGACGCCACACAGCGTTTCACTCGATAAACATTTGCTCATCTGATATAACATCAATTTCCTGGTGAACCTTGAACTAGAAAAATAAGAGTTGCAGATAATTTGCAAAAAGCAAAGGTATCACTCATCGCACAAAAAACTCCTGTCCGAGTGTAACTGCGCACACAATAAGCAATTGAGGAGGTCGGAAGAAGAGGGGCGTGAGTGCACTCACGCCCTTTTTCGAGAGAACGGCTAAATCGATTCTACGTATCCTAGTTTACATGCGTACCAAATTTCATACCGATATCTCAAAAATTGAGGGAAATATAGCATTTTGAATTTCGGTTGGTAGCACTTTTTGAGGAAAACAATAACAGTAATTTTTAAGGTTAGCTGTTATCAGTGATTTGATTACACGGTTTCGCTCCGCGTTCGGCCGTTTTTTGAAGTTATTTTGTAAGAAGTTAAAGTAAATATTGTTTATTTAAAGATTTTTTCATCAAAATGAGCGATAGTCACAGTGCAGATAGTGAATATAACGTCACCGGTGAATGTGAGGAATCCGAGAATTCTTTGATCAACGAAACGCCAAAATTAGGACTAAACAATTCACAAACTCATTGTAATGACCCAAAATATGTCCTTAAATGACAATAAAACATTCTTTTCAGTTTAATTGGATTTATTTACTCTCTACATGACCTTTAATAGCTTAGTATTAAAAAAATTTGAGTTCTCTGGAAGAAGGGCGTGAGTAGAGCTTCAGGAAATCTTTATTTCTCTACTTCAAATATGTTTTCTGATAAAAACAATAGTGCCAACACAAAATTATGGATATGCTCCATCATTGATGAGAGTTTCCAAACTGTAAGTTTTATATTAACTAGTTGGCAACAGTTTGAAATATTCAAAGCTGATTATCTCAAAACTCGATTTTCGCGATCACGCCCCTCTTCCAGAGAACTCCTCAATTAATTAGTGCATTGCGTATGTATTGCATAGCCAAAAAAAAAGAAGGAAAGAAAAATAAAACTCCTGTCGCATCATCTTTGTTTTCTTTCTCAGAACGAACTCTAGCGTAAACGGGGTTGCGGGCGCGCCAACTCCCACATCGCGTCGTGTCTCTTTTCCTCCCTCCGCTACCCTGCTTAACTGCATGCTGCAGGCCCCCCGCTTAAAAGTTGTACAAGTTTGCGGTCCTGTATAGTCATAAAGTCTATGTTCGCGGTCAACAAATGCGTTTAGAGGTGGTGTGTTGGCGAAGGCAAAAATTCATGCGATTGTATTTTGGCACGAATGCAAGTTTTATACCATTGAAGAGTTCTTTGGAAAAAACCACTTTATAAAACAGAGGACATGCTTGTTCTGTTAAATTAATATTTTCAATTTTCAAAGTAAAAATGTTCGGGTGTTCCTGATGAGTTAAACGAGTTATTCTTTCTCATCTGACAATATGGGGCGCTTGCAATTTTTTTCTATAAGCAAATAAATAGTTCAATTTGATGTAGAGACCAGCGAAAATCCAGAAAATCACCCGAAGAAAGTCTAAAATTCAATAAAAAACTCACATAACTGCTATAGCGGCAAGTTCGTAATGGGGGTTCAACGCAGGTGTATCATGGGAGTGTCTAATGGGGCTATTGCACACTTTTGCTATAAGCGATTTAATAGTCGATTATGGCGTAAAAACCTCAAAAAATAACGATGGCGGCACTAAGAACTTCCAAAATCCACTCCTAAACTCAATAAACGCAGTTATTTGCGGGAGCGTAATGGTGGCCGAAGGCACTAACAATGGGAGATTCCCATCTAACAATTCTGAAACTCCATCAAGAAGTGACCAATAAGAGACTACTTTCATTTGACACCGGTGTCACTAGGTGTTGCGGCACCATTCATCGGATGTGGATCATCACTCTGATGACTAATTACTCTGTGAATCATCCTTGTCAACATAGAAAGAGTGACGAAATTAAGATAGGAATCTCTCATTGTTAGTGCCTTCGGCCACCATTACGCTCGCGCAAATAACTGCGTTTATTGAGTTTAGGAGTGGATTTTGGAAGTTTTTATTGCCGCCATCGTTATTTTTTGAGGATTTTATGCCTCAATCGACTATTAAATCGCTTATAGCAAAAGTGTGCAATAGCCCCATTGGTCACTTTCTCTAAGGAAACACAGAGATATGTCTCAATTTAGATAGGAATCTCCCATGATACCTGCGTCTCTCTGCCATTAAGCCCGATTCTGAGAGTGAATTTCGTGATTTTTAAGTGTAGGTACTCATCGTAATTTTTACGGGTTTTTGTGCAAGAATCAACTCTTCAATCCCCTAAAGCAAAAGTTTGCAAGAGCCCCATCAGATATTGAACGATTCGTCGGATAAAAAGAATAACCCGTTTAACTTATAAGAAACACTCATTAACAGTTTGAATTATGAATTTTCGAGAACGAGCATACCAGAGGCGTAGCGTGCAATTCGGCAGCGTTGTAGTTCGTCCATTTAAACCCACAGAAAAGATCGAACTGTTGGGTGTTCGGTGAACACCTTGGACACAGTACAACGTTGCCAAACTGCGCTCTAAGCCACTGGAGCATACCCTCTGTTTTATACGTGGTTTTTCCGCAAAAAACTGAATCTTACGCTACGTCAACCAACCAGTTGCAAAGCATGCAAATGGGGCTATTGCACACTTTTGCTATAAGCGATTTAATAGTCGATTATGGCGTAAAAACCTCAAAAAATAACGATGGTGGCACTAAAAACTTCCAAAATCCCCTCCTAAACTCAACAAACGCAGTTATTTGCGCGAGCGTAATGGTGGCCGAAGGCACTAACAATGGGTGATTCCTATCTTAATTTCGTCACTCTTTCTATGCTGACAAGGATGATTCACAGAGTAATTAGTCATCAGAGTGATGATCCACATCCGATGAATGGTACCGCAACACCGAGTGACACCGGTGTCAAATGAAAGTAGTCTCTTATTGGTCACTTCTTGATGGAGTTTCAGAATTGTTAGATGGGAATCTCCCATTGTTAGTGCCTTCGGCCACCATTACGCTCCCGCAAATAACTGCGTTTATTGAGTTTAGGAGTAGATTTTGGAAGTTTTTCGTGCCGCCATCGTTATTTGTTGAGGTTTTTACGCCATAATCGACTATTAAATCGCTTATAGCAAAAGTGTGCAATAGCCCCATTGGCAACATTGTATTAAGTCCATTAAACCTATGTAAAAGATCAACTGCGAAAGTGTTCACCGAAAAGTCGGGCGAACACCCAATAGTTCGATTATCTTTCTCATGGGTTAAACGGACGAACTGTAACGTTGTCAAACTCATGGGCGCCCGTAGAAAATTTTTCAAGGGGGAGCTGGGGGGGGGGGGGGGCAAAATTGTTGAACCTCAATGGAAGGTCTAAAAAGACCCCCCCCTCCGGCGGAAAGGGGAAAACCTTTTTTTCCATCCAAATGGTGTACAATTATTAAGCCATGGTAAGCGTATCAAATAATAGTAATAACTTTGACGTGTTTGATATAATGAATAAAGGGAAAGCAGACAAAAATGATATCAAGGAAAATGTTTAATTCTACTATTCCTTGTAAAAAATGAGTTATGACAAAATAAACAAATAATGAAGTTTTTTAACTATTACTCCTTTGATTAGCGTTGTATTTCCCTTTTTCCTTCCATTTTTTACCGTGAAATTTTGACTTTTTTGAATTCCAGGGGGGCAAGTGCCCCCTCTTGCCAGGGTCGGACTGGCCAGGGCCGCTAGGCCGCGATCGCGGCCTAAAGTTTCGCTTTTTGAGGCCCAAGGGGGCCCCGCAGGGGCCTTCGATGGGGCCCCCGAATGGATAAAATGGAAAACTTTAGGAATGAAAAAAAGAATAATGTATCAAAGAAGACAGTAAATAGATTATTCTAAAGGAAAACCATTGTAAGCCAATTAAGATTGCTTAATATAAGGATTAAAAATGCATCGAGACTGGCCAAGTCCACTCTAGTCCAAGATGGAGACCGACATTTGGAAAATCTGGGACCCCGAACGTTTAAAAAAGGAGCCTTCGAATGGATTAAAACGGGGCCCCGGTCGGGTCAAAATGGGGCCCCGAAACGGTTTAAAAAGGGGCCCCCAAACGGTTTAAAAACGGGGCCTCCGAACGGTCAAAACGGGGCCCCTTAGTCCCCCAAAAAGTATCGAAAGAATAAACTGGGAAGAAAATAATAAATACTGGCAAGAAAAACGAAAAAATGACAATTCGTGTAATTGCAAGCGAGAGGCGAGTCCTAGGAGTCTACTATTATGTCTTATATTTTTTAAAAACAAGTTTTCCTCTTTTCCTTCTTTTCAAAATCAAAACTTGCTAAAATGTTATCTCTATCTCATAAATAATTACTCGGTTCTCTCACAAATGAAACCCTAAAAAACTCATTAAAACTGGGTTTTTAGGACGTAAAATTTTCAAAATTTCCCGGGGGAGGGCCCCCGCACCCCCCGTCAACACCTGGGGGGTATTCCATACCCCCCAGACCCCCGGTAAGTGAGACACGTGAAAACAGATGGCGTCACTTTACCCCCCCCCCCCAAGAATGAATATCTAACTCCACCACCGAAGATAATAAGTTACTTTATTCTGGACTAGAAGCCGCAGCCGAGCATATGATCTAGCTGATATTTGGGTGGGTTTAAAAAGGACCAAGAGAAGCCCACTGCGATCTGGATCCTTTAATAAGTCTACGTAATAACTAAAAAATAAGAAACAGAGAGGTTTAATTATCAGTTGAAAAATAGCGTAAAAACTGCTTCGTTTTAAGTTAATTTTTAAAAAACGGTCTGAGGGGGGGCCCAAAATGGAGGGAGGGGCCCCCAAATTTACCGAGCGGCCCAACATTTAAAGAGCCAGTCCGACCCTGCCTCTTGCCCCCCGCTGCGGGCGCCCATGGTCAAACTACACGCTACGCCAATTCAACCGACCAACCAACCATCCGACAGATAAGCAGTTTTGGAATCAAATGGCCGAGAAACAAAGGGGTGCGTTCTTTAAAAAAAAAAAAAAAAAAAAAAAAAAACCTGATTATACTTAATGAAAGTACCTAACGCTGGTTTCTAGAAAGAAGCATAGCTCATGTTTCGTGGATCCAATTTCCGGAGACTGCCTTAATTTCGTATCTTCCGCTTGATATAAAACAATGGTCCTTCCAAGAAACAAGAGAAAGTTAAAAAAGAATAAAAAAAATCCAATCGTTGAAAAAAACAAAGGAAAGTAACGAGAGAGAAAATGAGTTTAAAAGAAAAAAAGCAGAATAGAACAGAGAAGCAAAGAACTAACTTCTCTTTGAGGAAAAATCTACCTTCGATGTGAGAGTTTTGCACGAAACTATACCTACAAAAAAAAGAAAAGAAAGAACTAAAGCGCGTTTGTGGAATTTCCTTCCGGATTGACGCGAATTCCGTTTCAGTGACTCTGTAAAAACCGTATTGTGGAGCCCAACGCAATTCTGGCTGGAAAATCTCATGTTATTTATTAGCTCCCACGACAGACCGTGTCATATTACCAATCTCGAAAACCAAATCCGATTGTTTGACAGACAGAATCAGCTCATAAACAATCTATCTTTATCCACCGATTTATTGGACCCATGAAAAACTTAAACAGAATTTGGCTGATCCAAACTTTTGCAACAGGCGATTTAAGGGTAGATTCAGATGCAAAAACCTTCAAAAATCAACTGATGGGACCTGCGGCTTGCTTTTATGGGTGCACTTCCATTTTCTAAGGTAGACTAAAACGGTACAGTCGCGTACGAATAGGTAGTTAACTACTTTATAATACATAGGCATGGGGAATATTTTAGACGGATAGCGGTAATTGTGTCCTGTGTGTTGCAATAGTACAGTACACTGCCCCGCAAAAAAAAACCTGGCGGGCTGGATAGTTCCGCTCGAAAATACGAAAAAATTGCAAAAGTTCAATTTGTCATGAGTTTGGAACTAAAAGAGCTAAAAATATTTCAAAGCCAGAATCAGATTCTTGAATTTCAGCTTGTCCTTAATTTTTTCTGCTGTTTGGCGTTACTTAATCTAATGTTCCTGAACTAAAAAGTGAGGCGAAAGTAGCCAGAGCTCATAAGAATTAATCTTCAGAACTCAGAAGTCTTTTGTAGGCTGTGATGCTCCTAACAATGATCAAAATATTATTTAAAAAAAAAAAAATCTTTAAATACATTTTATCATTTTCAGCCGCAATGGGTCTGTTGAAAACTTTTGCTACAGCGTAATCGTTATGTAGAGATGCGCCTTCATTTTCTGAGGTAGACTAAAACGGTACTTTCGCGTACGAATAGTTAACTACGCTGCCCTGCCCCGCAAAAAAAAAAACCGGCGCACCTGACGCCCTGGATCATTCCGCTCGAAAATGCGAACAAATCGCAAAAGTTCAAATCGTCATGAATTTGGAACCAAAATAGCTAAAAATATTTCAAAGCCTGAGTCAGATTCCTCATACTCTCTAGTTGGTTATGTTTAAGCTTAAATTTTCTTGTGGTCATTTTCACGCCCGTATGAAGAGTTTTTCCAAACCCTCGCGAAAACTTTTATTTTGCTGCACATCTCTAAAATCTACTCAAACCTCTCACATCTGTTTGGTCAAAACTAGCATAGATAGACAAAATCTGAAACATTCATCAGATTCCTCAGAGTCAGAGCTTTTGATCTACGTTGATTTTGTCTTCGACATTTTTTTAAGGTCGGAAAATGCACTTTTCCGAGACCATGTAAAGACCGCTTCTGAACACACAGTTTAAACATCCCGCTCAAACATGCGAAAATATGTTAAACGTTCAAACCGTCATAACTTTTGAACTGAAAGAGCTAAAAATATTTTAAAACAAGGTTCAGATTTCTCATAGTTTTCAGTTTTTTATGCTTGAACTTAAATTTTCTGTCGGTCATTCTTACGCCTGTGATGAGAGTTTTCCCAAACCCTCACGAATGTTTTTCCTTTTGGTGCTTTTGCAGCACAAAAAAATGCATTTTCCGACCTTTAAAACATTTTATAGACAGATTCGAGGCAACCAGGTCAAAAGTACAGACTCTGAAAAATCTGATGCATATTTCAGATTTTGTCTATCTATGCTACTTTTGACCGAAGAGATGCGAGAAATGAGAGTAATTTTTTAGAGATGTGCTGCAAAAAAAGATTTTTCAAGGTGGTTTGGAAAAACTCTCATCACATGCGTAAAAATTACCGACAAAAAATTTGAGTTCCAACATCAAAAACTATAGAAACTATGAGAAAGTCGAACCTTGTTTAAAATATTTTTAGCTCTTTTAATTCAAAAGTTATGACGGTTTGAACGTTTAACATATTTTCGCATGTTTGAGCGGGATGTGTAAACTGTGTGTTCAGAGGCGGTCTTCATATGGTCTCGGAAAAGTGCATTTTTCTGACCTTAAAAAAATTTTGTAGACAAAATCAGCGTAACCAGATCAAAAGCTCTGACTCTGGGGAATCTGATGCATGTTTCAGATTTTGTCTATCTATGCTAGTTTTGACCAAACAGATGTGAGAAGTTTGAGTAACTTTTTTGAGATGTGCTGCAAAAAAAACAGTTTTCGCGAGGGTTTGGAAAAACTCTTCATACGGGCGTGAAAATGCCCAAAAGAAAGTTTAAGCTAAATTATAACAAACTAGAGAGTATGAGGACTCCAACCCTGGCTTTGAAATATTTTAGCTCTTTTGGTTCAAAAGTAATGACGATTTGAACTTTTGTAATTTTGTCGCATTTTCTAGCGGAATGATCCAGCGCGTCAGGTGCGCCGCACTATGGGCTGAGCCAATGTTAAGGGTCGGACATTTCGCTCAAAATCGGAGTTTAAAAATTAAACTTCTGACCAAAAAACCTCGTTCTAGGACCTCAAAAGGATTGGAAAAGAGTCGCATAACTTCTTTTTTTGCCTTTTGTGGTGCTCTGACCGTGGCTGAAAGTTAGCTGTTTTGGAAGTAAATTAATTCCACGTGTTTCTCAGCTCAGGTTTGGTGACTTTAAGTCAAAAATTTTGGAAGTGCTGGTTGTATAAATGCAATTATGATATTTTTTGATGATTTTAGACTACTTTCTGATCAGAAAACACCCCACATAGTTGTTTTTGCTCTCATTATTGGCTGAGGAGAGTGACTTTCTTGAAGACCCTGAAATAAGCCATTTTTTGAAGAATAACTAAGGTTTTAGTATCGTACTTGCCTGAGCTTACGTATAACCGAGGTTTTTCCCGACGCCTTACACCCCTAGAAACCTGGCAATACCTCACACTTCTTGCGCATCTTTGCGCCAAAGGGTCTTGGAGGGCAAAAACCTTTCAATTTTTGGGTGGCGATTTCCGTCAAAATCCTCACCTTACCCAAGACTCGATCTGAAGAGATACGTTGCTCTGTCTATCCTGTCCTCCTGATGAGACTGTAAAAAACTGATTTTACAGCATTTTATGTTCTCCAACTAATGCACAACTCTACGGAAAAAATGAAGTGGCTGAACCATGGTTGCCAAATTGTGCAGAAAAATCTTAACTGTTTACCAAAAAAATCAATGTAAAATGTGAAGACTTTTCTGCACGGCCAGCCAACCACGGGCTGAACCATTTGGTGGGGGAAAGATCAGGGTACGATCGATCTGGTGATTTTCCGGGAGATTTTCGCGTGTATTCATAAAAAAAAAAAACAAAAAACAAAAAACAAAAAAAAAACAAAAAAAAAAAAAAAACAAAAAGAAAAAAAACTAGGAAGGGACAGCATTTGAATGAAGATGCACTTATTGTCTTAATTACCAAATCAGTTGCGTTTTTGATTTCATCGGCAATCGTTCACTGCATTTACCTGCTCCCACTTATTTTTTCAATCATTAATTTTATTAATTACTATGAGTAAATTGAAAAATCGTGATTTGTTCAATTTTATAAAACTTCCCGTCGGATTTAAAATTACAGACGATTTAGTGATCCTTCTCACAGAAAAATTAAATTTAGTTATTCCTGTAAGTATAGCTCTAGTGCTTTTAGAAAGTTTGTCTACAGTTTTATTTTTCGGGTGCAAGGTTTTTTTTGAAACGTGCAGTAGGAAACCAGATCGATTCGATGATAAATATGGAAGCTGATTCGAGGATAAATATGGAAGCAGACTAGAGGAAGAATCCCAGTTGCCGAGTGAGTTCAAAAAACAAAATTAAGTAAACTCTTAAAGTCTCTTGTTTACTTTGATCACAATCTCTCCCTGATCTGGGCACTAATTAGGGTTAATCGAAAATTAAGTTTTATTTGCATGGATAATCCTCCTCGTCAGTATTTCTGATGGGACTCCCCCCCCCCATCTTTTGGCCTAAACATTTTTTGAAAATTAAAATATGTACTGATTAAGTTATCAAAAGCCATGGGGGCTCACAAAAAACTCGTCCTTTATGTAAAATATTTCAATGTGCCAATGCTAAGCTTCCTTAAAAAGTCCCCATTTTTCCAACATTTTTCTAGGCACAAAAATGAGGTATGGAGTGAAAATAAATAAATTTACGATTCTGGGAGCTAAAAATTCGGATTCCTCGTGAAAAAATGAGTGGAATTCATGTATAACTGTCTAACTTTTTGCACAAATCAAACCCTCACTGCGAAATGTCCGCTGGTCCCCATTGACTCGATCCACCGTGCGCCGGTTTTTTTTTGCGGGGCAGGGCAGTGTAGTTAACTATTCGTACGCGACAGTACCGTTTTAGTCTACCTCAGAAAATGAAGGCGCATCTCTACATAACGATTACGCTGTAGCAAAAGTTTTCAACAGACCCATTGCGGCTGAAAATGATAAAATGTATTTAAAGTTTTTTTTTTTTAAATAATATTTTGATCATTGTTAGGAGCATCACAGCCTACAAAAGACTTCTGAAGACTAATTCTTATGAGCTCTGGCTACTTTAGCCTCACTATTTAGTTCAGGAACTTTAGATTAAATAACGCCAAATAGCAGAAAAAATTAAGGACAAGCTGAAATTTGGCAGAAATTTTCCTTAGGGTACGTATAATCACCAACTTAAAGTCCCAAACTGGATCTGGCTTATATTCTTGTAGAGGGAAAAATGGAAATACGGTTTTCAACAAATAACTCAATGGCGACGCCGAAAATGTCAAAAAACGATGGCATAGCAAGAAAGCTGGCAAAATTTCCTACACCTATGATCCGAAACTTTATTTCGACTGACCACCCCATAGACCCAAAAGGGCGTTGAAAATTGGGTCATATTTTGAGAATTCGCAACAAAAAAAAAAAAAAAAAAAACGAAAAATGTGGCAAAAACAAAGCGATATGACAATATTGGCTTGCAGCTTGGCTTACGAGTTGTTGTGGTAACCCTCAAAATATATTTGAGCCCCATTTCCCACACACCCCCCCCCCTCCCTTGCCCGCCCCTCTACAAACCAGATTTCACCGCTAAATGACAAACTTAATTTTTTTTTCGGAAAAGGTTGCCTCCATCATGCTTGAAGATTGACATTTTTGGCTGAAAAATTGAGGAGTACTTTGGTACAAGGACGAATAAAACAAAGGGTTTGCTTGTGCTCCAAAACCTGATATCCAAAGGTGATAGTATTGCGTATGAGACTATGAAGTGTTGGATTTGGTTTCCTTAATCTAAGTGGCGTCATTTCAGGTCTTTCCGGGGGGGGGGGGGGGAGGGCGGCAAAAAAAGCTGATTAATTTTTTTTTTTTGCTTCTCATGCATTGGGTCCTTGAAACTCTGACCTTTGATACGACCCTAATGGGCGATCACTTACTATCTGGGCAAATTTTGGACAAAATTAATTTTGTTCTAAGTTTTTCAAGAAATTTAAAGCTGTTTTAACCAATACTTACTCACTAAATTTAACTTTTTATTTTTTTTTTTTTTTTTATTTATTTTTTTTTTTCTGTCTCATCCACCCTTTTACTGAAGTACTCCTCAATTAGTCAATCTCAAAGCAAGAGCTAAAGTGATCAATGGCGTAGTGTGCAAATTGGCAACGTTGCAGTTCCTCCACTTGAACCCATGAAAAAGATCAAAGTATTGGGTGTTCGGGGAAAACCTTTTTATTCGACCTTTTACATGGGTTTAAATGGACACAATACCACCTTGCCAAATTGCGTGCTGCGCCACTGAAAGTGATTGAGAGACAGGGCTCAAAAGAATCCAGCTGGAGAATCATAAATCAAGAGGTAAGACTCAAAAATTGCAGCAAAGAAAATTTTATTGATGACACATTCTAACTTGATAAAACCAGAATCACAGTCCTCGACATTAAGGTGAAAACAAGTCAAAATCGTTAAAAAGTAAATACACAGGAAATCAAACAAAGTAAAAGAAATAAAAATTTAAAAAAAAGGGAATTATAATACATATCTAAAAAATGGAACTAAAACATATTAGCTTACAGGAATAGCAAAATACAGGGTTCAAGTGAACAGTTCGTGTCAAATAAGCAATGCAATAACAGCAGTTCGTAAGAAGTCGGCGCTTATTGGTGGAAATTTGTCATTTTTTTAAAATTTGTTTACAATCTAAAAATAAAACAGAGTATTTAACCAATTTAAAGAATAAAATTACTGATAGGTAGGACAAGGAACATATGTTTTACCTTTGTCTCACAGATAGCTTGTAATTTAGGTGGACGTAATAAGTTATGAAATACAAAAAACTTGATAGTTGAAGTGGATCTTCAGCGTTTAGTACAGATTTCTGCCACCAGTTAAAGATTCACCTTAAAGGTACAAAATGGATGAGTAGTAGCCTACTTTTTAGGGGGGGGGGGGGGGGGGGGGCAGCAATTGATGCACACCTGTTCCCAACAATGCAGCTCTCCCTAACTTTTGCTAAAAGCAATTAAATAGTTTACTCTAGAATAAAATCCAGAAAAAATTACGATAAGCTCATTGAAAAATTGTGAAGTGTACAGTGACTCAAAAAATGACTTTAAAATTTAAGGCGTAGTGGTGTAGCTAAGAAGGTACCATGGGAGATTCCAATCAAATGTAAGGCTTTCCTCTGTGTGTTTCTGTGTAGAGAGAGGTAAAGTAGACAGGACTCCCCCATGACACCTGCTTGGCTCCGCCACTTGAGAGCAAAGGTGGCGGAACTATGCAGGTATCATAGGAGATTCCTATCTACTTTACCTCTCTCTACACAGAAACACACAGAGGAAAGCATATAATTAGATAGGAATCTTCCATGGTACCTGCATAGCTCCGCCATCACGCCTTAAACTTTAAAGTCATTTTGTGGGTCTGAGAATGAATTTCATGCTTTTTTAGTACATTCATTGTTATTTTTGCTGATTTTCAGCCAAAAATTCAAACACAAATAGCAAAAGTTAGTATGAGCCCCCATTGAAAAATATTTTCAACAGTGTTAATGAATACTTTGAATTTGCATAATTTTACTAAACTTATTGTATTCATGCAATTTGATTTGACAAGTACCACAGTGAAAGCTCCTTTGTATTGATTAATAAATAAATAAAAATATAGATTGATTGATAAATAAATAAATAAATAAATAAACAAATCACCTTGCTTATCTGACACGGGCTAGTCAAAGATTCAATTACTGCAAAACATACAGTGATGTTAAATCTGAACTTGTTCTGAATTGAGTCTCCAGTGAATGGAGTAAAGACAGATCGTAGATGCAGATTAACTGCGAACCAAGCACAGAAACTAAAAAATTTCTTCAAACTCCAAGGTTTCAGAGAAGAATTTTACAAAGTCATAAAATGAGAAAAAAAGGAGAGAATTTTAAACTCGCCCCTTAATTTCTGACGTCTTTTGATTAGGGTAACAATTCAATAGACATTCAGAAAAAGTTAGGAATACTATGATGTACGTAAGAAATTTTGAAGAATGGAACACAAAATTCAACAAGTTCTCTTAATACATCGAGGCAAATTATTACTAATATTTTTTTTTATTATTTTTTTTTTTCTTTAAAACTGAGAAATCTGCCTAAATTTCAGCTTATTTAAATCAAGTGAAACAAACAGAATAAAACAGACACTAGCCTAACAAAATAAATTACAAAAAAACAAGATACAAAGAGCTTGAGAGGTCAAAACTAATTGAGAAACAAAAACTAACAAGGAGATAACAGTATTCGTAATTGACTTCAGAAATAAAATGTTTCAATCTGAATGCTTCTTTTTCTGCAAAACATGACACGCTAAAACATGGTGCATCACATTCTGGGCCATAACCTGAGAATTGAGTGTTTTACATAAAATTCAAGGGCGATATTGAATTCAATACCAATCTATCTTTCTGGTAAAAAGGGTGATCTAAGCAATTATTTAAGTCGGAAATTAATACGTTTTTTTTTTACTTCCTGAAAGCTCCGAAGTACAATTTGTTGAAACTACAGATCTTATGATTGATTTTCATTCCTCTCTTGAGGTCCCAAATCTCCAAGAACATTGTATGTTTCTACCATTAAAATGTCAACAGTTATTAATTTTTTCCAGTAATGCAACGAGACTCTTGCTAACTTTTGCTGTAAGCTATTGAATTGTTAATTCTAGAATAAAATCCAGCAAAACTTACGATGAGCGCATTAAGATATTGTGGAATTCACTCACAGACTCACAAAATGACTTTAAAGTTTAAGGCGTAATGACAGGGCTACACAGGTACCATGGGAGCTTGCTATCTGATTTGAGGATTTCCCCTGTGTGTTTCTATGAGAAAGAGTGACAAATAAGAGGAATCCTCCATGACACCTACTTAGAGAAGCTATGCAAGTATCATAGGAGATTCCAATCTAATTTTTTTAACTCTCTATCTCTCGACGGAAACACAGAGATGAAAGTCTCCATTTAGATGGAAATCTCTCATAGTACCTGCATAGCTCTACCATGACAATCTCAACTTTAAGTCATTTGGTGAGTCTGTGAGTGAGTTTCATAATTGAACAGGGTCACGCCAAAACGTCCGATGTCCAAATTTTTTTATTGAGAAGACAAATATAATTTAGATAGATAGATAGATAGAATCCGTCAGTCGCCCCAGCTGTATTTTTTCTTATGCGGGTCTTTCACCGCGAACGACACACTTCTGCAAGGCTCCTTCATACCCATTCAAACCATTGGTCAAGCGAGGATGTCAGTGGAACTGATCATCATCCAATATCATGTTAGTTGATGGGCACTCAACCCCCAAGTAAAGACTCACTTGGCAAATTGTTAGCGCGGGGTCAAAGCATTCGACGAGTTTTGGAGGAAAGACAGGGTGCAAGGATGGGAAAGAGCATGGTGGACTCCGCTACATGCAGTAGTAGATCCTGCGCAGGAAAGGACTTCCTAGAACCGAGAGGAGGGCATCGGCTGCAGTGCTTAAAAAATTAAAGAAAACTGCTAAGACAAGGAGCAAGGAGCCAAGAAACAAGCCTGATCAGGACTCATACAGATGCAGCATCTTCTTAAAAATGATGTATGCTCACAAAGTCAAAAATAAAAAAAAAATGGACAACGGACGCTTTTGCATGAGCCTGTCCACTTTTTTAAAGCGCTCATCATAATTTTTGCTGGCTTTTATGCAAGAATCAACTATTCAACGGCATGTAACAAAAGTAAGCAAGAGCCTCATTAAATCAGTTTTGATTGAAAAAAAATTACGGGTCACTTTTTAGGAGAAAATAAATTTGATCCTCCATCTATCACTGAACATTACAAAATTATTAATCAATTAAAACAGTTGAGAAGAAACAAACAATTCAGGACCTCACCAAAAAGGATATGTGTATCGGACTTAAGCTACTAGGCCTCAGAGAAAATAAAGAGCAAAACCCTTCTGGCAGTGAACATATCGATGAAAAATTATGGTTTCTCTTGTGGCAACAACGCATTCTCTCCATTAAAACCTACACAAAGTAATCGATCTTCAATGGATTCACTGAGTCCTTCAGAAATCAATACTTTTGTATAGGTTCAAAAGGTAAAACACAGGGTTGGTAAAAAAAAAAAAAAAAACATGTTAGCCAAATAGCACGAGCCACTATTGGACAGTAAGCTCTGGAAACAGTGCAACTAATTTAAATTTGAATTGCTTGCAGATTACTAAAAAAATTAACATGGGCTGGTACTTACATTTCATTAAAAAACTATGGCACCAGAAAAAAAAGAAAAAAAAAACCCAAAAGTATCAGTGCTGCAAGATTTGGTAAAAAAGATACTCATTTTCCATATAATTTAAATCGTTGCTCTTATGTGTTGGAACAAAACAAATTTGCCGTTCCACTTGTTAGACGGAGGTGATCCGACGAAAAGTTGCAACGCATTTATGACTCAAGTGTTGGACCATTCTAATACTCAAGTTGGGGACTGTCCAGAGTGTCAGCCATGTCCGATACTTGAGTACATGCAAGGAGTAAAAAACTTTGGTTCATATGGAACACCGAGGGTGTTTGGGTCCAGTAACCGAAGTTTTCAGTTGTGAGTACCGAACTTCAGTTAGGAGTACCGAAGAGGTTCAGTAAGAACGAAATGTGAGTCATAGTATTAGTCACACTTACAGAAACCTTCGGTACTCCTAACTGAAGTTCGGTACTCACAAACGGAAAACTTTGGTTACTGTAACTGAACACCTCGGTGTTCCATATGAGCCGAAGTTCAGTTCTCATAACCGAATTTTCTTTCTCTGCGTGGAAACTACTTTTTACTGTTCAATTATTTAGGTTTAAGTTTCCAATATAAATAAATACAAACATCACTGAAAATCACTGAAACACTCAAATTACCCAGAAAAAAATTCAACGTCCGAAAAAAGTCCCAAGAAAGTCCTCATAATGTCCTTATTATAATCGTTTTAAAAAGCCATCGGGAAAAGTATTGAGCGTCCCATGGACATCCAAGACACACTAAATGCAATCTCGGTACCCATCTAAGTCATGAGATGTTATGGTGACTTTTGAAATTAAAGTCTCGAAGAATGTTAAGGGATTGTTAGAATTCGTGAATGTCCACCCCAAATAATTCTAGAAATATTTGGGTACATTTTTCGGACATTCACAAATTCTAATATTCCCTTCACATTCTTCGAGGCTTTAATTTCAAAAGTTCCCATAACGTCTCATGACTTAGATGGGAACTAAGAATGCATTCACTGTGTTTTGGATGTCTATGGGACGTTCAATACTTTGCCAGATGGCTTCTGAAAACAATTATAATAGGGACATTATGAGGACTTTCTTGGGACTTTTTTCGGAGGTTCAATTTTTTGCAGGGTAATTACAAGTTATGGGGGGAGGTAAATTTTAATTCGAGTGCGAAGGGTTAATGAAAAATGTGTTTCTTTTCAGCCAAATCTAGCAGAACTGAAAAGTATACACATGCAGCGGTGGCATTCGTTATTTTCTGTAACCTGAAATCATTAAATAAAAAAAGAAAAGGTTGTAGTGTAAATTATCGACGTGATGAATGAGAATCTCCTACGCTAGAAAGACAGGAAAAATAAAAATTCGGAACTCTTTATCAAGATTCGAAGAAGTCTTTTAGCAAAGTCGTTCTTCTTTTCTCAGCGATATCTATTTGATTTTCTAGATCACCGCGGTCGGTTGTTTCCGCATGCTCTATTTTCCAGGATAAGTTTTCGATTTCTGCTTCTAACTGAGCTTGTTGGTATTCGAACTGCAATCAAAAGAGCACACAGAGAATTAGACAGGTGATACAAGTAAGTAAGTTCATTTCAGATATTTCTGTACTGACAGGCTCATTGATTGATTTTCTCAAAAACCACATTTCAGTGGTGTAGCGTACAATGTGTTGGTTGCGCACCTTCTTTTTTTTTTCTTTTTAATTTTCTTAAATTGCTAGATGAAATGATTTTAAATTATTTTGTATAATTTTTTTTTTTTTTTTTTTTTTTTTACCATGGGATCATGACTTAAAATGATTCCAAAGTTGCAAAACTTTTGAGCGGTTTGAAAAGGTTCACATTTAGCAGGAAACTGACAATGGGGCTCTCGCAAAATTTTGCTACAGGGGATTTGAGAGTTGATTCTTGTATAAGAGCCTGTAAAAATGACAATGAGTACACTAAAAAAACACGAAATTCGCTCTCAGCATTGATCTTAATGGCGGAGAGACGCAGGCATCATGGGAGATTCCTATCTAATTTAAGACATATCTCTGTGTTACCGTAGAGAAAGTAACAAATTAGACAGCAATCTCCCATGATACCTGCATTGAATTGCCATCACGATCTTGCCGTTATAGCAGATTTGCAAGTTTATTATTGAATTTTAGACTTTTTAAGTGTGATTTTCATGATTTTCGCCGGTCTTTGAATCAAAATAGATTATTCATTTGCTTACAGCAAAAGATTGCAAGAGCCCAATCGCGTTGTAGAATAGGACGTCCGGTGACTAGTATCCGGCAGTAGTCCATTTTCAAGCCATTGCACGACTGTTTAAAAGTCTTGGGTTTTAAGGAAATCATTACATTTACGGTCCATGTAATTAGTCCATAATCAGGAATGGTGGACTAATTAATCTACAGTTGGCAACAATTTACTTTAAGTATGTTTAAACCCAAAAAGATATTAGGAGATTAAAGATCGAATATCAGTATTTGGTAAACACTATTGTATTCAATACTTTTTCTGAGTTTAGGACATAATGTAACATTGCAAAATTGCACGCTACACCACAGCTACTTTCCTAATGGCGAGAATGTTTGTTCAACACATTTCGTCCAATTAACAAGGGGTTTTAAGATTTTAGTTTGATTATGAATTCATCGATTTTATAGATAGATAGATAGATAGATAGATTGATTCGACAAAATTAAGTATTTTTCACTCAAAACACAAATAATTCGTTCAAAGGACTTATTACTGTTGAAATTGTATTACTGGTTGAATTTTTACGCTCTTGTGCCAAGTAGCTCCTAAATTTTGGACTAGGACCATTCCTGCTCTGAATTGCAAGAATCATGTCAGTCGCATCAAAGATAAAATTACTTCCTCCAAAAAATAACACAAAAAGTACCCTCAAGTGCATGAAAATCTAGTATTATTATAATAATAAGGATAATCGTTTATTTTATTCATTTGATGCATTTAGCTGCAACAAATACTTCAAGTACAATTTTAAGAAGTCAAGAAAATCAAGGAAAAAAACACAGCAAGTAAAACAAATGAAACATGGAACAGTTAATTTAAATTTAAATTCGTAATTAGGTAATCCTCTACACTCTAAGGGAAAATCTCAATTAAATATTTATTCAATTCATTTTTTTAGTTTTTATTAATTTCAGTAGCGTTTTGTAATATATTAGGTAATTTACTAACTAACTATTATTGAAGTTTTTAAATGAATATACTCACGAGTTCTTTGCGTGGACCAGGTTCTAGATAATAAGCGTACGGATAGGTGAATTGGAGTGTGTACCGACACTTTGCGAGGAGAGCAGCGGCATCCATCAAGTATTGCCAGTCAATCCATGTACCAGAACACTCCATTACTTTGTTATTAATACGATATTTAATTGTCTGAAGGGTCTGTTCTTCTAGTTTTAAGCTCTTAGAATGATTTTCCCACTAAAGACACAGAAAATCCAAACACATAGTTTAGCTTTATGGCGAAAAATCAAGGGGACTTGAGGTGTTTTCCTCAAAAAAAACCATCCTGGAGATAAAAAATTAGAAAATGGGAAATAGGTCTAGCAAAATGATACATGCTGAAAAATCCCAAAAATGGTGTTTATGTAAAATTGACTGAACTTCACTGAAATTTGGTCGAAAGAAAACACAACAAGTGAGTCATAAACGACCCAATGGACATACATGAATTAATTAATAACTAATATTTAGAGGAGAAATGGTAGAACATGGAACAAAATATTAAATACTTTTAGAAAACTTACTCTTTCATAATAATGTAGGTACTTTTTGAGGGCTTCGCGGGCTTGAGCATGGGCAGACTCGTTTGCAATATTCGGATTTTCCTTATACCGAGAACATTCATAATACTCCGCACCGTGCGCTTTCCAATCTCCAAGACACATCCAACAAAAATTATGCTTACAATTGCGACATTGCATATGGTTACAGCCACCATTTTTTTCGATACATACGTGACATTTAGGGCACTGAAACATAAATAAATAATTTGATAATTCATTTAGTTACAAACATTTCAACAGAATAATATGAAAGATACGAAAAGGAACATACATCATTTAATAATTTTTATATGAGTAAACTGAGTTTAATGTTTTGAAAGTTTAGATAAGGAATAATTTCAAACAAAAAAATTGGTAAAGATTTAAAGTGCGAGTCGAGTTGATGTTAATAATACTAAATTATTCCATAAACAAATAGTTTTAAACAAAAGACAACAATCCAGGGGGTGATCACAGAGGATCGAATCATAATGGTTATCGTAATCGAATCTAATGTTGATTGAATACATTAAATCAAACGGGCTTGCTACTGCGGAACTCGAACACGCAGGCACCCAGTTGTAACCACCTCCTCACCTTTTAGTACTTCTGTCAACAGAGATTCCAGCGAGCAGAGACCGGACAGAATCTCTGTCGACTGAAGTCAATCCGCCAATGCTGAGCTTATCCTTTCAAACTCTAGCATTGTGACTTAATTTTTCAAGGTACAGCAATGGGCCTCTTGCAAACTTTTGCTGTGAGCAAATGAATAGACCAATCTGCTGTAAAAACTAGCGAAAATCACAAAAACCACACTGAGAAAGTCTAAAATTCAGTAATAAACACACATAACTGCTATAACGGCAAATTCGTAATGGCGGTTCAACGCAGGTATCATGGAAGATTCCTTTCTAGTATGCCATTTTCTCTACGGAAACACAGAGATATGTCTCAATATAGAAGGGAATCTCCCATGATACCCGCATCTCTCTACCGATACGCCTGATTCTGAGTGAATTTTGTGATTTTTTAGTGTTCTCATCGTCATTTCTACATGTTTTGAGGCAAGAATCAACTCTTCGATTCCCTGTAGCTAAAGTTTGCAAGAGCCTCATTGGCAGATTGACCTACTAAAAAAATAGAGGGAATAGCGGCTGTCTTTATAAAATTAAGCAAAACGCAACTTAGTAGAGAAAAAACAAATTGAACTTACATCTTTGGTATGTGCACTGATATAATTGGCTGTTTCACTATCATCAGCACATTTTGTGAGCCACCTTTTGATTGTGTGACAATCGGAAGGTGCATGGTAATCTAGGCTGCAAGTGAAGCTGCAAAACAAAAATTGAAACAACTTTGAGAACGATGACCATCAAAGAGAACTGAAAAATATCCTATACAAATTTTGCATACATGGCGGCACACCTTCAAAACTGTAACTTTGCAAGGGTAAGAGCAGGCAACTGATTGCAGTCGTTCATTTCCCCACTTAACTGAGAATCAAAGAGGTTGGAACAAGATACAGCTGAGCCTCAGGTTTGCAAACTTGGAGAAAATTGGATTAAATTTTTTTTCGACTTCCAGTTTTTAGAAAGAATTTGATGGGTCTGTTGCAAACTTTTGCTACAGCCCTATACAGTAATCAAACTCACGTAAAATCGCATGAAAAGTCCATTGGTAGCAGCAGAAAATCATAAAATGCAATAATAAACTCACAAGAGGCATTTAACTGAAATACAAGATGGTGGTAAAATATTGAGCAACCTGTATGCAAGCACCATGAACATCCAAGATGGCCAACCTTACATCATCGATCACAACCAATCACAACGCAAACAAACTCATAACCTCTAATACTGTGAGGTTGTTAACGTTGGCCATCATGGATGATCACGATGCGTGCACACAGGTTGCTCGATATTTTACCGCCATCTTGGGTTTCAGTTAAACGCCTCTTGTGAGTTTAATACTGCATTTTATGACTTTCTGATACCATCAATGGGCTTTACATGTGATTTTACTTACGATTTAACACTCTATATCGCAGTAGCAAAAGTATGCAACGGACCCATTATCTGCCAGAAAGGACACTGTAATGGCTTGTGGGCAAAGGTGCCCCTTAAATTTTCAAAATAATTGAAATATGTTATGTTTAAGAGTTTCAAGAGAAAAATTACTGTGGACTAGAAATTTTAAATAACAGATTTTCGAGATATTCTTGATTGAAGTTGGCAATACTATCACAGATTTAAACAAATTTTATTCCCTCTTAAAGAAATTTCTTTCTTTGATTTTCGAATGGCAATGAAAGTAGTATAAATGTAGCACACTGTGTTGCTAGATCTTGCGGCTTTTCCCACCAGTGTTGCCAGATCGAGGGTAAAAAGCTGTATCGTCCCCATTTAAATCAATGTAAAACGTACGGCTTTTTCACCCCAATCTGGCAACACTGTTTCCCATAATAAACACATAGAAAAAGCAGCAGGATCTGGCAGCACTGGTAGCGCAGAATACTACAATCAGAAGGGAAACTCCCCTAAGAGACAGTTGAGACAAGATTCGGAATATAACTGCATAAACTGGCATCTGTGCCTGCTCACTTCTGAAGATGGCGGATGTACTTTTCATGGTTATATTTACAAACAGGGTTAGTGCTTAACTAATCACAACTTGTCTGATTATAGAAGATTGCCAGAAATGCTCACTTTCCAACATGACAGACCCGAGGAACCCTGCAGTAAAAAATTTTTCACTAAGAATTGTGCAGGGGTGCAGAATGTTCACAAACACGTTCGCGTGTAAATTGTGGAGGCTCAGTAAAAACTGTGGATGCTCTGCCAAAATTAAAAAAAAAAAAAAAAAAAAAAAAAAAAAAAAAAAAAAAAAACGAAAATCATCTTGGGGAAAAAACCCAAATTTTTGTGCTCCTTTCAATTTCTGATGGATTTTTGAGACCCTTTTAACAAACAGGTCATCAATTTATTGTTGAAGTGCTTTGCAAAAAGGTCATCAATGTGGAACCCGGGGGATCTCAGATTGCGGAAGCAATTCTGGTTTGTGTGTAAAATGTGGAGGAGAAGAACATTCTGCACCCCTGGAATTGTGTAGTTTTTGTTCTAATAAGAGTATTCTGTGGTTTTTGTAGAAAAGAAAGCAAAGTCCTGCAATCAAAACCGTTTGTTTGTTTAAGTCTGCACATTAAATTTTCAACGCGAACATCTAGACTGAAGATGAGTTAAGAGAATGAGAAGATAAAACAAGAATTTCATTACTTACCAGAAAATTGTCTTGCATTGCGTACAGAAAGCCTTTTTTGCTTTGAGTTCCTTGGATTGCATCACAACTTGACAATTGAGACCAGGACAAAACCTCAAGTGAGGATGAGATTTAACATAATCACGGAAACAGAACATTTGATACTTTTCTCTAAGCTGAGGCCTCTGAACGAGCGACAAAACGAAATCTTCTGGTGTCAAAACGCCACAGTCTTGAGCCATGCACGCTATACCTGCAAGATTCAAAGTTTACCAAAAAAGTTACTGAAAAGAACTGATGAAAAAAACTAGAACTTGAAGAAAAATAATCGAACGGATTTTGGCTGCAATCGCATGGTCCGGGTCGTCACCCAATTAAAACTTTTGAAGAGGTCACGCAAAATCAGGATAGTATCCATTCCTAAGCAGTGATAATTTTGAAACTTTTTGTTCATTTTACAAGAAACATATGAAGAGGTTGAAAAACAAATATTAACAAGCGTCTGTTTCAGTACAGTGATAGATCGCATTGATGGCCATTCGGGGATACCAGGTTCCAAAAAAACTATGATTTGATGTCAAGTCCCCATGTTACGCACATTTTCAAGCAGAAATTGTGGCTATAATATCACTCTTTTGATAATCCCTAAATCTGGATTGTGAGTTTAGCTAAAAAGTGAATCAAGAAATTAATGCGATCCGTTTGCCGCTTATGAATCCTGCATCTTCAAAAATGCTTATTTATGCCTGGTTCTACAGCTAAAACAGCCAAAATCAAGAAGATTTTACAGATTAAACCATGCATTTGAAGGTTAAAGTTGCTCAAATGCTCTTGTTGTTGTTGTGAATGGGCGGGAATTCGGGCGATTCTAACCTCCAAATGCATCGTTTAATCTGTAATAACTAGAATACATTCAAATAATAGTAATATATTCAAAAAGGGGGAAATCAGTGTGTTCTTTAACAGCTCATCAAAATACATGTTGATGAAGGGGTATTATAGCAAGGAGGAACTGATCGGCGGGCAGAGTAACCTGGACTACATTATTATTTATTTAATGCTCCTATGACTTCTGTATTTATCTTATCTTCTTCTCAAATATTGCTGCTTTTTTCTTGATGTCTTGTTTTCTGGCGGCTTCCATGTATTGCATATCAAAAAATAAAATAAAAATAAAAATAAAAATAAATAGTTAATTTTATCAGTATTGGTCGCAGAACCAGGAGTAATGAAGTATTTTCGAGGAAGCAGAACTCATGGTCGCAAAAAGGTAGCATTAATTTCTTGATTTAATAGCCAAAATTTCCTTTCAAAAATGCACTTCTGAGGAAATTACATTGAACCAAAGGTGATATATATCACTGTACTAACACAGTCTGTTTGTGATCTTTGTTTGTCAAGGAATGAATTGTTATTCCTAAACAAAAAAGTTCAATTATTGAGGGTACAATATTTGCATTTATAGAGAGAAAATTAAGTGATCAATTGAACAAAGTACAAAAAATATAGAACATCCCTGACACTCAAGTGATTTGAAGAAATTTATTTAATCATCTTCCTAATACAATTAATTGGTACGGAGAAAAAACTTCGGTTTGAATTTACTTAGTTTGACTGGGTCTCCATTTTGTGGGATGCAAATGGTGAGCTTTTACCAGCACTTTGCAATTTTTGACCACAAGTTTTTAGCACTGATGACCACTAAACTCAACTTTAAGTCATACTTAGTAAAGACGCTTAATGCTGTGAGTTCTTACCTGCACTTTGCAATTTTTGACCACAAGTTTTTAACACAGATGGCCACTAAACTCAACTTTAAGTCATGCCTGGTAAAGAGGCTTGACATGGTTAGTTTTTACCTGCTATTTGCAATTTTCGACCATGAGTTTTCAACACATATGACCACTAAAACCAATTTTAAATCATACCAGTTGAGACACCTAACGTGACGAGTCTAAACCTGCACTTTGCAATTTTTAACCATGAGTTTTTAATACATAAGACCATTAAAACCAAAAGTAATTCATACCTGTTGAGACGCCTAACGTGATTTGAACTTCAAAATGCATAGCCCAACATTCTTTGCAAAACATGTGACCGCACGCTAGACTACAAAATTTCTCTCGTGGATGAGTGACGATACAAACAGGGCAGGCAATGCAAGCAACATTTTTCTGAGGAGGAACAGGAGGTACGGCCGGTTTTACAAACGAGGCAATGAGCAGTTGTGATGCATTGCTCTTGAACTGACTGATGACCTTACAGACCGCCCATTCATGAGTGTGAAGCAGTACTTTGGCTAAAGATGGAGTAACCTGAACCAAGAAGAAAGAAAATAATAATTTCTTGACACTTAATAATGCTTCATTAAATTGATAGTAAAGAAATGGAGCTGTTGCAAACTTTTGCTAAAGGCTTACTACTAGTTGAGCCTGTAAAAATAACAGAAAGCGCACTAAAAAATCATAAAATTCACTCTTAAACACTTAAAATGCTTTCAAACGCGAGACCGGTGAGGATGGAGCTTATTGAGCTAGGGAAACCCAATGTACTAGCGGCACAGAATAATACAATCAGAACGGAAACTCCCGTAAGAGCCAATGGAAGCAAGTTTGGAATTTAACAGCACCAATAGGCAACGCTGTGGTCCTACATCCCAACATGGCGGACGAGTGTGATTTGTGTTGAAACTCATTTATTTCTGTAAATTCTGGAAAGAAATCTTAATTTTCCGGCCTCACTTTAATTCTAATAGCATTTCAGAATGAAAATTTTGCGAGTCATGCCCTATTTTTTTTTTCGCGCGCGAATCCAAATGTAAACATCCTATATCCCAACATGGCGGACACGAAATGAATTTGCTTCAAAATCCGATAGAGTTTCCGTTCTGATTGTATTATTCTGTGCTAGCGGGGACAAAGATACCTAGCCAGAGTATGCAACATGCAACACACCTAATACACATGTTGAATGGGATGGTGAGTATTGCTTATTGCATACCCTGGCTAAGTATCTTTGACTCCGATTTTACAAGGCGGTAAGGTCCGCCATTACGGTCTCCCGTTTGAAAGTATTTAATGAGTTTGGGAGTGGATTTCATGATTTTTTACTGCGCTTATAGTCACTTTTACAGGGTTTTACCCCTTGAAATCAACTATTACTAAGCCTGTAGCAAAAGTTTGCAGCAGCTCAATTTAGAAGGTATGCAAGTAAATCAGACTCAAGAGACATTTAGGGTGCAAATCAAAGACTCTTAGGGAACAATGAGGTTCTTGCTAACTTATGCTATAGGCGATGGAGTAGTTGATTCTATGGGAAAAATCTGGCAAAAAATTATGATGATCCAGACTCACAAATTGACTTTTAAATTTAAGGAGTAATGGCAGAGCTACGCAGGTGCCATCGAAGATTCCCATCTAATTTGAGGCTTTCCTCTGAGTGTTTCTACCGTGTGTCCCGGACCACCCATGTAGGGCATTTTTCTCGAAAACGGCTGAACCAAATGATTTGAAACGAAAGAGTCAAATAGGGAATAAGCCCCCGATAGACCCTTGGGGGGGGGGGGGGGGGCCTCAAACACATTGTTCAAGTTTTCTCGAAAGTCACCAATAAAAATAACAAAATGTGGTCCAAATGCGGCGGCACGCCCAGCAAAGGGTTAAAATTCAAATTTGCTAATTATTTCATGTTTCCCTTGAAAATTCTAGGTTTTCCAGGCTTTTCCTGATGCTTAGCATCCTGCCATTGAACAAATTCGACCAAACTTCAAATGCTCAAGCAAAAACAGCAGTAGAGTCAAATTAAGTAGAATTTCAGTAGTATTACGCATGCTGAGACTGCTAAGAAAAATTACCTCTAACTCGTTACACAAAACTTCAACTGATTCATTTAAAAGTCTTTCAACTTCTTCCACAGAGAGGCAGTCGAGCGCATGAATTTCAGGGTCTACTTTGTTTGAATCGACTTGGTCACCTTCGCAATCATCTCCTGCATTGTAATAGTCATCATAACCACAATCATCGTCCGAATAATCCATATCTGACTCTCCATTTCCGGACATCTGCAAAAAAGAATGAGATAATTTATAGAACTACAAATATGTCAATTTCTCTCAACAAACAGATATTTTTGTTAGAGAGTAGCTGTAGTTCCATGGATTATGGTGATTACGCCTCTGTCTTGCGACGCAAGATCGAAATCAAGGGGGGGAGGGGGGATGTTATTATTGGAAAATCAAGAGGAAGAATTTTAGGGTGGCTTGTGGACCAGTTGCACTGTCAATGGAGCCCTGATATAAGGAATGATTTACAAGCTTAAAATGTCAGAAAATTACAGTAATTGCAATGAGGCTATTGCTAACTTTTGCTGTGTGCGAAGGAATCATTTGTACTTGCGAAAAAACTAGCAAAAATGACAGGAAGTATACTAAAAAATCACAAAAGTCACTCACAGACTCTTAAAATGACTTTAAACTTTACGGCAAGGTGGCAAAGCTACACAGTACACAAGTACCATACGAGAGCTTCCTATCTAATATGAGACTTCCCTCTGTATGTTTCTACAGAGAGAGAGAGAGAGAGACAAATTAGATAGTGAATCTCCTATGATACCTGCATGTTCCGCCATCTTTGCTCTTAAATGGCAGAGCTAAACGGGTATCATGGGGGATTCCTTTCTATTTTGTCTCCTCTCTTTCTATATAAACACACAGATGAAAGCCTCAAATTAGAGCTGGGGAAAGAAAAGAATGGACAAATGTCAAAGTCTGGTGAGCTCAACAGTTATCAAACATTACATTTGAAATGCAGGCTGAAAGGTGTTGAGTGATGATGATTCGGAACTCATCAGTATTTGACATTTGTCCATTCTTTTCTTTCCCCAGCTCTAGGTAGGAATATCTCATTGTACCTGCATAGCTCCGCCATTACACTCTAAACTTCAAAGTCATATTTCCAGTCTGTGAGTGAATTACTAATTTTTTAATGTGCTCAACATAACTTTCACTGTATTTTACTCAAAATTTAACTATTCAATCACTAAGAGCAATAGTTAGCAAAGAGCACCATTTCATCACAATCCGTTCAGTAGAAACCGAAAAGTAGGCGTTTGAAAAAATTAACTCTTTGGCATAAACGTTTGTCAAAGCAGCATTCCTTATATTCAGTGATGCAACCCGTGCAACAATACACACATCATCTCTGATTTTATAAGGCAAAGCGACAATGTGAGCTGCTTTTTTAGACATGAAAGCCACTTTTTCTAATGTCTATATCTCAGATAATACCAAATGGATCATGACAATATTGCAGCCGTTGTAATTTTCTAGACTTTTTGGAAACTATCATTAAAAGTGGAATCCGTTGACAGTAAAACTACTGGCGCAGATACTGTTCGAAACAATTGAAGGCAATTTTTTTCTTTCCTCCTCACCTTGCATTTCAATAATTTCAATTAAGATTCACCTTGCTCTGGTTTTTTTCAACAAAGAGTGACCACGTACACTCCTTGTTTCCAACTTGATCCGAGTTTCAGTTAGTTGCCGTTTCAGATAGCTTCGGCTCGGACAGTTCTTTGTTTACATCCACGGAAGGACGGTATAACGTCTTCTGCCCAGGTGCGCTCCAGTGTTACTATCCGCATGAAAATATCGACCCCGCTCATTTTACAACACACTAGAGCTTCGCACCATGTAAAAACCTCGGTCTACTATCAGAATTACTGAATAATGAAAGATTCACTATTTACGATGAACAAAGTCCATTACAGGGTATAAAGCCCTAGTAATTTGTGCAGTAAACGGGGTTGCTGTTTTCACGCGGATGGTAACACTGGAGCAAACCTATGTAAACAAGGGACTGTTAGAACCGAAGCTATCTGAAACGGTCTCTACAAGGTGTAATTCTTAAGATTTAATGCAAAAGACAAGAGAAAATGTGGATTGTAAGTAATTTCAACTCATTGACTCGAACAATTATGAACTTAATGTTACGATGGTAAGTCAGACTGCTTCGACTTAATGGTTTGGTCCAAAAGAGCCAAATAACAGTGAAGCAAAATCATCTCTGTTCCGCTAAAAAAAATTTAGATGGTACTAAATCAATTTAGTGTGTTGGTCGACCCTAAAGGAAGACAATCAACACTAAGGAGATGAATGAAAAGAATCAGGCTGCAGAGGTCTGTGCACAAGAGAATGGTCCAACACGAAGCAGACTAACCAAAAATTGGCTGAACAGTTTTTTTGTTTCCCTTGACAGAGCTTATATCTTAAGACACATTAAATCATGAAAAGTAACAAAAAGTATAGACATTAATGCAGAGAATGTTTGTAACTGTTAAAGCACAAAGCCTGCCAATTGTAACTGACACAAGTTGAATGTCAAAATTTGACGAGTGGTTTTAACTAACAAATGCGTTGAAACGCCAAAGTGAGTGGACTTTCGGCAAATAAATTAAAATTCATTGCTAACCCACTGCAAATTGATGTTTCTTGGTGTATTCTGGTAAAAATTCAACGCTGCTTCGCATACCCCAAAACTCAACTTGCGACAGCTCTACAGACAATGAAGCCAAACATATTTCATGGGAGGAAAGCATAAGGTATCAGATGAAAAAACTGTTAAGGACATACAAGGAAAATGACTCGCAAATCACCACAAAAAATGAAAACGGTCGAAAATTAATTGGTATTAAGGTCATTTGGGCTTTTTTACCAAGCACCCAGGATTAACCTTCTGCTTGTGGGACCTTTTACTTCCTCAATAGAGTAATGCTGCAATTTGTTACATCAACAGAAAGTGAGTTGGGTGGATGAAAAAGGGATCCCTGCATTCAGAAAGAAATTTTCGAGAAAGACACGAGTTAGGAAAGGATAATTACCTTGAAATGCTCTTCGGAGAAACGTAAATACTGAAAAATGGTGGAGGTAGACAATGAACCCCACAGCACTTCCTACTAGGAGAGTTGATCACTTCAGAATTCTAACACCATATTTCTAAATGGATAAAATTGGTCCTGATGTAGAGAATCAACTCTAACTAACTATACGACCTCATTTTAAACGTTATGAGAAGTTATCACGGTTTAAAATTCTGAAATTCACGAGGAAATTCTGTCTCGTTTGCGAATAAACAAAAGAGCGAACAACAGAGTCCGTACGGAAAAGCGAGAAGACATCATCGATAGTCAAAGATTACAAAAACAGCTACCAAAATTTTGGTTTAATAATTATAATAATCTTTGCTTCTAACAAATCCTAACCTCTAATCTCTACATGTTGTTATTTTAAAATCGCCTCTGTATGTCGCACCTTTTCGGCACATTTCCTTCAAATAATATGTGAAAATGCGTGTATTTCTTCTAACAGACCATTTCTTAGATTAGTATTAGATCATTTTGATGTTCATAATTGCGTTTTCTATAGTTTCTTTTCGAACGAATCCTTTCCAGTCTCAAGAAAAATCTTGAGGTATCGTGAGCTCACTCACCTTTTCTAAAAAATACATCATGCCATTGGATCCTAAAGTTTGTGAAAGTAACATGACTTCAAATCTTTTTTGACTCAGCATCCTTTGCTCCAACTGTCGGGCTCTGATGATTGTCTCACTCGTTCTCTGGGTATAATCAAACTTTGACGCAAACCCAAGCATGTCATCTTTTTTCAGAACGATATTCTCTTCGAAAGTAACTAAGTCACTATCAATCAACTATACCTGCTCATGGCTGCATAAAGCTAACTGGCTCTCTGAAGGAACAACTTTTACTGCATCCAATCGACTGTTTAGCTCCGGTAACTAATTTATTTTAATCTGCTGTGTTTAATCGTCTGAAGGAACAGGGTCTCTTAATGGGGCTTTTGCAAACTTTTGCGACTAGGGATTGAAGAGTCAATTCTTGTATAAGATCTACGAAACTGATGATGAGTGCACTAGAAAATCGCAAAAATAGGCTTAATGGCGGAGAAATGCAGGTATCACAGGAGATTCCCATCTATATCGAGACATATCTCTGTGTTTCCATAGAGAAAATGGCATACTAGAAAGGAATCTCCCATGATACCTGCGTTGAACCGCCATTACAAATTTGCCGTTATAGCAGTTATGTGTGTTTATCACTGAATGTTAGACTTTCTCTGTGTGGTTTTTGTGATTTTCGCTAGAGTTTTTACATCAGATTGGACTATTCATTTGCTCACACAAAAGTGTGCAAGAGCCCCATTGTTGATTAGCCGAAATCAATGGAAATTAGCTGTCCTCTGTCATACTGAAACCACTCACTGAATCTTTCAAGCCTGTTTTGTTTGAAGCATCATGAGATTTAGTTGTCCAAGACTTTCAAAGGGTCTTGGTTGAAAGTTGGCTATCTTTCTTAATCAAGCACATTACTTTTGTAACTCACTCAGTTGTCTTGTCTCCTCCTTGATTCAAACCACACTATTTGCAGGACAGACTATATTCCTGCTGAGAAAAGGCATGTTTAGCTAAGTGGTATGAGTTTGCTAAGGGAGAAACTAAACATACTATTTTACCTGACCATTTAAATCAATCCGAAAAGCGATTGTGATAGACAAGATCTATTAATACCAGGTCAGTCCAGTAGGCAGACCATTCCAAAGTTCCCCCGCGTCGCAAGTGCAGTCACCGTCGTATTTCGCATAACAGCTGTTAATTCCGCCAAGTGAACCAGGCAACTCGGAGCAGCGATTCCCAGCAACTCAGGGAGACATTGTGGAACAGAGCGCGTTAGCCCCACCTACTTGCTACTCGACTGACCTGGTATTAATAGATCTTGGTTGTAGACTTGTAGATTTTATCGATAAGCTCCATCACTCATGCTTATCTCTTGTATTTTTCTTGTCTAGGAGTTTTAAGAGTTTATCCTATTGAATCATCATTGTGTCGTGTTCCAGAAAAACTGAACAGAAATGGAGGCTCAAAGATCCATAGACTCCAAGAAAGCTACATTCCGTTTGATGAAATGGTCGCTTCTCGGCGGGCGGAAGCCAAAAGATCAATATTGGTTCAAGTACAATCTGAATCTTCTGTTAACGAGCTTTGTAGCTATTGTGGTCAGTTTGGAGCTATCAGAACAATCTATCATTACTCGATAAATCAAGCAGTAAGTGCAAAATAGGAATTATGTCAATCCATTGTATAATACATTTCTTGTCAGTTTTACACAAATTGGGGGTCTGGGGGTCTCCCCCAGATTAATAAAGGAGGGGGTCCCCATAGAATAATTTTGATGTGAGAAAGTGTTCATGGGGTATTTCCTACAGTTGATTTTAGTGTTAATTTTCCAGTATCTAATGGATTTGGTTTTCCTTTTTAGCATTTTATCTTAGTTGAATTCACGGACGAGGCAAGTGTGAATGCAGTGATAGGACATGGGTCGCATCTGGAAAAAGAACAAGTCGTCCCTATTCGGTCACCATTGTTATGGTTTAGAGCTGGAAGCAAGAAGGAAAAGAAACTGCTGGATCCCAGTATTGCACCTGTATTATATTCGTCTGAGAAGCTTCAATTGCCACAAAAGAGTGAATTTGATCGTTTGTTAATGGAAGCTGACTCAGTAAGTGTTCACAATTTTCTCCTGTCAATTGATTACTTACTCCAATACTTGTTTCAAAAGCTGCCTCTTATCCTTTCTCTCCTTTTTTGACCTCTCAGAATCTATGTGTATGAAAAGTCAATTTAAAAAAAAAACTTGTGTAGGTAACCTTGTCCTGTGGTAAAATTAATTTAAACTAGGGGTGTGCGAATCCGCGTATTTCGAATCCGAATCCAACGGGATTCGGATTCGGGATTCGAAATTTTTTTTCGGATTCGAAATTTTCGAATCTTTTTTTTTTTTTTTTTTTTTTCCTTATACATTTATAATTTTTTCGTTTTTCTAACTTTTCTTTTCCTTCCATATGTTTTTTCTTCCTCTTCCCCTCTTTACATTAGAGCTTGCTAAAACGACGGAAACTACTATCATCACGATTCGGTACGAATGCGGCGCCGGCGCATCTTCCGAATATCGATAAACCTAAACGGGGATAACGGGTGGTAATCGATCAACACCAAAAGTGCGCGCGACCAGCGAAATAGAATAGTAAAGATAAATCAGAAAACAAATATTTTCTTCTCATTTTTCATTACATTGTAAGGGAAATAAAAGCGCCGCACTTTAAAACAATTTTTTTCGAACTTTTACGGCGCGGGTTCGGTTCGGATTCGGGAAAATTTGATTTTAAGATTCGGATTCGGAATGAAAAAACTGGATTCGCACACCCCTAATTTAAACAAAATTCATTGACAAAAGTTTGCACGGTAACCAACATAAGAGTCAATACTCACATGGGTTGGTTAAGACAGGGCTGTAGGAAAATTATTTTCTGTCTTCAAGAGGCAATTTTTAGGCTCGTAATTTAAAAAATCCTTTTCATTTCTGTGCTGAGCAGTTTCTGTCAGGGATTCGGAGCCGCAGCCAATTAAAATTAAAATTTTCACCTCTCCTCAAGAAAACTATGAATAATAATTTTAGTCCTAAAATTCACCATTCAATAACGAATTCCAAGATTTTTTCTTTAGCACAGGCAGAAATTACTTTCCGTGATTACAGCTTGAGTTATTAGAGGTATTACAATCGGAGCAGCTCCAGCTTCAGAGCTCTGGTTGCAATATTTCAAACTGTAATCATGGAAAATAACTTCTGTGTGTGCTAAAACATCTTGAATTAGTCATTGAATGGTAAATTTCAGGTCTGAAAAAATTGTTTGTTGTTTTCTCAAGGAGAGGTGCAAATTTCTATGTGACTGTGGCTCCTGCTTCAAAGCCCTGGTTTCTATCTAGAATTCAAGATACTTGAAAAGCGAATTTTATTTGTACGGTGCCGGGCGAAAATTTGAGGTTTGAAACTTTTCAGGAGACACCGACTGCCAAAGTGAACAAAACCACTTTCAACCAGTCAAGAGCGTTGTTTATTGTTGTCTCTCTCAGTTGAGTCACTCTTTTTGCCCCCACCTCGCAGAACGAAAACAGATTCCGAAATTCAGGTACAGCATCGGTGTCACCCATCGTTGCCGAACAAACAGTTCGGGTCAGACAATAAAATGCAGAACCGTTGGTTTGGGTGAAAATCTTCACCCGACACTGTAAATAAAATTTGCCCTTGTGAAAAATCTCTGTGAACCAGATAATTTCTTCGGTCTAGGCTAGTTTCCGGCCCTGCCAAGTTTTACCATACCTCCACTTTATTTTTACAGTTGAGTTATAATTTGACCATTCTTGCCCTTCCAGATTTCGGATCAAATAATGAAACTGTACCAGCATTCAAAATTAAATGACATAGGATGTCGATTGAGATTTTTGACCGCACGTCAAGTGGAGTTGATGCTCAGTGGTGTCTTCCCTTGCATTCGAGTTCTACCATTTGGCTCTTCTGTGAATAGTTATGGCAAAATAGGCTGCGACTTAGACCTTTGTGTTCTATTAGACGAGATAAAGGTAATCTTCTTTAATACTCTCTAACTTGTTAAGTAATCCTTAGTAATCCTTGTTTGTTGTTAGATAGCGCTAGGAGCGCTGGTTACGTAAATACAGTTACTTCCGATCTGATCGGATCATAGGGTTCTCTCTTACTTCTCATTTCTATTCAATCATTCCAACCCCACTTATAACATAACTTTTAGGCTGGAGATAAATTTTAATGCTAAGCAACTGGAATTTTACTGTTATTTTGCTGGAAAACGCTGATTTATCTGAAAAATCTGAAACAGCCTGATTTTGCGTTATCTCCTGAGACAAATCGAGACGGAGCACTCCACTGAAATACTTAGCAGATTTGAGGCACGCTGAATTCTCGTGGATTCAACAAAACAACACTCAACATCCCTCTGATCTCGCAGGTGTTGAACGGTGACTTTCGGAAAACACAGGGGGAATAGACTGGGAAGTGAAGAAGAGGGTGCTCACCATTCGGGACTTCTGACTGAAGGGTGTTGACTGCTGTTTTGTTGAATCCACGAGAATTCAGCATGCTTCTGCTGCAGCCAGTTAGTGCTATGTCTCTATTTGTCTCTGGTTATTTTGCTGTGCATTTTTGAAACCAGGGGGTCACGACCAGTACTTCCTCGAGGATTAGAACGCTTAATAAATTTTGTGGCCGCAAAATTTTTCAAGCTCTAGTCATTGGGCATTTTCAGGCTCTCATTCCCTTTGCTGCAAAGTTTTTGTGCTCTCTTCTACCGCTGCATCCAATTCAGCTCTCGCATTTTTTCTTCCTTTGATTTTGTAGGAGCGGGAAGGTGTTCGTTTGATTTTCCAAGCGAAAACATCTTTAACTAATGATCGAGCTCAAATTCAGCGGCAGATGGAAGCATTTGCTGATCTCATGCAACTTCTCTTACCAGGCTGCAGTCATGTCAGAAGAATTCTCCACGCAAGAGTGCCGATCATCAAATATAATCAGGATTTGACTTTCGTTGAGTGTGATCTCTCCATGACTAACTTGTAAGCTCATTGGTCTTTTTATAAGTTAAAGTGCAGGTGATTCTTCAGCGTTTAGTGCCGATTTCTGCCACCAGAGCTCTACCGTTCGATTAATGTCAAATTACAAGCCGCAAGTAATTTATATTTAAGAAAACGGAAAGTCAGTTCCTAGATAATCATCTGAAATACGTCTCTGCAAAATATCTTGTCAATAACTCCAAAAATAAGGCTGAAAGTACTAAAAAATGGAATTTCGCAAATCGATTTTTGTATCGTTATGCGATATTTCAGTTTTTGATACTTTCAGCCTTATTTTTGAAGTTATTGACGAGGTATTTTGCAGGGATGTTCTGCAGATGATTATCTGGTAACCGACACTCTTTTTTCTTAAATATGAATTACTTTTGGCCTGTAATTTGACATTAATCAAGCGGTAGCGCTCTGGTGGCAGAAATTGGCACTGGACATTGAAGAATCACCTTAAGATGAAATTTAGAACATGACCTGTGCCATCAAGGGCCATTTTCTGCCCTCTTTTTGGTCAAGAATTAAAAGTCTGAAGAAAGTAAAAAGAAGTGTGGATTACGTATGCTTGGAGCTACAAGACACTTCGGCGTTAAAGAGTCTACGATTCGATCAATAAGGAGCAATGAGGACCTAACCGCAGTTTACTTATCTCACACAGTAGCAAAACTCAACGTTTGAAAAACGGCAAATGCCCCCCCCCCCCCCCCGGTTGTCGGAAGGTAGAACTAACATCTTCCATTTGATTTGCATTGGACTCCACGGGGGCGCCCCCAAGTAGTCGAAAGGTTGCAATTCAATTTTTCCATTTGATTACATTGAAAAACGACATTTGCCAAACTGCTCCTCTAGAGTTTTGCTAATGTATAGGATGAGTATACTGTGGACCTAACCCCTTACTTCCCACAAGTTCAATGCTTCGCCAACTGTGAGGTTTCCGTGGAACGTAATCCTCGAGCTCGGCGAGGACTAACTGCTTTTCAAAAATGAGGCTGAAAGTACCAAAAACAGAATATCGCATTCCAATGCAAGAATCATCTTGCGATATTCTGTTTTCAGTTATTTTTAGCTTTGTTTTTACAATAATTCGTCGCCCATCTGACGCATAGGCGCAAGTCGAATCCAAAGTTTCATAATCGTCTTCTACGTTTTAAATTTTTTGAAGGACAACGCATGAATGAATAATCCTTGAATATTGTTTCCTTTACCCTTCATGAATCATAGAATCACAGAAAAATATTAATTGAAAAAATTGAATGATCGATCGCGGTTGAAAAAATGAAAATTAGTTTGGAAATTTTGAAACGTTGGATTCGACTTACGCATATGCGTCAGATGGACAACGAATTGACAAAATAGTTTGCAGAGACATTCTTGAGATGATCTTTTCATTCTTGACACCGTGTTTCCGAAAAAATAATTAATAATAAATAAAAAATAATTTTATTCCCAAAGAGAAAGTACTTTGCAAACTTTGTAATGCTTTTTTTGATTGCAGAACGGCTATATACATGTCTGAATTATTGTACATCATGGGCTTTATTGATTGGAGAGTTCGACCACTCGTGTTTAGTGTTCGATGGTGGGCGCAAGAGATTATGTTGACAAATCTTGCCAACCCAGGTCGCTGGATCAGCAACTTCTCTTTAACCTTATTAGTCATTTTTTTCCTTCAAAGGGTCAAGATATTACCTTCCTTAGATTCCTTAGTCACAGCTGCAGGTTTGTACTTTGACTTCTTGTTTTCTCTCTTTTCTTACTTTTATCATTGGAACTGGGGTTGTCTGACTTTTTTGAACTACAAACCACCAGAGTTGATGCTTTTTCTCTCTCTTTTTATTTACAGTTTTACTAGAAAATTTTAGTTACTTAATTAATCGGTTTTGGGACCCCCCCCCCCCCCGGCTGAGTATATAAACTATGACTTGTATACAGTCTGGCCATAAGTTCTGTCCCTTGCTAAAATCAAGATGGAGGCTACACGATTGAAAAAAAGTGTATATAACTACCTAGTTCGGCCATAAATACTGTTACGCGCTCAAATGCACTCAAATGAAAGCTCTTTTTATACAGTTTTAGAATATACAGGGTGTTTCACGTAACCTGCTCACTATGGTTTTCCAGGACGGGTGACGATAAAAAAATCTGGAAAAATCAACCGATTTAGTAACTCGGACCTGAAGTTTCATTTAAAAATACTGCCACAACCCAAAATTTGGTTTTTGGGGGGTTTTCAGGGGGGCACCCCCCTAATCTCGAGATTTTCAAATAGCAACCTCTATCTTGTGATACCTCATTTGAAAGAGGGTAAAATTCTAAGCATTTTGGCTTAAACCGGAAGTCGATATCTTTTTTTGTTTTTGAGATATCGACGGTCAAAGTTCGATATAGGACCAATTTTCGAAAATTCTGAACTCCTACAAAAATAGTCGTAAAACAAAAAACTGCACATGTAAAATGCTCTACTTGAAGAGTACTTTCGAGGAAAAAATACGAATTTACAATCAAATAAATCGGGAGACGACTTTTAGGCACCTTAACATTTTTGGCGGGAAAACCCCCATTTCTCAAAATTTTCAAATGGCAACCCCTTTCTTTCAATACCTCATTCGAAAAGGCATAAAAAGTTGTGCATTGTAGCGCAATCAAAAGTCTGATATCGTTCTTCTAATTCGATGTATTGAAAATTGAAGTTCGATTTAGACCATTTTTCGACCCTGCAAAAAACAGATCCTATCGTGTGATATATCATTCAAAAACACATAAAAAACCAAGAATTTTAGTGCAAACCGGAAGTTAATACCTTTTTTCGTGGTCAAGATATCGCAAGTCAAAAGAGGTTGTTTCATCGCCCATAAGGAATGGGCTCAGAATGGATTTCCTTCATTTTTTCAGGGCTGATAGAGCTATTCTTGGGGAGTCTAAAGCTGGCCTATTTTTTATTTTTGCCCTCTCAGAACCGGGGGGCGGGCGGGGGGTCAAAGGTAAAGCGGTTTTTCGGCCATAACTTTTGAACGGTTGAAGATATTAAAACTAACTTTTTTTTAATTGAAAGATCTTTTAAAGACCTATCTTTTGATGTGTATGATACTTCAAAAATATTGAATTTCAGTTGAGTTATTGCATTTTAAAAATTTTAGAAATTCCAAAAAATTAGTTTTTTGGATTTTTTTCAAACGGGGATCGCACTGAGGAAAACAAAGAACTGTCTCCAAGAAAGCCCTTTTTTTACCGGTTAAAATGAGCTAAAGTTCGTTTTCGGCGTTTCGACCTCTATATACTCGGCAGCCATCTTGGATTTCACAATTCTTCAATTCTGACGGCAGAATTGAAATCTGCGACCTCATAAACCTCTAGACACCGATTTTCATGGAATTTCGTCCACTACATACGGAGAAATGATTTTTTGCGGCCTCGTCGCTGCCGCTGAGAACCCAAAAATAGCGATTTTTGACACTTTAAAAATTCATTACTCAAAGACAAATCATTTCCCGAAAACGAACTTTAGCTCATTTTAACCGGTAAAAAAAGGGCTTTCTTGGAGACAGTTCTTTGTTTTCCTCAGTGCGATCCCCGTTTGAAAAAAATCCAAAAAACTAATTTCTTGGAATTTCCAAAATTTTGAAAATGCAATAACTCAACTGAAATTCAATATTTTTGAAGTATCATACACATCAAAAGATAGGTCTTCAAAAGATCTTTCGATTAAAAAAAAGTTAGTTTTAATATCTTCAACCGTTCAAAAGTTATGGCCGAAAAACCGTTTTACCTTTGACCCCCCGCCCGCCCCCCCGGTTCTGAGAGGGCAAAAATAAAAAATAGGCCAGCTTTAGACTCCCCAAGAATAGCTCTATCAGCCCTGAAAAAACTAAGGAAATCCATTCTGAGCCCATTCCTTATGGGCGATGAAACAACCTCTTTAAGGTAAGCCCTAACCAGAGACTAAACTTTGACTTGCGATACCTCGACCGCAAAAAAGGTATTGACTTCCGGTTTGCACTAAAATTCTTGGTTTTTTATGTGCTTTTGAATGATGTATCACACGATGGGATCCGTTTTTTACAGGGTCGAAAAATGGTCTAAATCGAACTTCGATTTTCAATATATCGAATTAGAAGAACGATATCGGACTTTTGATTGCGCTACAATGCACAAAAAAATGCTTAGAATTTTACCCTCTTTCAAATGAGGTATCACAAAATAGGGGTTGCTATTTGAAAATCTCGAGATTAGGGGGGTGCCCCCCCCCCTGAAAACCCCGCAGAAACCAAATTTTGGGTTGTACCCTCAAGGAATAGTTTTGGATGGTTGAAAATAATTTCTAACCTCAAAAGTCACCCTCTGAAATTAAAAATTTCCTGATTTCTGTATAGAATTCTTCTATAAGTCTAGTATGGCTGTAATTGGCTCTTCTCTTATATAAAAGATGGTTTTTTGCCAAAAGAAACCGATAGGTGTTGATACATTTATGCTGAAATCTGCCTGATTGCTCCCCTGAAAAATTTGATCCTGGAGGATTAGATCCCTTTTCTCAGGTGGCATCTTATATCCTCAACTTTCTTCTTCCTTCATGTTTTTTTCACTCATTTTTGAAAATTCATCTAGAATTTATCTTGTTTTAGGTCCTGAAGATGTTCGACTTTCCGATGATGGAGTAAACTGTACCTTCCTTCGAGATTTGTCAAAATTAACAGTCCCCTCAAATAATTCAAGTTCGCTTGAAGAACTTTTAATCACCTTTTTCGAATACTACGCGAATTTTGACTTTTCCTCAAAAGCAATTTCAATCAACTCAGCTAACATAATTTCCAAACCTGAATATTCCTCAATGTACATTGTTAATCCCCTTGAAAAATCATTAAATGTTAGTAAAAACGTGAGCTTAGAAGAAACTGAACGACTTAAAATCGAAGCCAGGAACGCTGCGTGGTTTATGGATGCAAATTCTTCTATCGGAGAGGAAAATAAATCAATTACTAAGCCTTGGGGCCTCTTAGAATTAGTTAAAGATGTTGGACCAGCTGCCAAATCCAAATCCCAAAATGTTTTCACTCATTATCTTCGACGTCCCTTGAAAAATGATTCTAGATTAGTTAGCGTAGAGGATCTTTTCAACGATACAAATGAAGAGGATGATAGGAGGTTAGAAGCAGAAACGGGCGAAAGAGTTGCAAGGTTGGATAAATCAAAACAAATTGAACCGAAACAGTCTAATAATAAAAATAATAAATCTATTCTCGCCAAAAGAAGATAGTCAAAGAGTGATGGAGGTAGCCTCTTGTTTTTTCCTTGCATCATTTTACATTCAATACAGCTGTTCTATAACTAATCGGAAATAGCGGCAGAGATTTTGCTCCTATAACAAGAATCAGCTTATTATCACTCTTATCTAGGAAGTTACTATCATAATATTTGTAATCTATCCTTGTTTCTGATTCCATTCTGGTTATTTCCTTTGTAGATTGTATACGTGAAAATAATGAAAAGTAAAATTGGAGAGTAGTACTAAAGTTTCAAATTAAAAAAAAAAGACTCATTAGCGAAAAAAAAAGTAGCTAAGGTCCGACGCGTTTTGCACAGACATGGCCGGGTATCATCAGCAACTCCAGTATGACTTTTCTTTGAAAGCAAGACTTTTCAACTTTTGAATCGCGGATGCCCAACCATGTCGGTGGGAAACGCGTCCAACCTTAGCCATTGTATTCGCGCAAGTGAGTCTTTTTGTTTTATTTGAGATTATATCTGTTAATCTACAGCTAAAATCAGCGAATGTGATGCAGCCTGAGATAATAGTCCTTAATTTTACCAAGGTCAAATTGAGCAGTTGGTATCACTGCATAATGGGGCTCTTTCTAACTTTTGCTATAAGCGATTGAATAGTTGATTCTTGAGTAAAATCCAGAAAAAATTATGATGAACACATTAAAAAAATTGCGAATTTCTCAAATCACAAAACGACTTTGAAGTTTAAGACGTAATGGCTAAGCTACGCAGGTACTATGGGAGATTCCTATCTAATTTAAGGCTTTCCTCAGTGTGTGTGGATAGAGAGAGAGACAAATTAGATAGGACTCTCCAATGATACCCGCATAGCTCCAATTATAGGTTATAGCTCCCATCATAGGAGCAATTCTTATCTAATTTGTCACTCTCTCTAAAGTAACTCACAGAAGGAAGCCTCAAATTAAATAGGAATCTCCCATGGTTCCTGAGTAACTCCACAATTACACCTATGACTTTAAAGTCATTTTATGAGTCAGTGAGTAAATTTTGTGAATTTTTATTATTCTAGCTGTCATTTTTGCTGGTTTTTATGTAATAATGAACTAGGTATTCAATCTCATACAGGAAAAGTTAGCTAGGACCCCATTTGAAAAATTTTGCAGGTTCGTTTCTCGCATCAATATCAGAGGCTGAACGCTCCGATTCATTTTTAAAATAAAATCAATACTCAGATTTGCAGCAAAGTGCCATTGCAAAAATATTGTTTTTATTTCAAAAATAAATTAGAGACTTTAGTCCTTGATAATGATGTGAGAAAATAACCTGCCAAATTTTTCAAAGGATGTTAATTCAATTTGTCTAAAGCCCTAATCCATGGGAAGTGAATGAAAGAAATATTGGAAGATACATGTGAAGTAATCATATGATTCAATCAGTGGCGTAGCGTGTATGGAGCTGTAGTGGCTTAAGCCCCCCACTTTTTTCCGAAGCCCCGGGCTTCGAAGGCTCGAGTTGATATCGAGTTTGGTCACTTATAGTTTTGAAAAGCAAACCCCCCCCCCCCCCACTTTTTTGACCCACGCTACGCCACTGGATTCAATCTCTGGTTTGGCGATACTGAAGAAGCGTATTCTTCAAAGTAATATCAAAGGACCTGTTCATCTGATTCGTCAAAACTCATCCGCATTTTTGTAGATTTTGGCTGTGCCTCCTGATAAAGACTGATATTTTGTTTAGTGAGAAATGAGAATAAAAGGAGGTGGGTCAAAAAAAAAAAAAAAAAAGAACAGTATTTTCTTTTGCCAAATAAGAAGGTAAATTTAGGGACTTTGTGTCCATTTTTATTTCTTATTGAATCGACTCATGCGAAAACGTCCAGTTTTTTTTTTTATATTTGACTTTATGAGCGCTCATCAGTCTTACGAAGAAGCTGCATCTGTGTAAGTACCGCAGAGCTGCGGTTTTGCGTATAATTAATGGAATTTTTCTATTCACCAATGATTCCACCGGTTGAGTAAAGATTACACAGTTCAGTTCATTGTAGGACTGTAATGCACGAAAACACTCGCATCTGTTATCTTTGCTCAACCAGTGGCGTCATCGATGACTTTAAAAAACTTGCGGGTGTTTTAATGATATAGCAGCAATTCCACCGATTGAGAAAAGATTATAGATAAGAGTATTTTTGTACATCACAATCTTACACTGAACTGAACTGTGTAATCTTCTCTCAACCAGTGAAATCATCGTTGAATTGAAAAATACCATTGATTATTCGTGAAACGGCAGCTTTGAAGTACCGCTTAGATTTGTTCCAAGGCTTTTTGCTCCTGTTACCCTTGTCTTGTCTGTTCGTCTTGTTGTTTTTTTTTTTTTATTTAATTTGCTATTTTTTTTATTTTTTCATATTGAGAATACTTTGATTGTCTTTCCTACCCCTTCTTTTTTTATGCAGTCCAGTCGTTCGCTGTGAAATATCAGCATAACGAGCCACGTGTTTGGGCGGCTGGACTTTACTACTACTACTACTTCATTTTTCCTTCTCAATATAAAATATTTTGGACATCAAACATTTTTGCCTGAGCTGATTCAATTGCTGGTTTGCTGACGATGAAAAAGGCAGAGACCAATTTTTTTTTTTGAACGATCAAATAATTAGACTTTTATTTGTATTAAGTTCCAAGAACTTGTCTCTTGAAGAATGACAAGGAAAACTAAGAGATGATGCAACTTTCCACACAAAAAATAAATAGCCCTTAGGTGAGAGAACAAAAAATCCTCTGGTAGAGGCAAAATGCTGTCTCAAAAAAATTGGTCTATTATATTGCTTCAAATCCTGCTGGTTCCAAACAAATATGCTCCCATAGGAAAGTATATTTGTTATGCCTTCTTTGGAACCTGTTGGGTTTCAATTGATATTTTTCAATGTATTGTTTCTCTGCAACAGACTATAGCTGTCAATGTTCTCTTTATCACTGTCTTGTTTTTTCTTTCACTATGAATTCTTTTTTATTTTTCTGGGATGTTCCATCCGGAAACATCAATCCTCTTCTATTTGTGAACAGTTACAATTTTGATCATTCTCGAATGTATCAATAAAAAATGATAGTGCTTTTTTCAACATTTTTGTTTTGTTTACAAACTTTTAAATAAAACTTTTTTTATTTTATCTTTATTTTTTCTCGTTCCGGCCTTATCGTGTAAAAGTGTGATCAAGCTCAAAGTGAAAAAGCAGAATGAAACTTCCAGCAAGCAACTTGCTTGTTCTTTGTTTTATTTATTTATTTAATTTCATACGGGAGCCTTACTAGGCACATGCACATAGCTCACCCTTTGGCACTAACCCACGTTTACAGGTACTGTACTATGGTGCAAGTCAGAGGTAACAAGTAATACAGGTAATAAAAAATAGACAAGACTAAACTAAACTAACTACATATGTAGTGCACTCAAAAAACTCTGGGAGACAATAAAAGGCCGTATCCAAGAGGAAGTTTTTAAGACTTTTGAAAAAGGAACACAGATCAGCATTTTTGAACAACTTTTTTTATGGATATTGGGAGATAATTAAACAATTGGATGGATGAATATTTGATGTGCTGCTTTGTAACACATAATCTAATTATATCAGGTTTAAAGTAAATGTACCTGAATGATTCGGCAAGACCTGAAGGCATTAGCAAATTAATCTCTATTGCAAATTTCAAAGTTTCCCAGGTAAACAATGATGGTAAAGTAAGTACCTAAGCCCTTTTCAATGAAGTTCGTTGTGTGGAACCTCGGTCCTGCGTCGAAAATATTTCCACTTGTTGAAAGTTCCACTTCGGAAATTGTAATCAGAGTATGGGAGATTTCACGGTGCTTAAAAAAAAATCCACTTGGCAAGATATTCCACTCGGAGAACGTTCCACACAATAATCTTTCTCTGTATGTACAAGTCTTCACAGGGATAGTTGTAAGGTTTATTGAACATAATTCTGAGAATTTTTTTCTGCTCTACACAAAGCAAACCTGCGAACAGTGTTGATAGCAGCGGCATAGCCAGGAATTTTCCTAGGGGGGGGGGGGGGGGGGGGGGGGGTGGTTTCGGGGTTCGAAAATTGTCATGGGGGGGGGGGGGGTCCAAAGATACTAATTTGGTCAAATTTGTCTGAAAACGCAAAAAATTACCTTTTTTTAGGACAAATTTTGGTGTCATGGGGGGGTCCAGACCCCCTGGACCCCCCCCTTGGCTACGCCACTGGTTGATAGCCCCCCTTTTGATCAACTCCCTAAATTCATGAATACTTTAAGTTTAGTTTAAAAATACCGGGCTCATTTAAGGCCTTCAAATACCTCAAAATAAAATTTATTTAATCATTTAAATATTCGTTGTTGAAATAAAAATTATTTGCCAGCATGAGGGAACAGTATTAGAGAAAAATGAAATAGATGCACTGTCTGCTCCGCGTTGTACAATATTCTCACCCCAGCAAAATACCAACTTAAGGGCATCCTCACATTCGCTTGCATTGGAAAATCCATCAAATTTTCCAAGAAAATACATCAAATTTCAAGGAAACTATCCAAAATTCTCGCAAATTTTGCTCCAGTTACCCTCATGAGTTGCTTGCATGATTGTCTAAACTTAACAATGAGTGATCAAAAGATCTAATAATCTTTATAGAAAAATAAGTCATCATGCTTGTATTCAAGAAATGACAAGTAAATTTTAGATTCCCAGGACGATTAAGGGAAAAAAATTGGTCCCATGCTTTGTGAGTTCCATTACTAAATCATCAGTCCGTTCTCCAGTGTTGCTGTAATCTTTATGTGCACTTTTCCAATGGGTCTGTGGCAAACTTTTGCTACATAAAGTTAAATAGGATCAATCGCTGCAATAAATCACTTGAAAATAACGTTGAGAGGATCTGAGAGTCGAAAAAATTGCTCACAAACTCAAACAATGCTTTGATAAAAATACAAGATGGCTGTTGAATGAGCGGGTGAAAATAGATGGGACTGCCCCACTGTTAGTCACTCATTCTACTGCCATCTTTGAATTTCGCTAAACGCATTTATTATGTAGATTTTGGAACTTTCTGATGCTCTCAATTATATTATCTTCAATTGATTTCACATTAAATTGGACTCTCCACAACGCTATGGCAAAAGTTCGCAAGAGATCCATTGGGAAGAAGACAAATTTAATAATGTAGTGATAAATAATTAAAAGGGGGATTAAATCGAATCGGGGACAGATTGGGCCGTTTTTACAAAGCACATAAGGAACGAAGCTCAAGATCACAGCGATATCGGACTCTGACCTGACCTGTCAACGGACTGAACGGACCTTGTGTTTCACCCGCAGGGTTCGCGTGAAGCGCACTTTGATGCGTTTTTTTATTCTCCGGAGCGCGCACCGGTGCAGCTCCAGTGCTCCGGAGTGTTTTTTTATTCCGGGGCTCCAGCACCGGTGCGCACCGAAGTGTTGTTTTATTAGCGGTGCGATGCGCCCGGAGCTGCTCCGGTGCAAGCTCCAGTGTATCGGAGAGTTAAAGACTGATGCGTTTTTTTATTCTCCGGAATCCGCACCGGTGCAATAACCCGGAGTTTTCGGAGCTGCTCCGAAGCTGTCTGGTGCAGCACCGGTCACGTGTTGAAGCTCCGGAGCTCCAGCTCCGGTGCATCGGTCTTTAACTCCGATACACTGGAGCTTGCACCGGAGCAGCTCCGGGCGCATCGCACCGCTAATAAAACAACACTTCGGTGCGCACCGGTGCTGGAGCCCCGGAATAAAAAAACACTCCGGAGCACTGGAGCTGCACCGGTGCGCGCTCCGGAGAATAAAAAAACGCATCAGACCGATGCACCGGAGCTGGAGCTCCGGAGCTTCAACACGTGACCGGTGTAGAGTCCCTGTATATCAAAGAGTCTCGCCACGTGAAGCATGAAGAAGAAGAATTTTGAAGGAGGCGTCCACTCTGATTGGTTGGGTTCGCTGAGGGGCGTGTACGCTTCCTCGGTAGGTGCGTTCCAACGGTCTTCTTATGGAGAATAACACAGAACGCCTCCTCGAGCTCCGTGACAGCCTAAAATCTAGCAGCCAATCAGAATCTATACCCCGTATGGCGAGACTCTTTGATATACAGGGACTCTAGACCGGTGCTGCACCAGACAGCTTCGGAGCAGCTCCGAAAACTCCGGGTTATTGCACCGGTGCGGATTCCGGGGAATAAAAAAACGCATCATTTCTATGCCACTGCGTAGTTTTAAATTTGGCGCTCTGCCAAGGGCATCACAATCTCAACGTTCTGTATCCGCGAATCACACCAAGCAACGGTCGGCCTGCGCATTTTTTTGTTGTTTTGCTTGGATTGACATTTTTCGTTTTCGCAAGTTCGCTCTTTTGCACCTCAAGTCTCCATCACTGAGCCAGCGAGGTAGCGTGAGGCTGAATTTGTGTTTCATTAAAGTTCTCAAAATTTCATCCGCGAAAATGGTTAAACGGAAGAGTCAAGCTCTTATCGACTCCGATAGCAGTAATAGTGATAGCGCCTCTGATTCTGTAAGTATTCGCTTATCTGCTCTTATGATTCATCTTTGCTGTACCATCGGAAGCTTCCCATGTTTTTTTTCCCCTTCAAGGAGACAAAGTTAAAATATCAAGAATTATTTCAGTGCTCTATGGGCCTATTATGCTTCTGTCCGGCCGTCTGCTTTTTCTATTCGCATTGGTATCAGATGAATGAGAATTTTCTCAGTCGATTCCTTTACGCAGATTCACTTTCGGTGACAAATCCATTGTCTCTCAGCGCCAAGTTTTTACTTCTCAATGAAATGCTTCCTTCAAGAACTCTGTGACCTTCCCGCAGAATTTGCTTTGCTCATCCCGAGTATCTCATTTTATTCCTAGACATTTATGTGGTTGCAAGCAATATTCATCGCACCCTGAACAAAAGTTTGAGGTTAAGTATGAATACAAGGAGGAAAGAACAAGCCTTAAGCATTCTGTTCCTTGATCATCCATATATTTCCTGATGAAAACGCAAGTGCCTGATTGCTAAATTTTTAGCTACTGTAGCAGTTACTCAATTTGTTGAAAGTTGCAAAGGCTGAAAAATGCTAATTTATAGTTGTCAAGAGGACGAAAGCTTTTGTCATTTCCTCATTGAATACAACTTTCGTTCAGCGCACAGCGCATCGGTGTACTTGAAACATGTTCTCCTGTGTAGAACAACTCAAAAGACTCTGACCCTAAGTGTTCCGTGCGCTCTGTGTGAATTAAAAACTACAACATGATCAGGAACATTTTGATTATTATGATTGAGAGGTTATGTTACTCTCTGTTGCCTATGTAACCTTTTTTGCGGTTTTGCCTCATTACCAACTCTTCACCTATCAATTCCAACTTTTATTCGTGGTCAATCCTCTTTACATATGTATTGAAGACCAGATCAAATTCTAAAGGGAGCAAGATCGGTTACAACTCTGTAGATTTTAGAGAGGTTAGGTACAGAATTTCTGCGCGGACAGCTTATCAAAAACTTATGGTGACACTAGGCAAAGCTTTTCCAGATTCTAATCTGATGAATTGCGGCAGGTATCCTGGAAGAATGCAGAGAAGGAAATCTTTTTAGGGAGCAATTTTGAGCCGAAAAAAAAATGTAGTTGTAATCAAAGAGTCTGTCTTAACAAAGTACTCCAGGTTTCGATGAAAAAAGGATTTACCTAGATGCAGATATTATGTTATTTACCGTCCCAAATGAGTTTGGAGCGGTTTGCTCAACATCAGTAGGTATACATTATCACAGTAGATATACTCATCTACGCAGTAGTGAAACTCTACAAGGAAGAAAACTCTAAATTGTTTCTCGATAAAATAAATAAACTAAACTAAACTAAACTAAGAGGTGGCGATTGTCGTTTTTCAATGTAATCAAATGGGAAAATTGAGTTGTAACCTTCCGACTACTAGAGTGAGCCACTGTCGCATCCAATGGAAATCAAATGGAAGATGTCAGCTCAACCCTCAGACCACCAGGGGGCATTTGCCGATTTTCTAACATTTCAATATGCATTTAGGACTATAAATGACATAATTTCTGCATCTTGGTGAATCCTTTTTACATCCAATTAATATAGATGTAATTTGTGCTTTAATCATCACTCCAGTATGCTGCACAGTAAAGAAATGATTTTTTTGACAGCTGCTGTCAGTAAAGTGTAAGTAAAGATAGGCTTAGAAGCATTCATTCAGCAGGATACCTGTCTCCCTAATTCCCTGTTCCTTCAGTCCACTATTTTGAAGCTTAGACCAGAATTTGATGGACTGCGCTCTATTTTACACCATCCAAAAAAAATTGTCCCATAAACTAAATGAACCAATGGAAATTAATTTTGACTAATGTAGATTCGGTAGTCTTGACATTACTGTCTAATGATATGTCAATGGGGCTCTTGCAAACTTTTATTGATACTTTGAAACTGTTTGCAAATGAATAGTCCAATCTGATATAGGAACCAGCAAAAATCACACTGAAAAAGTCTAAAATTCAGTAATAAACTCACAAAACTGCAGTAACGGCAAGACTGTATTGGCGGTGCAACGCAGGTATCATGGGATATTCATGTCTAATTTATCACTTTCTCTACAGAAACGCAGAGATATGTTGTCACTTTCTCTACACAAGGACAGAGATATGTCTCAAATTAGATAGGAATCTCCCAAGATACCTGCATCTCACCGCCATTAACCCCAATTCAGAGAGTGAATTTTGTGATTTTTTAGTGTTCTCATCATCATTTTTATAGGTTCTCATGCAAGAATCAACTCTTCAATACCCTGTAGCCAACGTTTGCAAGAGTCCCATTGAATTATCTGTTTTCGAACTTTCTATTAATTTAATACATTATTTAAAACATCTACTATTTTTTAGGAATTTCTTACGTTGGCGAAGAAGAAAAAAGGCGGTGCTAGCAGCGAAACTCCGGAATCAACCACAAATTCTGAAATCAAAAAACCAGTAGCCGACGCATATTCCGACTCGGATACCTCATCAGGCTCCGATGGAGACTGGGACGCCAGAGGAAAGACAAAGAAGAAAAAGAAGAAAGCGGCCAAGAGAACGACGAAAAGGACGATTACAAGATCATCATCAGACTCTGAAGATGATGAATCAGAGAAGAAAGACACCTCCAAGTCGAAAGATTCAGAGCCGGAAGAAGGTTAGTGTGACTGTCTTAGTAAAGTTCTCCACTTTTTATTTATTTTTATTCATTTATTTTTTCAAATTCAAGTTTAAAAGAAACTAAAGTAATACTTAAAAAAGATTCCCCTGCTGCGAGCTAGCTTGAGTGACAGGTTCGCAAAAAATTTGAAGTAATAACAGAAAATACTATTAAAATAAAAAAACAAAAATATGAAATAAGGAAAAAAAAATATGAAATGAAAATAATAGAAATTTAATGTAAGGGTATTAAAAATCAAAAATATGAAATAAAAATAACAAAAATATAAGGAAAATTAAAATCACAACAAAATTAGTGCATAAAATATAAACACAGTTGGAAATTTATATACTCTGTTCCAGATAACATTGCACCTGAGTCGGACGAATAAAAACAGTAAATGGCAACAGAGCGTCCTGAGCCGTGGCGTTCTCGAACGCTGAGCAGGGTAGTCTCTTTGTCCGAGGTTCTATTGTCCGGTTCGGGGCCGGATCCTTTTTCCACAGATAGTGAACGACTCCCGGCAGAAAAATTAAATTTTTTTGTGCTTACGATTTTTGAATTTTTGATTTAAAATTCGTATTCTGCTGAGCGTGTTGAGAAAATTGATATCAAACTGTGAGGGAAAAAATGCATGCTTCATACATATGAGGCGGACATTAAATTGAAGGAATCGCGCATCATATTAACTAAACGTGAATTTTTCCCCCGATAATTTGGTATCGATTTTCTCGACACGTTCAGCAGAATACGAATTTTAAATCAAAAATTCAAAAATCGTAAGCACAAAAAAATTTAATTTTCTGCTGGGAGTCGTTCACTAGCTGCGTAAAAAGGTTCAGGCCCCGAGCCGGACAATAGTGCCTCGGACAAAAAGACTACCCTGCTCAGCGTTCGAGAACGCCAAGGCTCAGAACGCGCTGTTGCCATTTACGGTTTTCATTCGTCTGACTCAGGTGCAATGTTATCTGGAACAGAGTATAATTAATTTTATTTTATTTATGGTAGGCAACCCGTCTTAAACTATTAAAGAGCTGCTGAGTTGAAAAGTAGAACTTAAAATTTAAACTGCTCTGAATACAAGAAATCAGCTCAATTTTTTATTTTAAAGCCGTAAATTATTTCTTCATTTCTAAAAACGAGCTGATCATTTGGTTAACTTACCCATACTTTTCAAACTGAGCCACAATCACATTTCTAACCGTTGGTATTTATTTACACTCAACCAAACTAGAAAGTTGTACAGAGGCTTCTACAATTACACACTGATTTTTAAACACTTTTTTAGACACTCTCAACTCCATGGGCAATTTGTTATGAGGGGTGTGTAGTCACTTTCTGGCCACCCTGTATTATGTTTGAATCCACAGAATAGGCTGGACTCAAAATTGACTCTTCGTCATAAGTTCCGGTTTGCTAATTATTTACTACCCAGTTTTACAATTTTCTTGTGAATTACAGGTGAAGTTTCCGACTCGGATGGAAGCGATTATGATTCGTCTGACCTCAGTCAAGAAGAATTCAATGATGGTTACGATGATCAAATGATGGGTGATGAAGAAGATCAAAAAAGATTGGCTCAAATGACGGAGAAAGAGAGAGAACAAGAAATTTTCAAAAGAGTAGAAGCTCGAGAAATTATGAAAACTCGGTTTGTGAATCATCCTTATTTTTAAAAGTATCCTTTTTTCTTAAAATTTGTAGCTGTCTCTGAGAATAAACTTCTATGAGCTTTACTTTCATTGACTACTTACATCAACATCTATGCTCAACAGACGAGGGTCCATTCAAATGTTGTTTTGTTGTGACCTCGGAAAAAAAAGTTGCCACTCAATTTCAACATGGGCAAGATTATTGGACGTTTATTTGTTTATGTTATTTATATTTATCTAAATTATTAATTTTTTATATTCTTGTAACTGACCTGTACCATAGCCTAACTGATAAGGCATCATGTACCAATTAATTAAAATAAATAAATAAATATATAAAGATATTAGCACAGATTACTCTAATCAGAACAAAAATTTTAATTAATTTTGAAACATTCTTAAATTCGGGTACCTTTGGATCCGCCATGTTGGAAAGTGAGCATTTTCGATAATAATAATAATTAAAATAATTTATTTATGAATACATTCAGGCCACAATTTAGTGACCATGGTACATGTCAAAATACAATATTGTGAACAATAATAAATAAATATTCTTATGACTCAGGTTAGAAATTCTTGTAGAGAATTGTAAAGTTTCTTTTGCAGGTATTGCTCTAATTTAGTGATGAAAAGATTGATTTCATTCTCCCTAAATAAACCCTTCAATTCTTTTGGCAGTGCATTGAAGATTTGTATACTTGAATATTTAATATTTGATTTGGAAATTTCTAGTCTTACTTTCTCATTATCGACTTTATGATATCTACTATAATAGCGATATGAAGGTAGTAGATCTGTTGGCTTGATTATTCTTTCTAATGGGAAAACCGACAGAAATGAGTGAGATGGAGCATTTGTTTGAATCAAATTTTTTTCGTGGCGTTTCACTAAACAGGTCAATGGAACTTACCAGCAATCAATTCAAACGAGAGAAATGCTTGAATGGAAATCAATAAAAAGTACTAATCAACAGATTGAAGCGTTTTTTTATTCTCTGGAATCCGCACAGGTGCGATGACCCGGAGCTTTTGGAGCTGCTCCGAAGCTGTCTGGTGCAGCACCGGTCACGTGCAGAAGCTCCAGAGCTCCAGCTCCAGTGCATAGGTCTTCAACTCCGATACACTGGAGCTTGCACCGGAGCAGCTCCAGTCGCATCGCACCGCTACTAAAAAAACACGTTGGTGCGCTGCAGTGCTGGAGCACCGGAATATAAAAACACTCCGGTGCACTGGAGCTGCACCGGTGCGCGCTCCGGAGACTAAAGAAACGCATCAGATCTAAAAATTTGCTAGAAAAAGTAACGCATGCAACAATTGCAACATGAATTTTAAATTTTTACGAAGCTGAATAAAACTGATTCTCTCTGTTGCAGGTTTGAAATTGAGAAAAAATTACGGTTGGCCAAGAAACGGGAAATGAAAAGTAGTGAAAAGAAGGATGTGACAAAGAAATATGACAAGCATCAATTGCTTGACGTCAAAGAGAGAAGTAAAGATAGGAAAAAGACGATAGAAGAAAATAGGGGAAAGCAAGACAAGAAAGCGGATGCCATGAATCTCCTGAAAGCTCGAAGAGAACAGAAAAGAGAAAGAGGTACGACTAATTTTAATTTTTGACTCTTTCGTTGCCCTATGAAGGTTAGGATAAGTAAGTTTCAAGGCTTAGAAATTATCCGGAATATCACGTTCACGCAGGGGTGCAAAATGTGCCCGATCTAGCGATCCGCGGATCGCGTGAAAGTGAGGAAATTTGTACATTTTTTTTTAGAATTTCCCCGGAAAATAGTGTTAAAAATGGGAAAGTATCGGTCATTTTGCGAAGATACAGTGTTGAAATGTTAAAATAAGCAAAAAAAAGTCATCACTTTCAAAATTGTGGGGAAATTTTTTAAAATCCTGTGAGGAAATAAGTCATGGATCGCGTGAAACTTCCGAAGTTTTGGAACATTTTGCACCCCTGACGTCACGTCATGCACGCAATGGGTCAGCTCTTTTTCTACGTAATATCCCGTCGAACTGAAAACCCTAAAAAAAATTTAAAAAATAATAAATAAATAGTAAAGGCAACTAGCTATAGCAATAGAGAGGCTTATACATGTTTAAAGTTCTCTCCCAAAACGTAACAGCACGGACGATCTGAATTTGGTTTCTTTGCTTCTCTTTAATATTCATCCCGCATTCACTGATTTTTTATTTTACCGACAGAGGAAAAAGAAAAGCAACAGAAAGCAGAAAAAGATAAACGGAAGGAAGAAGAAGAAGAAGGGAAGGAAGACGATGATGATGATGATGAAAAGCGGGAGAACGAGAAAGCGAACAAAACAAAACTTAAAGCCTCGGATATTTACTCCGATGACAGTGCTTCAGACTCGGATGAGAAACCCAAATCGTCTTCCAGTAAACCACCCTCAAAAATCAGGGCCAGGAGTAGCTCATCTTCCTCGCGCAGTTCTAGCGATTCTGATTCTTCAAGGTAACTTATTGTTTTTAAGTGTGAACGTATTTTTACCAAAGGATTGGTGTATGTGATGCGCTAAGGGAAGAAGGCCCGTACGATCACTGAGATGAATAGTTAAGATTATGCTACCACCCTTAAGAGGAGGTTATTTTGGTCATTTATAAGCCAAGAACACCTACAAATATGAAAAACTAACCAAGTCATGATATGTTGCAGTTTGGTAATCTGTACTATCAACATATTAAAGATTATCACGAGATTTTAGGAGCTGAATTTCGCCTTGAAACTTGCAAAATTTGTTTGACCCTCCCCCCCCCCCCCCCCTCCAAATACCTTCCAAAGGACTGTAAGGGGCTTTTGAAATATCAAAAATGGGAAATTTCGGGTTAGTTCCCTACTTGACATTTTTGTTTCAAATCATTTGGTTCAGTGGTTTTCGAGAAAATTGCCCTATGCGGGTGGTCTAGTACACCCTGTATAATATTTCCATCAGGGAACTCTAAGCGACCACTGCCGCAGTTATCCGTGTGAGTGTGGGACTTACCTGCAACGGTTCTCCCACCCCATCCGCACTGGCCCCTTACCTGCAAGTATTACTTTGATTTGAATTTTTCCAAATGAGTCCTCAAAAGCTCAAAAAAAAGCTTACAAAAGTTTAGTCTTTAAAATGCAAGAATTGATCATGATCTCTTTGATCTGATTTGGGAGTGTTTTATTTTTTCAAACATGTGAGCAGCAATTGATCTAGTTCTTACTTTCTACTATTTCAGAGTGAGTGTGAAAAAACAAAGGAAGGTTGAGTTCATTTCAAAGAGAGAAGAGTTGAATCAAGTGAGGCTATCACGGCACAAAATGGAACAGTAAGTACCCACTTCATTTAACCCTTTACTGCATGACTTTTTTTTCTTCCGTTCGAAAAAATGATTTTTCAATTGATGTTAACTCAGAATGAAAGGGAAAAATTGTGAAAAAATTTCTAGCAATATTTTTTGTAGCCAAGAGACCTACAAAGTACGGAATTTAACATGGACCAGCATTGGAAGTAAAATCAACGTGTAACGGTTAAATGCTTTGCAATGTTTAGATGGCCCCAATCATAGAGCTGTGCTCTTCCACTTCAGAGAAAGCACGAAACTTTTCCTTGATATGCACTTGAGGGATGATGACATAGACAAAAGTTATATTTGAACTTTCAAGTGTTAAAAAAGGGGGAATAGATCAATTGCCTCAAGGGTACCATGATTCAGAAAAGGGTAATTGCTTACTTTATCCTGTTTCCTGTAGCTGACCAATTGTAACTTGTTCCAGAAGAAAAGTAACACAAATCGTACTAGCTATCTATCTATTTATCTATTCTAAATTAAGTAACTCAAAACAAGATAGCAAAATTCCATGCATTATTTCTTAAAATTACGATGTCACATGCATGATCACACCGCTGTATTTACAGCACCAATTCAAACTGCTGCTAAAAGTTTAATTTTGGAGGCGTCAATCATCAATTGAGGACTGATCCGTAGAAAGGGCGGATGTTGAACGTCCGCCCTTTTGGCTTAAAAGAGCTATTCTGATTCCTTGTATCATGAATATACTACATACCAAATTTCGTAATTAAATCTGCAAAATTGAGCTCACAGAAGATGAAATAGTATACCCGGGTGAGAGGAAAGTGGTGTGTACACGCTATACCTTACTCAACAGCTCAGCATTTTAGAAAGAACAACCAGAAATGTTTGATGTACAAGTACCTGAAAAGAAATCTTTTAGTTCCTATCAATCATCAGAAGCTTGTTTTCATTTTACCTCAAAAACTTTGGTATATCATTAACGACTGTTTATTTTGTATGTCATGCTAATTACTCTTCATTTCATAATATTTTCCGCCTTCCATTGGAAGATTTTTCTGGAGAAAAAGTCGTTTTCTGCCAAAAGGGCGGATGTTTTTTTTCTTTAAAATAGTCGTAACTTTTTTTGGAATAAATTCTGGAAAAAAACTTGACGGGTTATAATAGATGAGGGTTTTTACCATTACATTTCATTTATTTGAAGTATTTAACTTCAAAACTTTTGGAGATACACTGCTTTTAAAACTTAAATTCCAATTTTCTCAAAACCGATTTTCATCACCTCCGCCCTTTCGACGGATCAGTCCTCATTTTACCAGCGGTTATGGCAACGTGTAAATCGAGCCTTTTGTGGATCTCTAGTCTTAATTACCTACTCTTTATTTTTGTTTTCAGATTTGTTCACCTGCCATTCTTCAATCGCGTCGTCAAAGGATGCTTTGTTCGGATAGGAATAGGTAGCAGTTCAATTGGCAAACCTGTTTATAGAGTAAGTTATTTCTCACTTTGCTGCGTTTATGTGGATGGTTTTAATAAACTGATGTAACGATCGATTGCCAGCTTAGGTTTCAAACAAACCCTGGCTCAGTGTATTTTCCCCTGTAAAAGTGTTTTTTAGTGGAACTCATAAAATCATAACAAAGAATAAATGCAACCTTTTTAAAATGATTGGCTCTTTCTTTAGTACAAGTTGTGGGCAAACCAGAAAATCTGGACGTTTTTCAAAATTAGAAACTTCAAAAAATTAGTGATCCTGGCTTTTCTTTGAATGACATATCTTTCATTTTGTTTATAGGTTGCTGAAATCACTGGAGTCGTTGAAACTGCCAAAATTTATCAGTTAGGAGGCACTAGAACTAATAAAGGATTGAAACTAAGGTATATTTTTTCAATTCTTAGCGCTATTCTTCAATTCTCTTAAATTTTGTGCTGAGTCTGGTGATGCCGTTTCCTAGGTTTTAATTTAGAGGAAAAGATTTCACAAGAAGAAAGTTTGTCTCCTTAGAAAGTCGTGTGTGAATTGTCCTGTCCTTATTTTTCCTCTACTATTATCCCTGTTATTAATGTCATATTCCTGTTGTTTCAAACGGTATTACGCCAAATTATCTTTGATAACCAATCTCAACATGTTATTTATCAGTTCTTTGTAAGTACAGAAAACTCTCGATTTACCGGATTTCAGGGGAGAGGCCAAAAAATCCGGTAAATCGCAAAATCCGGCAAACTGAAAACTCTCATTTTTCGCGGTGTAATTGCGGAATTTTTCGGTAGTTTTTTCTCTCCCCCCCCCTCCCCCCTAAATGTTCACGGTTTTCGACATGTAAACACGTTAATGAAACAAACCTAAGGGTTATATTTACATAAGCACACAAAACGCGAGGAGGATTAAAAAACGATAATTTGGCTCTAACCGTTCGTTTGTTGAGTGTTTTCATTTCTCTTAGCTAAAAATCTCTTTGCAAAAGATCAGCTGACTTTTTCCAAAGAGGTTCAGCCAATCTCGCTGTCAGCCAGTGTTGCCAATATTGGCAAGTTCTTGAAGTGCCAAAGCCATAAACTACATGCTTCAGGCGGCAATGCTGCGCTGCTGTCAATGCGGGAAGGCAGCGGAGCTTCCCTGCCGCTTGACGTGTTTTTCAAAACACCGCGACTGATGAGTTTGGCGAGTCACTCATAGTGATTCTTTGTGATTGCGACGTCGTGTCACGGGAAAAAACTGCGATTTCTGAGCAAAGTCCGGTAAATTGAGGAGAGATTTCTTCTTAGGACCTAGAAAAAATATGGTAAATTGCGATTCGGTAAATCAAATGAAATTTAACATTGTTCTTATGGGAATTTTGCCGGGACTGAAAAAATTTTCTGGTAAATCGCAAAATCCGGTAAATCGAGAGTTTACTGAATTCTCATTATTTGCCGTGAATGGCATCATATTCATTTAACCTTGATTAGAATCATATAAAAGATTCTCCAGAGTCCTCAAATTGAACTCTGCTTATCTCAGCCCATTCAATCCTGTCGATAGCAATGAATTCAACTGTTTGAGTGAATTTTTCCTTGGCAAGCTATTAGTATAGAGAGATGTTCGAAAAGCTCACAATTAGATGAAACAATGCTTTGTAACAATTAGATCTGTCGCAAATTCTTGAAGCATCCTGAAAAGCGCTTCAAAAGCAAGGAAACCTGCTTACAATAAGTTGCCTTAATGAGCGTATCTTCTGCAATGGGGCTCTTGCTATTTTTTGCCGCATGCAATTGAATAGTCGGTTCTTGCGTAAAAACCAACTAAAATGAAATTCAGTTTACTAAAAAAAAAAAACGAAATTCACTCATTGACTCACAAAATGACTTGAAAGTTTAAGGCATGATGGCAGAGCTACGCAAGTACTATGGGAGATTCTTATCTAATTTGTGGTTTCCTCTGTGTGTTTTTATGGAGTAAGAGACAAATTAGGTAGGAAATTCCTATGATACCTGCACAGCTCCGCCATTTTTGCTCTTAAATGGCAGAGTTACACGGGTGTCATGAGGGATTTCTTTCTAATTTGTCTCTCTTACTATAGAGACACACAGAGAAAAGTCTCAAATTAGATAGAAATCTCTTATTGTACCTGCGTAGCTACACCATTAAGCTGAACTCTAAAGTCATTTTGCGAGTCTATGAGTGAATTTTGTAATTTTTGCCAGATTCAAGAATTAACTACTCAATTGCTTGTAGCAAAATTTAGCCAAAGCTCCTTTGGTCTTCAGAGGGTGATGAATCAATTAAAGATTAGCCGTATTTTGCTTTATTATCGGCAATGGCTGCTTGGCGCGCGACTAACGATCCGCCATCGGTGATGGCCAAACGGTTGACGAGCATGAGAAGTTGTCAATGTTGATGGCTATTCCCGGATGGTACAGCGTTGCCACATTGTGAAATTTAATTAAGCTCCGCCCCTTCGGATGGCCATCGAAAAAGCAAAATACGAGCTATACCTGCGGATGGCCATCAAACGGCTTTTGATGACAAAACAACATACGGCTACTGATTGTCAATGATTATAATCAGTGGATTAAAAAAAAGAACTCATTGCTTGTAAATCAGTGTCAGCTATTCATCTTTGAAGTAGCATTATTACATAGGTTTGTAATGGAAAATTTAAATATACGTGATCCATATCAGTTATCATAAGTTATAATTGCTTTTTTTGTTTCCCTTGGATCAGGCATGGCACCCAAGAAAGAGTGTTCCGATTAGAATTCATCAGCAACCAAGAATTTTCAGATAGCGAGTTCTTCAAGTGGAGGGAAACTTGTGCTGTGCAGGGAATATCTCTTCCGACTACTGATGAAATAGAGTCAAAACTTAGGGATATAAAGGAAGCTTTATTGTATGAATACAAAGAAGAAGATGTTGAAAAAGTAAGTATGAATTGGTTGCACTTATCCGAGTTTAAGGTCAGGAGGTCAACAGCTAAAATGCCTACTGACAAAATGTCTACTTCTTTAAGGCTACAGTAAAAATGTCTTAAGTTAAAAACTTCTACTTATAAAATGTCAACAGTAAAAAAGGGCTTCTTTCAAAATGTCTATTTTAATTAAAGCCTACTTTAATTTTGTCTCCAAATATTTTTGTCTACCCTTTTAACCGTCTCCAAAATTAGGGAAAAATGTCCGTAAAAAATGTCTGCTTTGAAGCAGAATTTCAAAGTATAAATCGTCCTATTTTACTTCAATCTGCAGCACTCATTGTCAGATCAGTTTATTAATTGTCATCTGGCACTTCTCCCTCATCATCAGATACTGGATAAACTTTCAATCGGTGACTAATGGCATGGAAGTATGTCTTGACATCGGCATTTTGTTTATAATCAGCATACCTTCTTACCACCCTTCCAACTTGAGCTGTATCCATCGCGTAAGATTTCAATACGGGATGTCGAATCCTGTTGTGACGGACACTGGTTCTAACATTCTTTTCCCCGCCTTTCTGCCCTGTAAAGAGAATTAGGCATTTTTCCACAATGGACATTTTGCCTTTCTTTTGGAGACAATGGGGCAGTTGCAAGGGTCTGAAATGTTTTGTTTTTTATGCAGAAAATGAAAGTACTTGATGAGCTGAGAACAAAGATGCTTTTGGTTTCTCATTACGTCCCATTGTTCCGGAGATGAAATTTTGACCCGAAATACATTGTTTTAAATGGGAATTCCGCGTAGTGACGTCACTACGTCCACGATTTTTTACAACTTGGCACGTGTGTATCTCCAAAACTGAAACACTTGGGAAAACCCAAAGGCACCATTGTTCTCAGCTCATCAAGTGCTATCATTTTCTTTAAGAAAAACACAAAATTTCAGACCCTTTCAACTGCCCCATTAAAGAGGTAGACAAAATAAATGTAGACTTTAAATTTAAACAGACATTTTTGTTGATGTTCTTTTTTACAGGAGACATTTTAATGTAGTATTTTAACGTAGACATTATTGCAGTAGCCTTAAAGAAGTAGACATTTTCACATTAGACCTACTGACTGTGAATCCTTATTTCTCCTCTTTGCTTACAGTCACAGTAGGCTCCTATTTCTCCTTCAAACAGTGTGCATTTTTTACTTGATCTCCTCATTACAGATGTAATTCCTTGGATTTTGGCCATTTCTGATACCAGATCCATCCACAGGTCTTATCACAGAATACTGAATTTAGAACAGAAACTCCCATAAGAGCCAATAGAAAGAAGATTTGGAATTTATTTGCACAAATTGGTAACCATAGCTGCTCACTTCTTGGGATGGCGAACATGCTCTTTGAGGTTATATTTACAATCGCAGTTGACGCACAACCAATCACAACTTAGAGTCTCCCGGCCAGTTGTCGTGGAGTGCGGGAAAAGCTCATTTTCCAACATGGCGGACCCGAATTTAACCGAAGTAAAAACTGTTTCAAAATGAATTTAAGGTTCAGTTCTGATTGTAGTATTCTGTGGTCTTATCACATGAGAACTGTTTACTGTAAAAGATTAAGTCATCTCCTTTTTATTTTCTTATTCTTAATCTTCTTTTTTTTTCTTTGCAGATTGTTCAAGAAAAAGGGAGGTTTAAGGCGACTCCGTATAACTACGCCATGAGAAAAACGCAACTAATGAAAGAAAGGGATATGGCACAATCAAAGTAATGTATTGTTGTTCCTCTTACTTTTTTAATGTTTCTTGTTTTGTTTTCAAGGCTCTGCTACAGGGAAGCCTGAACTTCTTTTTAGGAAAGAAATCTATGCTGTTTCCTGGATTTTCATTTCCATATTTACCACTTGATTAGCACAATTTTGAAAAATGGAATTTGGACTGATAAAACTTCTTGTGTTTAGTCGTGTATATTGCGCAATTTTTTTTTTCATTTTTAAGAGGTCATAAATCCGACTGAGCACTGTACGCGGGGAATTTCACCCATTGCATTCTTTCAGGCACTTCTTCTCCTTTCCACAACTGCACTGCGTGCGAGTGGCTTCGGTGCCTGAGCCCGACTCCTCACGCCGCAATCGCTTCATTCCCCCTCCCCTTGTATTCTTGTGTCTCGTGCCGTGCTTCTGCGCTGAGCGCCCACCTGCTACTGTTTGTTTATTCTGATTCAGACATAATCTTAACAGCAATTTTGATTCATGATTCCGTCTTTCATCCTGCCTTTGACCTTTTGTTGTCTGTGTTTGGCTGTCGGTTCTTTTGTGATTTGTCATCTTCACCGCGTATCAGAGAGTTTAATTGCTTTTATCTCTTCCATCAAGTACACGAGTATTTTTTTATTTTTTTAATTTTTGCCTCTCCAAAATTGCACTGCGCATTGTACACGGGGGCGCTCTATGTGCAAAAAATTACAGTATGCTTGAGGTCAAAAGACAGACTCAGGTGATGCCTCCGTGATTCTAAAGGCCCAAACATTTAAATCAAGAAGGCCTCATTAGAGCTATCTAGACAACCAAAACAAATTAATTTAGTCCATTATCGAAGCTCCTTTTCCCTAGAAACTGAAAAAAAAACTGATCAGTTAATGATCAAAAAACTGACCAATAAATTTTGCTTTTGTTCAGCTGTTTGAGTGTACCAAAGTCTCTTTAGTTTTTCTCATCCTTGACTTTCCTAAAAAAAAAAAAAAAAAAATCACTAATTAGCGCTACCATAAGTTCCCAATCCTAACTTGCGGTAGGAAGTCTTTCCTATTTAGGGTGTCTCGCTTGAAGCGGTATCACAATGTGTGTTCCTCATCCCCATACCCTCTTATGTATTCAGGCCTGCAGTTCGCTCTGAAAAATGAGCACAAGAGTTTTCTGATAGCTGGGGCTGCAGGTCTTTCTAATTCTTGACTTCCTTCTCTGATTTTTTGTTTTTTGTTTCAGGAATGATACGGAGGAATCCAATAGGTTAACAGCTAAATTAAATGAATTGGAAGAGAGAGCAACTGAATTAGATAAACAGAGGACTAGCACCATTTCCAGTATTAGTTATATAAATGATCGAAATAGGAGAAAGAATGTCGAAGAGGCTGAAAAGGCTATTCTGGTGAGTGATCTTAATATTATACTGGACAAGAAAATATTGGACATACTAATCAGTAAACGTTAACAGTAGGTGGATTTAAACATAAAAGTCTGTGGACGGAAGTCCTTTGGTCTGTCAATGCCTGATTGTATGATTTAGATGGAAGAGGTTTGGAAATTCGCCATTTGTCAACACAGATGTAAACAAAAAAAGCCTATCCAGTCTATTCCAAGGGTCTTTAGAGGCCGCAGGTGCAATCGGCATCAGATGGAATCCATCAGGCTCCATCAGAATTGAGAGAAACGGTTTGATGGATAATTCCAGCTGGATCGATGGGCATTGGATAAGAAAAGAAACATGACGACTATTTTATTCCATACCATCTTTTTGTTGCTTTTTGAGGAAAAATTAATCCTTTTATTGTTTACAGGAAGAAGTACGAGCAAACAAAGGAAAGAAAATAGATGATCCATTTACTAGGCGTAGTACGAAACCTACGATGTCTTTCAAGGCAAGAGATGCCGAAAATAAAGCATTTGAAGCGGATCAAGCTGCTGCTGAACTTGCACGTGCATCTGTAGAATCCAAAGTATGTTGTTGTATTTTATTTATTTATTTATTTCTTCTTTCCTATCCTTTGTTTTGAGAATATTTTGGTTTTTTGATGTCTATATAGACATTTGATTGAGAGTATCACTCCCACTCACTCTCACTCACTAAGCTTATGGCAAAATGAATTTCATAATTTACGGATTTAATTCTAAACCAAGTATGCTGGTATGGGGCTCAAAAAATCCATAAAAACATTTTGCAGGTACAGACGTTATTGGATTTTGCGTTCTATCTACGTTTTCAGTTTAAAACACCAAAAACAGGACTTTTCCGAAAAACGACTAGTGGCAATCGATTGGATTGAAATTTGGTAAAGTTTCGCCTGGAATCACCTTTATTCTAGCCAAAAACTGTTGATTTGTTGTGCAGCGCAACGTGGTGTCCTTGGTTCGAACTGATTGACCCTGGAATCATCTTAAACTGTTGGGCTTTTTATAATTTCTGTAACACCTAACTGGTTAACGTAATCAACAAACGGCCACTTTTGCAATTATCTGCCAACTTTGTGTTGTATTGTTTCTAGTCTTTCTCTGATTGATACTGGTGAGTCACAATCATCAGATCAACTAAATGTTACCTGTTTAATTTTTACCATTTATTTTCTATTTCTATTTACTTCTACTGCTACTACTACTTTTAATGATTAACCATTGATCATATGTACTTGTTTATTCATTCATGAGCTATTTATTTTGTACAGGAAAAAAGCAAGGCAAACGAAAATACTCCTTTAGATAATGTTGGTAGTCAAGATAAATCAAATAAAGACAAATCCTCAAAAACAGATGACCTCTTCTCTGCTCATGATTTTGATATAAAAATAGATCTGGAAGTACCTATACCTTGTAAGTAATCACCTTTCTCACTTTAATAAATGATCTCATTAATTTGCTTATGGTTTTGCTAGGTGTCTAAAGTATTCTGTGAAATGGGGCTCTTGCAAACTTTTGCTTCAGAGGACTGATTCTTGCATAAAAACCTGTAAAAATGACGGTGAATACACTAAAAAACCACAAAATTTACACTCAGAATCGGCCTTAATGGCAGAGAGACTCAGTTATCGTGAGAGAGTCCTACATATCTCTGTATTTCTGTTGAGAAAGTGACAAATTAGACAGGAATCTCCCATGAAACCTGCGTTGAACTGCCATTAAAATCTTGCTGTTACTTTAGTTTTGTGAGTTTATTCTTAAATTTTAGACTTTTTTGGTGTGATTTTGGTAAATTTTGCTGGTCTCTACACCAGGATGGAATACCTATTTGCTTAAAGCAAAAGTTTGCAAGAGCCCCAGTGTTAAATTTTAAAAAAAATTACATTGTATGTGGTGTACTCTCAGGGGCAGGTACAGGAATTTTTCTGTCACTCTCTCCAGACGTTTGAGCTCATGTGTGTAGAAAAGGATAGCAAAGGGGGCCATTACGTGAGTTTAGCCCCTATCTCCTGCCTTTTTTAAAGCACACAATCAAATGGGAGGAGAGAGAGACAGACAAATTCCTGTATCCGCCCATGTGTATTCTCATGTATTTATTTATTTCATCTACTAAGTTTTTCATTGTGATTTCTTTCTCTTTTTCAGCAAACCCAGTCAGTATTACTCCAAAACATTCAGTTTCGATGAAAGACAGCGGGCCTAGAAGATCATTAAATTTAGAAGATTACAAAAAGAAGCGAGGACTGATTTAGGGGCCTCTATTTACAAAGGACTGGATCCTTTTATTTAATTTTCCTTTTTTTTATGTATGTACATTGAAAAGTAATTGACCATCATCTAGAATGCCATTCACTTTAATCTACTCTCTTTCGCTGGAACAAAACTGATCAAATTTTAGGCAACTCTTAAAAAGTCTCAAGATTCATTCAGAAACCTATGAGTTACTATTATTATGCTCTGAAAGTGCCAACTTTCAAGTTCCCTTTTGAAATTAGTAGGTTGTAAGGGTTATTTCATTCTTCCATGAGGATGGTCCCGATGTACAAAGTAATTCTAAAATTATCTTTGTATTTGTTAATTGAATTCATAAGAGTCAGAGACATCGGGTAAAATGTATTGTTTACTAATTTTCATTGTTATTTTTCATCTGTCCTGAGGATCAAATTAAAAGCGTTACAATTAAAAGTAAATATTTTTGTGTAGGCAAGACAAGTCGGAAATAATCAAGTTGGAGCTAAGATTGTCTACATTATATGTAGCTGGTTGAATTAAATTTTATAGGTCTTGCCTGGAATCTGATTTATAGGGCTTAAATCAGTTGTATATTTCTGACAAGTCAGAACCATGAAAGGTGCTGAATGGGGCAGTAGCAAGGGTCTGAAATGTTGTGTCTTTTGTAAAGAAAATGAAAGTACTTGATGAGCTGAGGACAAAGATGCCTTTGGTTTCTAATTAAGTCCCATTTTTTTTTAGATGAAATTTTGGCCCAAAATACATTGTTTTAAATGGGAATTCCGCGTAGTGGCTTCAGTATGTACACGCTTTTTTACAACTTTACACAAATGTATCTCCATTACCGAGATACTTGGGAAAAACCAAAGGCACCATTATTATATTCTTAGCTCATCAAGTACTATCATTTCCTTCATAAAAAACTCAACATTTCAGACCATTGCAACTGCCTTATTGGGAACTTAATCAATTTGAATTCCTTGTTTGCATTGATTGCTAATTCTACTTCTAAATTGTGTAGTAAATTTATAGGTATCTTGTGTGTATCTATGTGAAGTTCATGAGTATTTTCTCAGAAATAGAAAGAATCCAGAAATAATCTGGATGATTACTTTGAGCTCTTATCTTGTTGTCATTTGAGTTTTGTTCCATTATCTTATCTTGCCTCTGAATTGCTGAAATGAAATTTTCCAAAATTTTGATTGTAGATTCCTTTGTGAAATGTCTCCATAATAATAGCCTAGTTTATGTGAGGCTTCTCAATGGGGGTTAACCAACTCGGGTCCGGCTGAACCGGAGTTGATTCGGGTTTTTCTCAACTCAGTTCGACTCGACTCGGGTTCGAACCCAAGTCCAGTCAGCAAACTCTGGTTGAGATTTTGCGCATAAACACTGCATCGATGCTTAGATGTCACCAAAATGAGCGAGTTTAAGTACGCATCTTATGTGGCTGTAATTTTCTGCACCGCACTGAGCATCGCTGCCATTTTTGCAGAAAATGTAAACAAAGAAGAAGAAAGAAGCCCTAACTCGATTCAAGGTGAAATCTCTTGCATAAACTAGACTAATCGCACCCGTGCTCCAAAATTCACCCTTAATTTCTAAAAAGGACAAAAAAATGAAAAAATGGTGGAAGTCTCAACTGGTGGCCACCTTGGATCCGCCTCTGTGGCAAATCACACATTTGAGTGATTTCCTTTTAGAAGCAATGCTCCCAACTGCTGTTGCAAAAACTCGCAACAGATGTAACCAACCTGATTTTCAAACTTTTATTATTATTTTATTTTGCTCAGATCTTCATACAGGTGATTAAAGAACTGAAACTATTTACACCTTGCCCATCTCTAGTAAAAATTATGGCACAAATCTGTGCTCTCTCCAATATGCTTAGATAGAGTTGGGCAAATGGGGGTGGTAATTGATTATACACGATTACCGAGTAATCGTAATTGTCATTTTTTCGGAGGTCGATTTCACGGTAATCAGGGCTGATTTTTTACGAGTCATCCATCATTTTAGTTGCAAGAGAATTTGATCAAATCAAAATGACCCTAAAGTTTATTTTAAATCTGTGAAGACGACATTTAATTACCATCCAAAGGTTTGACAGTTACCGATTACCCAGTAATTGTGTAATAGTTTACACTCCTGTTTGCCCAACTCTGCTTGTAGAATACCATTTCTGATTGTTTTTTCAATCTTCCTGTCGGTAACGAATTCGCCTGTTTTTTGTCAGCCCAAAATGTCCGTTTTTGTATTTTCGTGTGAGTACAATGAAGATGTCATAATCTATGAACAGTAGGTTGTCGCTCAAGGAACAACCCCAAATAGCCACTTTTGAAAAGTTTTAGAGTAGATGGTTACTAACGTATCGTTCTAAGTCTTTCAGTAATAGACCCAGAAAGTTTTTCGGGGGGGGGGGGGGGGGGGGCGTTGAAATTTTAAATGTCGCAGGAATCATTTTTGGATTATTGTCTGTTAAATAATGGCAAAATTTGAGGCAGTTTGGAGGAAGCACGCTCTCTAAACCGCCGCCCCCCCCTCCCGGATCCACCACTGGATCCAATTATGGAAGGCAGTGTTAGTTTAAAAATCAATGTAGAGATCTCTTGCACTAATCAATAAAAATCTGTTTTTAACAGCTCGTGCTATTTGGCAACTGTTTTTTTGTGCCCTTTGAACTTATGCAAAAGTATCGATTTCAGGGATTTAGTGAATCTCCTGAAAATCGATCATTTTATGTAGGTTTAAATGCAGAGAATCTCTTGTTATAACATTGAACGAGAGCCGTCACTGGCTTTTAATAATGATAACTTCTTGCTGTCGGCAGATTGTGCGTTAAAACCAACTATTCTATTTTCGTAGCATCAGCAATAGGCAATGTTGTTTCTTGAGCGAAAATTCAAAATAAATTTTGAAAAATAATCACATGATTTTTGCAAGAATACCAAATACTCTAGCAGTAATTGTTATACAATTTTGTTTTTTAATTATCTGAAAGTTTTATTCTGATTTCTTTTCATCAGATTCGTTTTCTCTGATGCTGATTCCGAATTTTTAGTGTGCTGAGATTACAAAAATAAAGCCGGTGGAACCAATTGAAAAATGTTAGTTATTCATCAAAAACCAATCACTTCGCGTATACTTTTTGCTATTTAATGCAATCTTTAAAGTTCTTTACGAAGATCACGTCAGACCGTAGTGCTCTGCACTGTGGCGGTACTCTAAAAACCAATAGAGTCAAGATAAGTTTAACTCGAGACTAACTAAAATCTTGCTTTTTCTCATCAATCACTGAAACTTGAGTCAAACTTCAGTTTAATTAAAAGTTATGCCTATTGTTTGAGTCCGTTTATTCTATGAGAGTTACGCTTTGTCGGAATCCATTTCTGATTGGTTCTCAGTCATGCTCTCACAGAAACCTCAAGAGGCAAAATGCAAATGGCGTAAAGTTCTGATTACTTTTCGAACTCACTCATTTTTGTAGTAGTAGTAGTAGTAAAGTCCAGTCACCCAAACCATGAGTCCGTTATACTTGTATTTCTAAGCAAACGACTGGACTGAGAAAACCAAAAAGGAACAGAAAGGAACGGAGGTACAGTCGACGAATTAGAGAACGTCTGTTGAATGTCCGTTGAATTATCGAACGTCAGTTGACTCCTTAGATTTTGATTCAGGTAGGCAACCTGTATTACTTATCACAGTGAATTCAAGCGTTGCAGGTGGCCTACCTGAGCCAAAATTTAAGGAGTCAACAGACATTATTTAATTTGCTAACAGTATCTACCTACCACAGGTGCTCTAACTACACAGTGGTGTGTGGTGGCATCCCCACAACCCGCCACAGTCAAAAACGGACAAAAGATGAGGTTTTCATTTCACCTTCCGTCCCTCCATCCCCGATGCTCGCAATGAATAAGAGAGAAAACCACTGCATTCCACTATGACTACATACCGCTTCTACAACCCGCCCACTTTTCGCACTCACTCATTTTACACAATGGGGTTCTTGCATACTTTTGCTATAAGCAAATAAATAGTCTAATCTTATGTAAACACCAGCAAAAATCACACTAAGAAAGTCTAAAATTCAGTAATTAACTCACGTAACTGCTATAACGGCAAGATGGTAATGGTGGTTCGACGCAGGTACCATGGGAGATTCCTGTCTATTATATCACTTTCTCTACGGAAACACAGAGATATGTCTCATTTTAGATAGGAATCTCCCATGATACCTGCGTCTTGCCGCCATTATGCCCGATTCTGAGAGTGAATTTCGTGATTTTTCAGTGTACTCATCGGCATTTTTACACGTTATTATGCAAGAATCAAATCTTCAATCCCCCGTAGCAAAAGTTTGCAAGAGCCCCATTGAAGACTTTCGTGCGAGAGGAGCACCTCTTCATTGCAGTGTTTCACTATCTCATTTCCTACTTAATTTTTTCAAAAGAATACAAAGACTTCATTTTTCTTGGAGATTGCACTAAAAACACCCAGAAATTGTGAATAGTTCTCAGTGAAACTTTCAGCAAGGCACAAGTATTTGCTCTCCTTGGAAAAAAGAACTAGTAAAAAGAGATAATGAAACACTGCAATGCACAGGTGCCCTTCTCGCAACCAGGTCCTCAATTTAAAGTACCGTGGCTTTGGAAATCATTGATGATTTTCCTTCTGCATAAATATTATTGTTGAAGACAACCTCTTACAACAATGTCCATTATTGTTTCGAATCGGAACCTAACCTATTTGATAAAGAAGAAAAAGTGTGACAGCGTCATCAGCCATTTCCATTTTGCCTCCTGAGCGTGCCATGATCTGCATCTTCTTCTTCAGTTTTGAAGAAGAAGGACATGACATGGTGCAACTCGCATAGTAAATAGGGACTCTACCTGTTGTAACGCAATGCATTTTCAGTTGCTGCTGATCAAAAAAATAAGTTTAAAATAAAAATACCATTTCCTTGTCCTTTCTTCAAAGATAAAATCTTAGAGATCACCAAAGTTGTTTTTGATTTGAACTCCTGGCCTTGGTGAAACTTTCTCGAAACAATAAAGTCTATGATAGGTGAAGTTTCTGAATGATGGCTGCTGCCTGTATAGATGTGTATCTAGCATAACGAGGAAAAAAAAAATCCAAAACTATCCAGCTAAATTGTTTAATTTAGTTTACTTGTAAAAATTATGTCCCGTATAATTATTGTTAATAATAAAAGTAAATTAGGTTTTTGAAAATAAAACTGTACAGTAATTCTTAGAGATCAATAAAGCATTTTGATTTTGATTGCTTGGTTTTAGTTCTTATATTTTACATTTCTCAAGAACTTCTTTTTTTTGTTCTTACTCAATATAGGGGCCACTCCACTGTAACATTCCAACAGGAAAAAAACTTTAATTAATTCTCTATGCTGATTCATAGGTAGATACAGGAGATTATCTCTCTCTCTCTTTCTTTTGAACAAGTGCGTTTGAAAAGGACAGATATATTGGGGTTTAAGTCAAGTGATGGCCCTCTCTGCTATCCATTTCTAACCCATGCATTCAAATGAAAGGAGAGAGAGAGAAATACAAATTCTTGTACCTGCGTTTGTGCTGATTTCTCAGAAGCAGCGCACCTAATGCATCGGAGGATCTTTAATTGCAGATTTCTGCAAAAGGTTAGGGCTTAAAGATCTTGCTGATAGAGGGCGTAGAAGAAAATTCACCCTTTTAAGAAGAATGCGTTTTAAAGTTATGAAGTGGTTTTTTAACCCATTGCCATGCCTTGACGAAACGTTTCGTCAAGCACGCCCCGGGCAACGGCAGCGTTGACGAGCGGGCTCGTCGGCGCAGTCGCTGTACTGTTCTACTGTGTTTCCGCTAATTCCCGATAGGTAGCGCCTCGTATATTGGATGAGAATGTCCTTGGCAACTGACGCTACCAACCTATGAATAATTTTACAGGTTGCATGAAGTTTTTACGGTAATTTTACGGTAAAATGGCATGGCAATGGGTTAATACTTCAAAGAAGGAAAGAAATAAAACCAAGATTTGGTTTAATCAATTTCCTAATTTGAAGTATTGAAAAACCAGTGTTTTCACTTCATTGAGTTGAGGTTTGCAAAATGTTCCAAAGTATCAGAAGTTTCACGCGATTGAGGACTTTTTCCGCATAGAATTTCCCAACAACATTTTTATACAGATGGATGTATTAGGACAAGTCCATCTTGGGTGAGGAAGTAAGGTCAACCTTTGTTTTTTGTAAGTATATAATGTTAAAAAAGGAACTAAATTAAAAAAAAAAAAAAAAAAAAAACAATGTGCAACAAACAAATTAGCATAGAGAGCAAAAAACATTATGAATGTCTTACATTTTCACTTAAATAATCAGGTATACAGTTTCAAACAATTAAGGACACAAACATTTTGATCAAAACATAAATCAACGAATTCTTAAAATATTAATGAATACTGAGGTTATGTAATTGTCACAGTACAATTTTTAACCTCCAAGTGGCGCGAGGAATTAATTTTCAGAAAATAAAATGAATAACTAAGCTGTGATGCAATTTAAAATATCCGGAACTTTGAGAGACATTGATAAATACTATTTGAGATTAAAATACAGAAAAAACACACGTACTGACACAGTTTACTGAGGGACAAATAAAACTGCAATATTTTAGAACTTAAGGCTTTCCAAGTGCTCAGCAAAGTGATTCTTGTAAAAATTTATTCAAGTTGATCTGGAGAGTAAAACTACTGATTCTTTTTCAGCATTTCTTCTTGACAAATTTTGTTATGTCCCTGCAAAGACATTGAAAAATACTATCTGAGAATAAAATACAGAAAAAACACACGTACTGACACAGTTTACTGAGGGACAAATAAAACTGCAATATTTTAGAACTGAAGGCTTTCCGAGTGCTCAGCAAAGTGATTCTTGTAAAAATTTATTCAAGCTGATCTGAGGAGTAAAACTACTGATTCGTTTTCAGTGTTTCTTCTTGACAAAGAGACAAAGTCCCCGCAAAGACTCTGGAGCTTTGAGAGACATTGAAAGATACTGTCTGAGAATAAAATACAGAAAAGATACATGTACTGACACAGTTTACGGAGGGGAAATTAAAACTGCAACACTTCAGAACTGAAGGCTTTCCATCCAGGTGCTCAACAAAACGATTCCCATCAAAAATTATTCAAATTGATCTGAAGAGTAAAACTACTAATTCAATTTCAGCGTTTCTTCTTGATAAATTTTGTTATATCCCCGCTTGATCCACTGCTCTCTGTTTTCCGCTTAGCTTTACTAGTTTCTTTTTTATTGGTTGAGCCACTTGATTTTTCAGACTTCCCATCGGATGCAGCATTATTTTCTATAAAAAAAAAAGATTCACACAAACACATTGGATTAAAAACAAACCGGACAGAAACTACAAAGACACGGATGTACAGTCGGGGACAAAAAGAATGTCAAGCAACTCCTTGAGGTAGGCATCCTGCAATGCTTAAATTCATTGAGACAAGTATTGCGGGTGGCCTACTTCAAGGAGACATCTGCCATTCTTTTTGTCCCTGAATGTACAGGCAAAGAATTTAGGTGAATCCACGCCAAGTCGGGTTGTGAATTGTGCTCTTCCTAACTTTTGTTACAAGCATTCGAATAATTCATTCTAGCATAGAACCCAACGAAAATTACCCGTTTTGAGTAGTGCGACCAGACTCCGGAGACAGATATGAACATAAAGGATGTAATCACTTGTGTCCTACGAGCAATGTAGATTGATAATTTTAAACATGTGCTGATTATTTTCTCTTTGTCTGTCTTTAAATTGGTATCATCACTACCTGTCAAATATTGATGGGAAAAAAATTGCAATCAAAGATTACAGTAAATTGCTCTCACTCGAGACTTTGCAAAGGACAAGATGGTTGAAGACCAACAGGAATGAGCAGAGTAACTCAGTCCACATTGATCGCATTGGGAGCATTTTACCAGTGCAAAAAAGATTATGAATAGTGATCATTTCCGGTATATAAAGTTATACTACAACAAAGGATGCTATAATCTTTTCTACACCGGTGCAATACTCTGGAGAATTCTAGAATGCTCCTATTGATGAAACAGGTTCTTGAACTTCTACTTACGTTTGTTGTTTTTATATGCCAATGACATCCGCTGTATATTATTTTTGTAAACGTCTTCGTGAACAACTATTCTTTTCGGGTAGTCAACTCCTATGATACAATTGGCTCTTTCCTGAGTTGATTTTGGTGCATTCCATGGTTCATAAATATATTCCGTTGGGTATTTGCTCAGTTCTGGACAGTATTTCCTTGATGGTGGCAAAAAAATAAAAATGAATCAAATAAAAACCTAAGAAAACTTAGAGTGAAACTGAAAAACCAACAGGTCTGTTGCATACTTCTGATATGATTCAAAAACGGATGGAACAGTGAAATCTTTGTAAAATCTTGCCAGAAAAATAAAGGAGAGTTGAAGTTTTTTATAATTCACTCTTTGACAAGGTAGATAAAAACAAGGTATGTACTATGATTTTCAAAGGAAAGTGCCCTAGTCAAAATTTTCACCATTTTAAATCTTGACAACCTTTAGACAATTTTACGGCTTTCAAGTGTTTGAGAACTAAACAGAATGACTCTTTAAAGTACATCATTAAAAATTGAAAATTCTATTGAAAACAACAGAACAATTTAACAGAATGAATTTCAATCAGGTTACTTTCTCTTGAAAGCCATAGTACAATTTGCAATATTCAACATTTGGGTCGTCCCGATTGCTAGCAGGCAATGACATAGGCTGGTCAACTTACATGTTAATCAAAAGGGAGAAAAGTGGCTACATTAGCTGGTCAATGATGGTCAACATAGTTTGCCTGCTGCGCTCCCTCGCAGGAATCAAACTGCACATACAAGTTTTCATCTACCTTCACTCTTTGAGTTAGGAAAAACCTTTATAAATCATTACAGAAAAAAGGCAAGAAGCTCCATGAGTCCTTGATTCAGAGACAGGATTTTTGAACTTCTGGGAGTCTGAACTTTATCCCTACAAAGTCTTTTGTCAATCAGAATATCCTGGTCAGTAGGAGTTAAAGAAAATCTCAGGAAAAAGGGACCACAAACCAATTATGTATTTTGCTTCCGATTGGTACAAATTATCTTAATCTGCACACAGAAACCTCTTACCCATAAGATCCTCTAACTTATTCTTGATCACTTTTGGCAGGAACGTTTTACATTTTCTCCTCAGATTAAATTAAATCTTTTGTAATTTTTCAATTTTAAATTGAAATCCCCCCCCCCAAATAGCAAGTTGGCTTACAGGCCATAATTTGCAAAACGACTCCCCCCCCTTCCCCGAAAAAAAAAGAAATACATAGTAGTAGTAAGATCCAGTTGCCCAAGCAATGTGTTTGTTTTGCTCAAAACAAATCAAAAAACAAAGTACAAAAAAAACACGAGAAAAAGCTTCTTACTTGATATAATCGCCAAATTTGTCCGTTTTCTTCCCAAAAGCTACAGGGCTGTAAACCCGGAAAAATTGATGGAAAAAAGCTGAAGCAGAGAGCCACATCCAGTTACCGGCATTCAAAGCCCAATCAGCATCCAGCAATAATTCTTCAAAAACCTGTAAAAGGATTTAGACAGAAAAAAATTGATCCTCATTTTAAAGAAAAGAGAATTAATTTATCTTTCACCTCTAGAGAGAAACTTTTCCATAACTAACTGAATATTTTATGGATATCAATAGTCAATACATTTTGCTCGAGAAGGTAAGTGTGATTGGAGCATTTTTTAAACTAAAAAAAATCCTGGTTCATTTGAAAGTAAAGCCAAACAAAGAATTTTCGAGATGCAAAACTATGATGAAATCTTGAAAGTTTGAAATAAAAGCAAATAAAAAAAAAAAAAAAAAAAAAAAAAATATCAACTATCCTCAAGAGTGTTTTGAAAAACAGAAGTTTCAAGTTACGGAGGAAGAATAAGAAGTAGTAGTATTTCCAGTATTGCCATTTTTTGAATAACTATTCAATTTGTCCTATCTGACTTGGTGTAAAATTTGAATAGTTTATGCCATTAATGGCAACACTGCGCATTTCAAAAGAAACCACTAGTCAGCAACTATAATAAGAGAGCAAAGAGGAATATGTAAAGTAGAAAAAAATAATATTTTAGGAACTGTCGGCAACTTAAATAACGCCAGTCGACACCTTAGATTTTGGCTCAGGTAGGCCACCTGCAACACTATTCAATGATAGATTTATCGCAGGTTGCCTACCTTAACAAAATCCAAGGAGTCAACTGACATTATTCAATTGGACGACTGTACCTCTTTAGCACCACCACCGTTCCCTTTTTATAAGTCCTGGTCAAAGAGAGATAGAAATATTAAAATAAATGAACTGTAGGAAATACCCCATGAACACTTTAAATCTCACATCAAACTTTCATCTGGAGGGGACTCTCAGACCCCCTTATATTTTCTGAGGGAAACCCCCAAACCCCCTTTTATTACTCTGGGGAAGACCCCCACACCCCCCTCAAGGGGTTAATTTCACAGTAGGTGGTTGACGAATGTTTTTGCAAATTTTAATCAAATATATTATCATAAATATATTATTATTAAATACATTATTATTATTATTTCAATGAAAAATTTTGATTTTCTCTATGTTTACCCAATTTCCCATTGATTTAAGGTGATTCTATGGCAAACTTCCGGAGATTTTAATCCGATAGATGGCGTTACTTGTCGCTGGCTCCGAAAATAGCCGTTTTATGACGGTTTTTGGCTGTTTTCTCTGAACAGACGAATAATAGACAAAAAATCGGATTGTCAGCACCTGCGTAATTTTTGCTTGATTTTTTGAGCCATAAACGGGCCAAACCTGTAATCTTTACTGATAATTACATATAATTTTTTCCTTGCATAAATACGTCTTTATTTCTGAACCGATTTGGCCCGTTTATGGCTCAAAAAATCAAGCAAAAAATTACGCAGGTGCTGACAATCCGATTTTTTGTCTATTATTCGTCTGTTCAGAGAAAACAGCCGAAAACCGTCAAAAAATGGCTATTTTTGGAGCCAGCGACAAGTAACGCCATCTATCGGATTAAAATCTTTGGGAGTTTGCCATGGAATCACTTTAAATGAGAACCTTCTATCCTCCATAACTTGCTTACAATTTAAAATTTCAAAAAAACTAAATAAAAAAATCCTATGGTAAATGTTGAAAGCAACTTCTCTGCAAAATTTGGACACATATGGATCATTGGTTCAAAAGTTATGCTGGGATACAGACAGACGGACAGCTGCGCCATCGAAATACTTTCTCGATTTTTAACTTCGTTAGAGTGAGGAAGTAAAAGACTTACCCCAAGCCCCTCTTCCCAAGATATCCACAAATCTCCTCTGGTAAGGAAACAAGCTACAGCATGGCGGCCCAAGTGATGAATCCAACCTTCGGTCCGAAGTTGTCTCATAATTGCATCGATAAAAGGATATCCTGTGCGGCCCTGACAAATGGAAAATAACAAAATGTAAAGTAAAAAAAACAAGGAGGAATGAAATTTCCCAAAATTTTTCCTCTCCGAAATCCTGCGATAACGGGTCTGTTACAAACTTTTGCAACAGCATTGTGGAGGGTTGATCACTATGTAACACCCCGTGAAAATCACATTGCAAGCATCCAAAAGTCTCAAAATCCAATCACAAACTCGATAAATGCTTTTAGCAAAATTAAAAAAGATGGCGGTTGAATGAATAGGTCATAACAGGAGAGTCCCATCTAATTGCCATTTATTTAACATATTGTTCTGCATCATGCTGTTTTTATTAGTTAACATTGTTTTTGATTGCTTTTATTAGTTTTTACATTATTTTTTATTGCTTTGATTAGTTTTAATTGTTTCTTGTTGTTACACTTTAAGCCACTGATGATGATCTTGTGAATCAAAAGGCCTTTAACTTTGACTTTTATGTTAGTCATTTAAAAAAAAAAAAAATGTTCATACAAGATCGGCTCTTATTATGAAATTAGTTCCATTTGTCTCGGTTTTTCTTTTCATCTAATTGTAGCTATCTCTATGATGAATTACTTTTCTTGGTATAGACAGTTTTGATTAGATGAGACTCTCGTTGCAATCTCATCTGACCGCCATCTTTGAATTTTGCTAGTCACATTCATTGAGTTTGAGAGTGAATTTTTGAGACTTTTGGATGCTTTCAATGTGATTTCCACGCAAAATCACATAAGTACAGACCTTCCATAACACTGCAGGAAAAGTTTGCAAACAGACATTCCATCAATTGGTTACTCGTTCATCAAATTGGGATGAATGATGAATGGTATGAGTTAAACTGACCATTTCATTATTAAAACCATAAATTTTGAACCGGAACAAAAATTTGAGACTTACATGCGTCCAAGCTTCAAGGTGAGCAGGATTTGATTCCCACGGGACCTGACAACAGATTGGATTTCCTTTCATTTTATCAAAATTGGGAGTCACAGATCCAACGGTGTAGTAAAATTCTCTCCAAAAAAGTTGTCCGATCAAGGAGGTTGGTGGTTTTGAATGAGGCGCTTTGGATATTATCTATAACATTTTAAAATCCTTTGGTTCAGTAAATTGCAGGAATACAAATGAAAACAATAGTATATCTATCCCTCTCATCTCTCTGACTATCTCAACAAAATCCATCAAAGAAATACAAAGGCGCAGAGGTTCCAATAATTAGCGTAGATACTTGTAAATTAGAATAAAACAAAGTATTAACTATTTAATTTTTTTTAATAGACAGATTAAGTACTGTCAATTATTGGCAATCGTTGATTAAGTGCAGGATTAAGTATGTGCAATGCAAATGGAAATAAATGAAAAAATATGATTTTTGAGCTCACAGGGACAAGCAATGCCAAGAAATGGAAAAACCTCAACTTCCAAAGGGGTCCATCCAGCTGCCATAAGGAGTGGCCCCCCCTCAGAAAAATTTGAAACTTTCAGTAATGATAGAGCTAAGCGTCAGCTTTCAGAATATGGCCAGTTTTTTAAATTTGGTCAACTGAGAGCGGGGGGGCAGGGGGTCAAAGTCAAAACCTTCAGTGCCCCATAACTTTTGAACGAAAAGAGATATTGACGTGAACTTTGCGCCAAAAGATGCGTCTTTCAAAGACCTTTCAATTGGTGTCCTACAAAGTTTAGTTTAAAAAATATTTGAGCCCATTTTTGCCATTTTTTCGATTTTTGAAATTTTTAAAAAACTGTTTTTTGAGTTTGAAAAATATGCGCAACGTAGGAATCTGAACAAAAAACTTTCGTAAAGAAAGCTGATTTTATAAGCTTTAAGATGGCGCAAACCGCGATGCCGGGAAACGTTTCGTTCAAGAGCTATGACGGTGCAAAGTTTCAAATCTAGGCAAAAAATAGGGTTTTGCCGACTTTCGATTCTACAAAAAATTTGTTGCTCCGCCAATAATCGATGAAATTCATTGAAACTTGGTAGATAGGGGTTTTTTGGGTCGCTGAATTCATTTTTGATATTAGTTTTTCAAAATTCCTAAATCCAAGATGGCCGCCATAGTCATACTTATCTGCGGCCATCTTGGATTTAGAAATTTTGAAAAACTAATATCAAAAATGAATTCAGCGACCCAAAAAACCCCTATCTACCAAGTTTCAATGAATTTCATCGATTATTGGCGGAGCAACAAATTTTTTGTAGAATCGAAAGTCGGCAAAACCCTATTTTTTGCCTAGATTTGAAACTTTGCACCGTCATAGCTCTTGAACGAAACGTTTCCCGGCATCGCGGTTTGCGCCATCTTAAAGCTTATAAAATCAGCTTTCTTTACGAAAGTTTTTTGTTCAGATTCCTACGTTGCGCATATTTTTCAAACTCAAAAAACAGTTTTTTAAAAATTTCAAAAATCGAAAAAATGGCAAAAATGGGCTCAAATATTTTTTAAACTAAACTTTGTAGGACACCAATTGAAAGGTCTTTGAAAGACGCATCTTTTGGCGCAAAGTTCACGTCAATATCTCTTTTCGTTCAAAAGTTATGGGGCACTGAAGGTTTTGACTTTGACCCCCTGCCCCCCCGCTCTCAGTTGACCAAATTTAAAAAACTGGCCATATTCTGAAAGCTGACGCTTAGCTCTATCATTACTGAAAGTTTCAAATTTTTCTGAGGGGGGGCCACTCCTTATGGCAGCTGGATGGACCCCTTTATCATGATGACAATACTTTCTCTCCTGGGGGGAGGGGGGAGGGGGGGGGAGAGAAAGTAAAAAAGTAGTAGTTATGGTTGTAAAGTCCAGCCTCCCAAACACAGTAGTTTGTAATGCCAGTAATTCACAACAAAGAAAAAAAAAAAATAAACAAAAAACATAAAAATGCTTATTATTCCATTCAAATTACGAAAATGTAGAACAGCAAATCAAGACCCTGTCTATCGAATTGAAATCTGTGAGTTTTGACTAGAATCACGTTAAGGGAAGGTGATAGTCCCCCCTCTTCCCGTAAGATTTGAGAGACCCATTAATTTAGGAGTACCTCATCAGGAGGATGTAGGGAAATGTATGGTTTCGCCTCCCATCCAGTCTAGAGTCCTCAAGGAGGCTCCGTCATTATTAAAACACAGAGTTAAAACTTACCTCTTTGACTTTGTGGTAGAAGAGCCTGACAGATACACAACCAAATTTTAAATATGGGCTGAGGACTGTTGTGCTGGGTTCAAGGCTATTTGGTGATGTATTGGGCTTTTCGAATTTGCAAACCCACGGCTAAAAACAAAATAAATAGAGCAGGAGAAAAATCTTGATTAATAAGAAAAAATTTTTAGACTAAACAACAGTTTATGAAAATCAACAAAGACGCAAAAGTAATAAAGCATCAATTATTTTGCCAGGAGAAAAGACTGAATAAAAGATGGACCGCTATGTTCTAAAACAACAGAGTTATACACAGTTGAACAAATCAAAATTAAAAACGGTGACAAAAAAAGCCTGAGAAGGGGGATGATCACAGAGGATCGAATTTTAATCATTATCGTAATTGGATCAAATACATTATATGTATTCTTATTATGGGTGGTTTCACTCAAGATCTATTAATACTAGGTCAAAACGGGAGTATTCCGCAGTGATTCGTTGTGTTTCATTGTGTACGAATTAAAATAATTAGCCTAGAGTCTTGAATTTTTTGGGACTATTTGTTATTTTATTAAAGCAGTACTAGTAGTATAGTAGTAGTAGTAAAGTCCAGCTGCCCAAACCTTGTGTTCGTTATACTTGTATTTCAAAGCGAACGACTTGACTGAGAATACAAAAAGGGAATAGGAAGGAAGGGAGATACCTACCAAGGTACCTATAAAAAATAAAATAAAATCTAATATAATAATATTAAATAATTATGAAAAAATATAAAATTAAGAATAGAAGAATAAGAATAATAATATATATAAATAAAATATAAAAGAAAATATAGATAGGATAAGGTTATAGGGATATATATAGGACACATTAAATGATAGAGATGTTTACTTTTCCTTACCTTGTTACTTAATTTTTTCTCAAGTCTGGCAAGACCAGCAGTTTCGCCTCCGTGAAATTTGAAAGGAGGTAGAGTTTTAGGGTTGAGTCCAAATTCTTCGATAGAGGGAACATCATATTTACTTTCCGTTAAAGTTTTTGGTTTACATTCTTCAGGAAGAGATTTTGGAGGATCCACTGGTTTCGGAGGAAGTCCTATAGAATCGACGACCGAAGTGAACTTTTGATAAGTCAACGGTGCTTTACCTAAATTTTCTTTGATTATTCTGGAAATAAGCGAATTAAACAAGTAAGTGCAATGCAAATCACCAGAGCTGCTCAGTGGCGCCATTTCAGATTTTTCTGGGGGGGGGGGGGCGAGGCCCTCTAAAAAATATATGTCCTTTCTTTTTTTTGGTCGTGCATTTTTTTTTAAAAAAAAATTAATCTCCTCAAATGTGGGTAACTGTAGGGGTAACAGCGAAGAATGTCTGCTTTTTCCCCTTCAGCATTCAACTGCATATTTTTCCCCCGCTTTTTCTTCTACCCCCCAAATGGTGCTACTGGAGCTACTGCAGGCTTAATTAGCCGCTTGCTAACAAGCAGTAATTTTAGTAAAACTCAGTTGAGGATAAGAAATTGTAATTGAAAATAATTTTTGTTTAATAAATATATTAATTAAATGAAGAAAAAATGCCTAGGACTTGACCTTTTTTCTTAAGGTGATTCCAAGCAAAACTTTTCCAGATTTCAATCCGATCGATAGCGCCACTAGTTGCTTTCGGGAAAAGTCGTGTTTTTGGCATTTTAAATCAAAAACAAAGATAAAAATGCAAAATTGAAGAACGTCAGCACCTGCGTATTTTTTACAAGGATTTTTTCAGCCCAAAACAAACAAAATTGGTTGAGAATTAAAGCCGTAAATTGAGAAATTAATTTCACCATAAGCTTAGTGAGTGCGAATGAGTGGGAGTGATGATAAGTCTATCTGTCTCACTCTCACTCATTGAAGCTTATGGGACTTTACGTATTTCAGAATTTCCATCTTGATTCTTGAGTGCTTCAGCTTGAAACTTTCATCACAGAATAATACAATCAGAAGGGAAACTCCCATAAGAGCCAATGGAAACAAGATTTGGAATTTACTGGCACAAATTGGCAACTGTGCCTACTCACTTCTCAAGATGGCGGACATGCTTTTTCAGGCTATACAACCAATCACAACTCGGCCAGTTGCCGAAGAGCTGCCGAAGATTGCCGAAGATACTCACTTTCGAACATGGCGGCCCGAAGTAAAGAATGTTTCAAAATGAATTAGAGTTTCCGTTCTGATTAGAGTATTCTGTGCTTTCATGGTATCTTCCTGAAGGATGCTTACAGGAGCTGACGATCCACAAATTTGTACTTTTGGCGTAAATTCAACAATTTTAGCCAAAAACTGTGGACTTTTGAGCAGCTCGACTAAGTGTCCATGATTCGAACTAATCAACCCTAGAATCATCTTAATTAAATTAAGAAAAAATGGCTTGGACTGTTTTTTTTTTTTTTAAAGAGGAAACATTTTTAAAAGATAGATTGAGGTTACGACTGGCATTTGTACGTAAAATATACACCAATCTCTACTTGCTAAAATCAAAAATTGATTTTAAAGTATACTTACAGTTCTGGATTGTAGAGAGTGTGAGAAATTTTCTGTACGACTTTAACACCTGCTTTTTCAGCGATAGATACAACAAGGGCATCTCGTTTGCGTGCATAAGGCTCTATATCTGATTCAAACGTGAGTAACTTGGTATTCCAATCTTTGAAAAGGTCCGGAAAAAGTTCCTCAGGTTTTCCATGTAGTACATACAGACTGTTTCAAGGATTTAAAAAAAATAAAGTCAAAGATTGATTATTTCAGACAGAGAAGTTATGTAGTAGTAGTTAGTAAAGTCCAGCTGCCTTAACACTAAGGGACTCAGTGGCGCACCGAGAAATTTGCCTGGGGGGGGGGGGGGGGGCGGGGGGGTTTGGTACAACTCAAACTCCGGGGGCTCTGGGGGGTATGGAATACCCCCTTAGGACAAGCGGGGGGTCCGGGGGCCCTTCCACGGAATTTACTTTTCAATTTTCCTTACCTTCAGATTGAATTTTACGGTACTTTCATGTACAGTAAAATTGAAATGCTCAAATATATTTTCGATTTTGCTGCATTAAATCTTTGCTCTTGACTCATAATTGGAGGGAGAAGAGTCAAGAGGAATGTGGTTGAAGGAGCCATGGAATATTCACCGAGGGGTTCACCAAGAGGGGGGTCCAGGGGCCCTCCCCCGGAAATTTTTTTCAATTTTCCTGACCTTTAGATTGAATTTTACGGTACTTTCATTACAGTAAAATTGAAATGTTCAAATATATTTTCAATTTTGCCTGCATTAAATTGTTGCTCTCAACTCATGATAATTGGAGGGAGAAGAGTCAAAAGGAATGTGGATGAAGGAGCCATGGAATATTCACCAAGGGGTTAGATTTTATCCCCCCCCCCCGCCATTGTGAATAACTCTTAAGCAAATGCAGATAGTATGGAATTTGTTCACTGTGAACCCCCTTCTTAGCTGATCACAATTTTTTTTCTTTCTCTTTCTTCTATTTGTGAAGAAACCACATCCTCTCTCTCTCCTCTCTCTCTCTCTCTCTCTCTCTCTCTCTCTCTCTCTCTCTCTCTCTCTCTCTCTCTCTCTCCCTCCTCAATTTTTAAGGCTTGGGGGGGAGGGGTTTAACCCTAAACCCCCCCTTCGGTGCGCCACTGCTAAGGGAATAATGGGGCAGTTGCAAGGGTCAGAAATTGTGTGTTTTTTACAAAGAAAATGATAATACTTGATGAGCTGAGAACAATGATGCTCTCGGTTTTTTCCTAAAAGTCTTGGTTCTGGAGATAGTCACGTATAAAGTTGTAAAAAATCAAGTGCGTAGTGACATCACTACACAGAATTTCCATTTAAAGCAATGTATTGTGGGCCAAAATCTCATCTTCGGAATAATGAGACTTAATTAGAAACCAAAGGCATCTTTGTTCTCACCTCATCAAGTACTTTCATTTCCTTTATAAAAAACACAACATTTCAGACCCTTGCAACTCCCACATTTAGAAACTTTCCTTGAGATCTCCTTCGCTTTGCTTTATTTATTTATTTATTTTATTTATTTTGTTAATTTGTAAAAGGAGCCCTGGTTGACCAGGACTAAGGTACACATCCAATTAAAAGAAATTATAAAAATTACAAAAATTACAATTTACAATTTCAAGGATTACAATTTCAATTAATTTTTGCAATTTAAGAGGTAAAACCGACTTCCAATTATGTACTTCTATCCACCCTTTGACTTCCATCTGAATCCATAAATTCTTTGATAGAGTAATAAGGCCTGGTCTTTAGGAACTCTTTCAACCTGAACTTTGACTTGAGCTTTGACTTGAACTGTACTCAAGATTTAATTTGGAATTCAGAGTAACACGTTGAGTCAAAATGCCTTAAAATTCATCGAGTTTTCAACGTTTTTCAAGTTTCCAGGGATTTTCAAGTGAGATTGAAACATGAATCTACAATTCAGAAACGCTTTGAAAATGCTCAGGAGTGTTCTCAAGGCAAATCTCAACTTTCAAGTTTTTGAGCCCATGGAACTGGGACCAAATAGTGTTACGGCTTGACGGTCCTCCGAAAGACGTTGGATGGTGCGCACGTAAGTATATTTGCGTGTAGTTTATACCCCCCGTAAGTGCTCACCGATCATCTGCGTGCGGGACCGTGAGGACGCAACACTATTTGGTCCCTGATCCAAGAATCCACCCCCCCCCCCATTCCTCTTCTACCATGATCCTTTTGATCTTCTCTTCCAAACCATATGAGATTTCTCCTTTACCGAGCTCCAAGTTTTAGCTGTAACTTCTGACCCCATTAACTTCTCATCATGAAATTTTGCACAGGTCTAAAAAAAGGTTACCTACAAATCCTATTTTTTTTTAAATTTTAAAAATGTAATTTTTTGAGATTTTTTTTTTTTTTTTAAATTTCAACTAGACTAATTCCGATTTTTTTTTTAAGTCTCGTGTTTTTTCACATAATTTTAAACGCCCCCCCCCCTCCCCGGATCTAGGTTGGGTAACCAGCACTTAAGTTTGTACGCCATCAGACAGAATGATCTGGAAAACAGAGGAGGATTGACAATGTACCCACCGAGTGCCAAGAGCTCGAAAGCTATTGTCTAAATCCAGTAAAGCCTGTTGAAGAAACCGCCATCGGTTAGGACTAACTCTCATGTACTTCCGAAAAAATGGATCAAGAATGTAGACAGGACGAAGTTCGCATCTTTCTCCCACGCTCTGCAACAAAAGGAAAAATCAAGTAAGTTCAGAGGTGTTGGGTGAAGCAAGGACTAGACCTTTGCAAACGATTTGATTCCATCACAGTTCAATATTTAAACCTCCTCTCAAGGCTCCATTAATACACATCATAAGTTTAAGCACATTAATACACATAAGTTTAAGCAGAGAGAATCCCACTGGCAGATACAGGAAATTGTCCTTCTCCCTCTCCAGTGTTGCCAAATCGAGGGTATAAAAAGCTGTATCATCCCCATTTAAATCAATGGAAACATACAGCTTTTTCACCCTAATCTGGCAACACTGTCCATTTCTGGTCATTAGAATGCATGTGTTAAAAACGAATAGAAGAGGGGACGAATAGAATATCATGTGTCTGCCCCTAATCTTTCCTTTTCTAAAATGCACATTCTAATGGGAGAAGAAAGAGAAGAACAAATTCCTGGATCAGCCAATGGAGAATCCATTGTTGCCAGATGGCAAGAGCTACGACTGCAGATTGCATCAGCATTCAGCCATCGTTGCCAGAATGTGGCGATGAATCGCAACATTAAAAAAAATCAATGCCAAAAAATAAAAAAAAAAATCATTAAATTAATGCATTAAAGAATCAATAAATGCATTGAAATCAAAGTGAAATCTGATGAATTTTCATCCAAACCTAGCAACAATGGCATCATAAAGATTTGAGACATTAGATGCAGCGACACTTCTCCCATTTCAAATACATTGTAGAAGTGGCATTGCCTCAATTGATGGTAGGTACAGAGAAAAATTAAAAAAAAGTTTCTGACAGTGACACAAGTTGAGTCAGAGCTCAGAGCTGTAAAAGGTATCCTAAGGTTTGAAACATGATACTTGACTAGGATGGGATTTAAAACGCTTCGGTGAACTTTGCTTTGCCAAAGCATGCAGCTTTTTTCTCTTTGAAACAGAGAAGCTTCTTGCTCTGGGTGAGCTCTGAATTAAATGTTTGAGAAACTTGCGTGACCTTCAAACAGAGTGGTTTGGAAAGAGTGGTGGTGCACATAGGTATAGTTAGGAAATTATTTGGGGGGGGGGGGGGGGTCAGCTCAACGAACCCAAAAATGGGGCAAGCTTTTCCTCCAATATTCCATATGTTGCCTCTCTTTTTTTAATTTCCTCTACTTCTTTTTTCTATTCCTTCTTTCCTCCTTCTGTCCTTCATTTGAATATCGGTTTTCCTTCTTTTCTGTATGTGGGTCATTCCAGATTAACTGTACCACCCGTCACATTTTTAAACTATTGTTTTCATCCTGTAACTTTATACTGTCTACTTTTTAGCGAAGAAAAGAGTGGTAAATGTCTGACCTCTTTCTCTTCCAATCTCAAAAAAATAAAACTTGGTGTGAGACAGTTGCGTATAGTGCAATTTGGCAATGATGTACTGTGTCCGTTTATACCCATGTACAAGGTCAAAAACGAATATGTTCACCGAATACCCGATAGTTCGATCTTTTTCATGGGTCTAAATGGGAAAACTGCAACATTGCCAAATTGTATGCGACGCCACTGGTTTGAGAATCAAAAAAATATATTAAAAATGGGACAAGTGGGACAGTTAACATGGACCCATGTATAGAGGAGGTCTGGTCCCCTCCTTCTCCCTACGGGGTATCAAGATGTCCCTTAACGTCCTAAGTTTCAGGGACTTCTTCCTCACAGAATTCTCAAAAAATTTCCTTACAAATTTGAAAAGTGATGAATTTTGTTTCTTTTTTCCATCCCTTGCTTATTTCAACGTTTTAACACAGCATGGACACAAAATGACGGACACTTGTGAAATTTTGTAGCCTTTGTTCAGGATGATCATATTGCAAAAAAAAAGTGGGAAAATTTCCTCATTTCCACGTGATCCACAGACCGCTAGATTGGGCACATTTGCCACCGAGATTCCCCCACTCCCGTGATTCCACTCATGGTTATACAGTCCATAGAGGAGCATATTGGATTTGTCAAGGTAAAAGATCACATCCTGAGACTCATGATACCTACTTCAAATTTACTTAATCCTACAAGACACTCTCTAACTTCTTTATTCCAATTATTGAGACTGTCCAAGAGTGATGTTGTAGGTCTAGCTTTAGAAGACTTGGCCATTGCTATAAGGTCAATACCTTGAATTTCCCGGAAGCTAAAGGCTACTCCAAACAGGCAGTTAAACGATGGCTTACGTAACAACAGCCCAGTCTTCCAATGCTCGATCAATGGCGTCTGAAACCATAGACAGTCCTGACAAGCAGTTCACCATAAAAGTAAATGATATGCCCATTGATCAAGGAACTAAACACTTCTTGCAAACATAAAGTACAACCTTGGTTTGCGATGAACAGCAATTTTGAGCAGCCCTGTGCATGAGTTTGACGGGTAAACACCACATGGGCATGGTACATGCTCAACTGTCATCCACAAGTCTAGAATTAAAGTCGACAAGAAAAATCAAGAAAAATCAAATGGGGTTACCTTTTGACTTTCAATTGCTTCGATCAAAGCTGGATTGTCATGGAGTCTCATACCTTTCCGAATCCAATGGATGGCAGTTTTTCTTGATGCCATCCTTTGGCTCTGACTTGATGGACAAGGGAGAAGCAAATTGTTCGCAGAGAAAAACTGACGCACAACCGAACTTTCAAACCATAGTGATTTTTATTGGAAAAGGCAGACCTGTGGTGCACACTTAGAAGTAAAATATGAATTGCACGGATTGCAGGGAGAAAAAATAAATTGTTTCAGAAAGATTGGATAACCATGTGTCATTCTATGTTTTGAAGTTTGTAGTTTGTGCAATATTCTGTTGTTTTGATGCAGCTAGCGCTACCTGTCTCAGTAATCTTTGCACGAATTTAGTAATCTTTGGTTTCGATAGCGGGAAAACAGGTAAACACATGACTGTTTTTTGTTTTTCTATTTTATCGTTGTACTTTATGAGTGGTGCATGATCACTCTTGACTCTCTCATATTAATTAATTTAAATCACCCTTTCGCTAGGATCGATCACTTATTTCTCTCACCATGGATGAGACTGAAGGTTAGTTTCTTGTAACTTTGATGGTTTTTTGTCTGACTCTTCCAGAACGTAAAATCAACCTCTAGATACGTAACGGAATTTATGCAATTGTCACACTCCCATCCAAAAAAAATGGCCTGGAAGAATGCGCCCCTTTGAAGGACTGCTGTCTGCGATAACTTTTTCCGTGTCTGCTTCCCTAGATAATAAGTACATCTGCAACCATGTTTAAGACTTGAATGTCGTGTGATGTACGACGGAATCTTACTGGTTGGTCTCTCGTTCACTCCTTGCATCTATGATTTGAAGCTCTGTAAAGGCTGAATTTCGCATGAATCAGTCTGTTTTTTACTCGGGGACGGAAGTAGGTGCTTGCTAATCAGAGAGCATAACCTTGTGTTGGTGTCGTCAGTGATTCAGCTATAGGTCGTTTCACGAAATTTGGCCGAGCGCAAAGACGAGTTTGCATTTTTGCGCATGTGCAAGAACGCAAACACGTCTTTGCGCAGCGAGCCGCATGATCTGTCGTCGGCCTTCTTTCGTGAAACAAGCTCTACCTGACATAAGGTTTACAATGGATACCAAAACTGTCCCTTAGTAATGTGATAGCTAATCAAAGTTGTCTTTCTTACCTGCGAAATTTCAATGTCAGTGTGCTTTGCGCACCTCACCAGAACTGATGGGCCTTGAGTTTGGTATCCATCCATGAAGTACCTCACGTCAATGAGGTCGGAAAGGCATAGATGAGCTTAGCATTGGTAGATTGTGATTATTTCTGTGAGAACCATACTGTATGTATGCAATTTTTTTTTCTGTGGTAAGAGAGTTCCATCGGAATGGAACGAAGCAAGTCAGCCACTCTGATTATTTGGTCCACCAATTGTGGTTACTGCAGACCAACCGAAAAGAACCATTATTTAGACCTACATGTCCACCTGGTTCGTTTATGTAAGGACCATCGGGAACCTTATTCTTTGGAGCTGACTGAACCATACGCAAGAAACAAGGTGTTTCAACCTGTATTAACATGGCTTTTATTGTTTTCATCCTAAAAATTTGCATTTTAGTAGGAGTGTTCACGGATCATCATTCACTCTATGCGTCAACCGTACACCAACTTAGTTTGCTGCTGGCAGGGGCATGCTGGAGGGGGGGTGTGGGTACCCTTGCCGAGGGCGGCAAAATCAGGGTGAAGAACAGGAAAAAAAAAGAAGGGTTATCAAATTTCAAAATGTATCACGGAGGGCGGCAAAATCAGTGTGCAACATACAAGAAAAAAGCGAGAAAAAAAGGTCATCTAATTTATAATTTTGTTCGCGGAGGGCGGCAAGATTGCCCCTGGCTGCTGGTCCACTAGATAGTCATCTACCCTTTTTGTTCTTTAAGTATTTTTCTGACTAGGATTGACCATTTATTTCTAGGTAACCTTGTTAAGTCAAATATTGTTGCGGTCATTTCTGGTGAGTTTGCTAATATTAGTCACGTGATCTGCACAAAAACTTCTCCGATTGGCAGTGACGTTGATACGAATGCGTAGAAGTTGCAAGTCTGTTGACTGTACACTCATTTCAAACTGTCATTGACCAACTCATCTGAAAGAAAGGACCTCTTTTTTTTCATAACAATCCACTTCTTTGGTTTTTTGATATCAACTAATTGAAGGTTACACGGGAAGAACGTGGTTAGTCACTTCAGGCGTTGTCAAAATTTGGCAACTGACTTCATTTCCTATTATGCTTGGCTCACTCTGAGAAAGAGATTAAAAGTAAAAAAAAAATTAAGAGATTTTTGTAGACATGACAGATAAAAATCCCAAATATTTGTTTACTTTTCTTATCATTTTTTATGTCAGCGACATGTAGAATAAAAAGAAGAATTGGTCGCCAAATTTTGACGACGCCTGAAGTGGCTAACCATGTTCTTTCAGTGTAGTCTTCAATTGTTAAAGGGCTGAAATTGGATTCAAATGCTCAGACTGTGTCTAAGTTTTATTACTTACGTAATCTTACTCATTTAAGTTTACGCAAAGTTTCCCCTCATAAATGTATTTATTTTGTTTAGATTTTCCAATTTCTGATGAAGAGTTTGCAGCAGTAACCACGACTTTGAAGCGCTTCAAGCTGGCAGAACTGCAAGAGATGATAAATGTTTTGATCCCTGAAATATCCGTCAACACGATATTTAAGCGATTGAATAAAGTGAAGATGAGGTGCAATGCCAAAAATTTTGTTGACATGGTTAAATTTGAACTCCAAGTAATACTCCAGCTTTTATATCTTCCTTTTTTGTCTTTAGGTTTGTGGCAGATTGATTCGAATAAACACATTAGAGCTGCCACGTATCCTCTTTTCACCGGACATGTCTTTTTTTCTTACCAAAAATTTAGTGTCTGCACTGAAAAAACGATGTGGTGTAGGACACCATTAATTACGGACTATATAGATTTACCGAGACACTCCGGTTGTGACGCTCATAATTACAGACTCCATCGCAGAAAATAGCAGGCTTCAAGACCGGAAGTGCATTGGCAAACCTCTATAGACCGTAGTGTTTTCTCACAAGGGGAGGTCACAGCTGGGCCACCTCCGTCATCGTTCAAATTTTGCATGAAGGTAGTCCTAAGGGTCCTTATCAACGCCTCAGTGTCACTTTTTGCGAATAGGCCCTTAAAAGCCTGAAAAATGGGTTTGAAAATTAACGGTGTTTATGTACCGTAAATGTCGGAATCTGGCTCAAGCGAACGGGTGGCGCAGTGCACTAATGCGTCCGCCAGCACTCCGGCAACCCAAGTTCAATTCACGCCAGTGGCAGGTAATTTTTGGAAGTTGTTCTCCGATCGATTTGACCATTTATTTTTACATCATTCATTTTTATTATTTCAATTTATACTGTCGGTTTTTTTTTTTTTTCTTTTTCTCATTGTTAATGCTTCAAAGGCATACAAAATAACAAATTCCTGAACATACATACAATCAAATAGTCAAAACAAATCAATATCCAAACAAACGAACAAAATTTTTCATCAATGACTCTCGACATTAACGACTTTCGACCAATCGAAACTTCACAAATGCTCGAATTTTTGAGGAATTTTGTTTGGTCGTTGTTTGGATCGCAAACACAGACCAAAATCCAGGTCATAATTTTGTTTTGTTTTGAATATTTGATTGTATGTATGTTCAGGAATTTGTTTTATTTTGTATTTACATTTGAAGCTTTAACAATGAGAAAAAGAAGAAAAAACCAATAGTATAAATTGAAATAGTAAAAATGAATGATGTATAAATAAATGGTCAAATCGACTGGAGAGCAACTTCTAAAAATTACCTACTTCTGGTGTGAATCGAACTCGGGTCGCCGGAATGCTGGCGCACGCATTTGTGCACTGCGCCACCCGTACGCTTGAGCGTTGGTACGACATTTACGGTACGTAAACACCGTTAATTTTCAAACCCATTTTTCAGGCTTTTGAGGGCCTATTCGCAAAAAGTGACCCTGAGGCGTTGATAAGGATCCTTAGGACTACCTTCATGCAAAATTTGAACGATGACGGAGGTGGCCCAGCTGTGACCTCCCCTTGTCAGTGTGGGTTTTTTGCCGAAACTGTCCAAATTTCCGGGTTTTAGGTAGCTTTGAAAATGTTTTGCTGATTTTGGTTTTTTTTTTTAGTTTTTGGATAGTTTTGTCTCTCAATCATTAATTTTTACTTCTTTCTTTTGTAAGAATTTACTTCTATATTTATCGATTTTCTTATAGTAACCAAACATGATCAACCAACTAAAATTCAATGCAGGGTAATTCCACTGTTACGGGTGTCACACCTTTTTAACTTTGAACTAAAAATTTAACACTTTCTGAAAGTGTAATCTAAAACTTTTTAGCAAAGGCAGAAAGAACTTTTTTTGTAGATTATTTCAGTATATCAGAAATTGTCTCCTTTTTATTCTGATCCTGAAAAAAAACTAAAATGGGTGCGTTACGGGTGTCACAAAATTTGGAAGGGAAATTCGCCTCACTGAAAGTAATACGAAAACTCTGTGAATTTTACAAAGATAAAAATCTGTCCAGCTAATATGTTAAAGTAGAGGGTATGCGCTTCAATTCCTTATCATTAGTTTTTTTACTTTCTGCCTCTTTCATTCTGAAAAACACAAAAACTTGCGTTACGGGTGTCACGTTACGGGTGTCACGAATTGTCCCTCTGTGCTCTCATTAATTTCTGCGCCCCTCATGGAAAAGAAACTGACCTTTTTCAATTTAATTCGTTGTGATTAGGTCAGAGAGGTGAGATTAGTCAGTTGTGAGACATATTTTATCAGAAAAAATGACAAGACCTGCAGATTTACTTATTTTTTCCCCCATTGAAAGAAAATTGCAGAAATTGTGTGAATTTTTTTTCTTCATACAAACAAATTATTTACATTATTGTTATTGAACGGCTCAATGTCTCTAGTTTTCAGAAATATATTGGTTTTTCCCCATTCTTGTTTTCTTTCTTGCATTTTCCACTCGTTTTTTAACCCTGTCACTCAGCCCTGACCTTGCAGTAAAAACAGTGATAGTTGGCAACACTGTTTTGTGCGTTTCCTGTCAAAAAAAAGTTTCAGGTTTCGTTGATATTTATTTAGAAAGTGACGACAGGAGGTCCTGCAAAATTTCAACTCTTGAAAGTAAGTACTTTTCCATTTACCTTACTTTTAAAACTTAGCGTAACTTTGGTGACACCCGTAACACAAAAAGGGATTTTTCAGTATATCTCATTTATTTTCTCCAACATTTGGAAGATATTTTTTTTCCTGTGTCTAGATGTCAAGTAAGACTTCAGAGTATTTTTTTCCAATTTTTAATGTTAGCAATCAGTGAGAAAAATGTGTTACGGGTGTCACGAATGTGACTCCATGTGACACCCGTAACACATCAATGAATTGAAATCTGAAAGAATCTTATTGAAGCATCCGTCTAGATTTCACAGCGGTTCGAAAACCTGCTTTCAGCACTGCGCCAACACCATCTGCCACTCCTTTCTGGTGGCTGGTTGCCTAAAACTTCCAGGTTCTTATTGAGCATAAAGGGCATTTGATAATGTGTATCTATTTTTGAACTGGACAAATGTAGGAACAGTACCTGTTACTACATTTGTCAGTTATTCTCAGGTATTTGAGAGAGATGCGGCCTTCGCTTGAAAACCTGGGAAACTTTATCGATGGAGCCTCATCTCAGTTCAAAAATAGATACACATTATCAAATGCCCTTTATGCTCAATAAGAACCTGGAAGTTTTAGGCAACCAGCCACCAGAAAGGAGTGGCAGATGGTGTTGGCGCAGTGCTGAAAGCAGGTTTTCGAACCGCTGTGAAATCTAGACGGATGCTTCAATAAGATTCTTTCAGATTTCAATTCATTGATGTGTTACGGGTGTCACATGGAGTCACATTCGTGACACCCGTAACACATTTTTCTCACTGATTGCTAACATTAAAAATTGGAAAAAAATACTCTGAAGTCTTACTTGACATCTAGACACAGGAAAAAAAATATCTTCCAAATGTTGGAGAAAATAAATGAGATATACTGAAAAATCCCTTTTTTGTGTTACGGGTGTCACCAAAGTTACACTAAGTTTTAAAAGTAAGGTAAATGGAAAAGTACTTACTTTCAAGAGTTGAAATTTTGCAGGACCTCCTGTCGTCACTTTCTAAATAAATATCAACAAAACCTGAAACTTTTTTTTGACAGGAAACGCACAAAACAGTGTTGCCAACTATCACTGTTTTTACTGCAAGGTCAGGGCTGAGTGACAGGGTTAAAAAACGAGTGGAAAATGCAAGAAAAAAAACAAGAATGGGGAAAAACCAATATATTTCTGAAAACTAGAGACATTGAGCCGTTCAATAATGTAAATAATTTGTTTGTTTGAAGAAAATTAAAAAAAACTCCCCTGGACTACCTAGGCGTGGAATTACCCTGCATGTAGTTTATTGAACATGTCAGATCCCAGGTATCGACATAAAATTCCCACTCCCCAGAAAATCCCAAACATCCCCCAAAAAAAAATTCCTCAAATCTAGAGAGAAGTCCCCACAGGTGGCTTATTCTCTTTTTCAAATTATTTTTTTGTCCATCGGGGACATTATTCTTGTTCATTTTTCTGTTTGACGTTGTCAACAAATTCACATTTTCCAGCATTATCTTTGGATTTCAAGTAAAACCATATCTAATCTTAATTCTTAATTAATTGTGGTTGGCTAAAGACGGATCAATAAATAAATCGTTTTACAGCCGAAATTCATTGCATTTGTGCAATTTTTACGATTCAAATTTTTGTATACCGCAGAAAATATGTCCACTTTTTTCTAAAAAGTGTCCCCTTTTCCCCCAATAAATGTCCTCTTTTTTCAGTGTTGAAAGCCCGAAAGGTCCTTTTTTTTGGTTGAGGGCATGTGGCTTGTGTGTAATTAATTTTTATCACAAATTGATTTATTTTAATGAAAGTGTTCTGTTTGGTAGGTGTGTCTTTCAGCAATAAAATCCAGTACTTTTAATAGTAATTAGACAATTTGAGAGACATAGATTAAAAAAATTTGTTTTGAAATATAAAAAGGAGATGTTTTAGATGTGCAATGATATATTTTCAGATTTGCTTGCATTTTCGAAGTTTTGCTCGGTTTTCTGAAGACATGAGTTTGGTCACCTTGGCCAAGCACCTCTAAACCTTTGTGTGTTTACTGTAATAATTTGTACGTTTTGTTTGTTGTGCAGAGATTGAATCGCGAAGAAATCATACGTTTGAATCACAGTGTTTTACTGTTTGGTGAGTATTTTATTTTTTGTTATTGTTGTTGTTGTTGGTGTTTTTATTTTGCTCACTCTTACTTTCTAATTCATGCAGTATTTGTTCTTTGCTTTCTAGTATGATTAATCTATCAGTAATACTGTTTGTCTGTGCATTGACCGCATTGACTTGTGATTTTTACTTCACTTTAATGGGGGCAGTTGCAAGTGTCGGAAATGTTGTATTTCTCATAAAGAAGATGATAGTACTTGATAATCTGAGAACAATGGTGCCTTTGGTTTGTGCCTAAAGAAAGTTTTAAGAAACTAGGTAACCTAAAGAAACTTTACACGTGTAAAGTTGCAAAAAATTGTGTGTGTAGTGATGTCAGTACGCGGAATTTTCATTTAAAACAATAAATGTATTTTGGGTAGTGATAGAGCTGGGACTCGACCGAATCTGAGATTCGGATTCAGTCCGCTGAAATCACGACTTCGAATCTGAATCTGAATCCTGAATTTGATTAAGATTTCAAGAAGTCGCGTAAATACGTACGTGTGCGTATCCTCCGCGTATAGCAGTATGACCCACGGGTGTATTCCGGCAGTGCATCCACCCGAAAAATGGACTGTCATAATCTCAAAGTTCTGAGTCTGCACACTGCAGAGACATGCGTTGCCCGAAATATCCGTCCCTCTAAACCCTCTGAGAAAATGGCTTCGTTCGATGGTTTTTCTGTTTCCGTCCATTCCGCTTGGAATTCGCAAATTACTGCTCCCTAAAAATGGTTCTCTAGATGACTCCTACAGTCCTACCCCTCCCGAAAATGTTGAGTGAACTGATTGCACATGTGATATGATGGTTAATGAAGAAGTCAATGAGTTGCCAGATCAAACTGTCTTTATAACCACTTTTTGGTGATATACTTAACGAAGAACCTAAATCCAAGCCTAAAAAAAATGTATGCTTGTTGATGATTTTACATAGATAGAAAAGTAAATAGTAGGGGTTCTAAAGTGAATTATTTGAAAGTAGTGCAAATGAGGAAGATTCGCGATGGTTCAGAATTCGGATTCAATGATTCAGGTGTTATAATCTGGGATTCGGATTCGGCAAAATTTTGGATTCGACCCATCACTAATTTTGGGCCAAAATCTCATCTCTGGAACAACAGGGCTTAGTTAGAAACCAAAGGCATCTTTCTCAGCTCATCAAGTACTTCCTTTTCCTTTATGAAAAACATAACATTTCAGACCCTTGCAACTGCCTCACTGTCTCGTCTAGAGCTGTCTTGCAGAGCTGCAAAACACAGAGAAACTTGTAGTTCATAAACTTTTTTGAGGCAAAAACATTCATTATTTTTAAAGAAAACTGTAATGCTGTTTTGTTACATTTCACAGTTTGCTCAGCGTGTTTTAAAAAAAGTTATTGTCTATTTTACTAAGCCGTTCCATCGCTGAGACACAGGGAGATCTATATTTTTAATTTCTCCAAAGTCAGAGCGAGTGTGAGGTCAGGGGTGCAAAATGTGCCCGATCTAGCTATCCGCGGATTGCGTGAAAGTGAGGAAATTTGTCTAATTTTTTTTTTTTTTTTTTTTTTAATAATGGCAGTAAGGATTTTCCAGAAAAATAGTGTAAAAATGGGAAATTATTGGTCATTTTGCGAAGATACGGTGTTGAAATGTTGAAATAACCAAAAAAAAGTCATCACTTTCAAATTTTTGTGAGGAAATTTTTTAAAATCCTGTGAGGAAATAAGTCATGGATCGCGTGAAACTTCTGAAGTTTTGGAACATTTTGCACCCCTGTGTGAGGTGGGTTAATCAGGTGTAAGTGGGTTATTCATTTTGAATTCCTAAAAGCACTTTTTTTAATGAGATGAACAATTGTTATTCTTTTTTCTGTACCAACAAAGTCCATTTGTCACTATTGCGGAGGGGGGGGGGGGAATACCAAAATTTCAATTCATGGGGGAGTCAACACCGTGTTGACTCCCCCCATGAATTGAAATTTTGGTATTCCCCCCCTCCCTCCGCAATAGAACCCCAAAAATCTCTTTAATCAGCACAAAAAAGTACGTTTTTCAGGATTTTTTCTTCAAGTACAAGCATTGGCCTGACGGTTTTTGGGCAGCTGGACTAAACCGCTGGCATTTCTTCCTCCACAACCCACCTCAAGATATGATCAGCATTTAGAGTTTAGACCTATGCTACTACCCCAAACATAGTGACGGTTTTTAAAGTCAAAGTGTTCACTGTCACTATGTAATAAATCCCCTCATTATGTACATAATCTTTTTCAGATAAAGCTTATCATACCCAAAAAACTGTTTGGAGCAGTATCGAGCTGTTACAGAAGAGGGATGACCGAATAAATGATGGCTCATCGATTGAAAAAGTTTCTAAAACCATTCTTCAAACTATAAGAATATCCAAGATGAATGCTGTAAGTTAAATTTTATTAAGTCTTAAGGTGATTCCTCAACAATCTGTAGTGACATTCAAATCTGCCAGATTGCGCCACTGTCGCTCACTCTTTCAAATCATGGGTTTGCTGCCTTTGACCGTCATCTACGGGAGCTTGAGTCAGTTTCTCTAGAACGTTTGAACGTTGTGTTCAAGATCAAATCCTAAGGAACATTTTAATATCATTTTGAGCTTTCTACGACCAATTTTGAGAGTTTGAAGGTTTTTTACAAGTTTAAGAAACACCTGCAAAGTTGCAATTAGAGTGTTTCAGCTTGAAACTTTCAGGGTATTTTCCTGAAGTATGCTCGCAGGTGTTGACATTCCTCAAATTTGTACTCTTGGCGTAAATTCATCAATTTTTAGCCGAAAACTGTTGACTTTTTGAGCAGGGTGACGTGGTGTCCATGGTTTGAACTAATTGACCCTGGAATCGTTTAACAAATCCCCTACCTCTAGTTGCACTGCAGTTTTCCATTTTATCCTGTTTGATTTGTTACTGTTTTGTCTTTTTTCAAGTTTGTCGAAGTCATAAAACACGTGGATGGTTTTTATTATATTTTGGTGAAGGAGAAGAAAATTTCCAAACAAAGACTAATACTAAAGAGTCCGATATTCTGTAAATGCAACATGAAAGAGCCGTATCTATTTGTCCATCCTAAATCAGCTTCCATCATCATGCTGCAGGTAACTTTAAGATTTTATTTTTATTTTTCCTTTAGAAAAGGTCCTCAACTACGGCAAGATAAAAATTGAATTGTTGAAACTTTCATGTTGAGGAGTAAATCTCAGATCAACCTAATGGGTAGCAATGCCAGGGAAGCGTCAGGAAGTTCGGTTTCATTGAAAGTTTTGACTAATAAGATTTTGAACTTTTTGGAGTTTTGATTTTTAGGGCCGCTTTTAAGATATTCGTGAAATATGGATGTTAAACTGACTGACAGTTATACATTACAGACAGTTTAACAAGTAGTTCTCTTTTACGACCGCTAGTTAACTGTCAGTCAGCACTGTACTAGCCGTTATACATAATTTCAGTGATTCAACGGGATTCAGCCAATCAGAGCCAACTGTCGATTGACCTTCGGAGCGCGCTCTGCCGACCGGAGATGGTAACGCCTTGGACATAACCTAAAAGTAGCAATGGCGCCTCGGCACTTCGGTAGCTCTCGGCTCATCGCGGCTCTCATCGGCACTCGGCGCCCGCTCTGATTGGTCCGATTGCCTGAACATCCACTTGCTAAATTTTAACAGGCACAAAATCTACCCTCTATTTTAACTAGCAGTTAAACGATGAACTGACAGTCTTAATTTCGCAATTCGCCCGCTAAACGAGAACATCCACCTTCTAAACGTTTAACAGACGGTCTTAAAAGCGGCCCTAATCTGGTAAAATGTGTGAGTGATTTTCAGTTACATTTACCATTGCTGTCTTTAATTTGTGTATTTTGTTTTGATGATCTGGATATTAATCAACTAGTCTTGATTTTTTCTTCAACACAGCCAACCGAAAAAATATCTTGAAGAGGTGTTAGTAATTAAAGCTAAGTACAGTCGTTCTTCCATAACTGCGGTAATTGCTTCCAGAGCCAACTGCCGGTACAGAAATCTGCTGATAATCGTTTTCGATCTGATTATCCTGTTCCTTCAAATTGTTGTACAAGCAGAGCAAGAGTCCTGCGTCGATGTTTCGGCGCAACGCACATTACACGTAAAATTAAAGCTCTTATCTTCTTTTTCTGTTCTCTGAAGACCAAGAGAAGTTCAGGCTACGTTTAGTGCGGGTTGTGTCGAATTTTCGACGCAGGACCTGTGGCTCTGCTTGCACATAGTGTTAAAACCTCAGCGCCAAGGAGAGATTAACATCAAAATTGTCTGTTTGAAGTTAAATAGCTATTAATTATAATTTTTATTTATTTTTTTTTCAATTTATTGTTATTATTAGTTATTACAGTTTTTGTTTTTAACTTACAGAAAATTGCTGACAGTCTTGGTTATGACGATTTCAAACATTGCTCTCTGGATGGCAAGCATGTACCATCGCTTCTTAGAATATTAAAGAACCGCAATGAGAATAAACAAGTTGAGGAGTTCAATCCAGGTACTAAAATTAGTTTACACACTGTCATCTGAACTTTTCCTTCCTCATAACTTGGTTCATTTCAATTTTAGTGTATTTATATTTCATCTAATCTTGTAAAAATTTCCTGAGAATATTTGATATCAAACCGAAAGGTCTAAAATTCATCTCATCTATTTAAGGCTGGAATCCGTGGATGTATGAAGGGTCTGTTGCAAATTTCTGCTGCAGCGTTACAGAGAGTTGATTGCTGTGAAAAATATGGATTCATGAAGATTCAGATGGCTTTACCATGGAATTTCAATGTCATATTCTTGGCTTATTTGGAATTTTGCGCCATGCGCAACTGCATACCATGCAAGCAGCAGCACAGGGCATTGCACAGAATTAGCAAGAGCCAAAAAAAGCAACATAAACAAAAGTCTTCACTTTAGTGAAATTTTTGTGGAACGATACCAATTTTTTGTGAAAGATGAGTTACCGGTCGTGAGAAAATAAGGGAAGCAGGGCACATTTTGCATCCCTCTTACATCATATCGTTATTTTTGACTTCGTGAGTCTGTATTGACCCACAATGCTCCATGTCTACTCAAAAATTCTATTCTCTAAGGGCCACTTTCAAGACATTTGTGAAGTATGGATGTTAAACTGACTGCCAGTTATACCTAACAGACAGTTTAATAGGCAGTACTCTTTTACGACCGCTAGTCAACTGTCAGTCAGCACTTTACTAGCCGTTATGCATGATTACAGCGATTTAACCGGATTCAGCCAATCAGAGCCAACTGTCGATTGACCTTCGGAGCGCGGTCTGCCGACCAGAGATGGTAGTGCAGTGGACACCACCTAAAAGTAGCAATGGCGTCATGGCTGACTTGGCACTTCGGTAGCTCTCGGTTTTCATCGGCACTCGGTGTTCACTCTGATTGGTCCAAACGCCAGGACATACACTTGCTAAATTTTAACAAGCGGAAATTCTACCCTCTGTTTTAAGTGGCAGTTATGCGATGAACAGAGAGTCTTAATTTTGCAATCTGCCAACTAAACGATAACATTCACCTGCTACACATTTAACAGACATTCTTAAAAGCGGCCCTAATCTTAATTCCTTACTCCTCTCAATAATCTTTCATTTTGTTTTCTAGTGGAGTTTGTAAGAACAGCAGAAGGAATGGATTACTGTCAAAACGATGAAAGAAAAAAGTATGCAGCCAAAGTCTTCGGTGAAGACGATCCTATCTCCTTGGAAAAATTAACTGTCACGGTATGTAATTTTAATGTTTGTTATTCTAGAAGAGTATCTGTAGAAACATCGTGCCGAGCATCTAAACTTCATCAAAGATCATCGGGGTACGAGCGTCTCACAGGCGATTGCATATGATGAGTCTTGTGATTTGGTCTGCTAGGAATATTTAGTAATTTTAAATTCTGTGGAATATTCCTCAGTGATAATTTACGCTCTGAAGAGGGTATTAAAACCAGCTTTCTATTTTTCCTCTTAAAATCTGATAAACTAATATTTAAAACTGCTTGTTGCCATAGAAGTTTTGACAAAAATAATGACTTTATTGAATTGTTAAGGAAGACAAGCAGATTTAATCTTGTTCCTTCTGTCCCCTAACCCTTCGCACCTGTGCTCTATAATTCAAATTCTTTGAAAATTTGTATTCCTCCAAGGAAATCAGGTATTCCTCCAAGTACCGTCGACCCTATATACTCGCGGATCAAAAGTTTGAGGAAGAGTAAGAATTCCTTGCGACTGGAAAAAGGGGGGGAACACTTTGGCAATCGAGTTGCCGTTTTCTGCCTTCAATGTTGTCATAAACACTGCTTGAATGATTTTCATTTTTCATAAATTTTCGTCGATTTTTTTGGTTGAACAGGATTAGCGAATCGGACTTTGTTATTCGCAGATTTTAGTATCCACGGTCGGCTTTATAGTCTGCTCGCTCTAACTGGAGACCTGGCGATTCAGGTAGATTTGCCGTCTGTGGCAACGTAGGAGTGCTCACCCTCGTCAGTCGGCCGAAGTGACAGTGCTCTGACTCTCGAGCTATGACAACCTATTGAAGTCGCCCGCTCAGGTCTCAAGTTATAGCAAACTGACTGTTGAACCAATTACAGGGATACGAAGGGCCGACTTATTGCCTGTAGTAAAAGTGTGCAACAGCCCCATTTGTTAGTATTTTGATCTCAAGTTGTCAACATTTTTTGCTGCAGTGTGTGTTTTTTGCAGTGTTTCAATGTATGGCAAAAATTTATCCGAATTTTACATTGAGTTAAACGATGAATACCTTTAGAGTAGCTGGTTGGACTCTAAAAGTTTTGAGATTCAAAAAAGCAAAAAAAAAAGAATGAAAAAACATTAATAAAGAATGCATGCGTATGTGTAAAGGGTTCCAGCTCAAGCAGGTGCAACAGAAATGCATGAGCAAGGACATCTTTCTTTCACCTTTCAAATAAACTTTCAAAAATGACAGTCCTGTTTCTTTTTTAAATGAATTGAAAATTAACTTTAAAAAAATGCCATATTACTTTCTTAAAGAATTTTTTGATGCACCAATTTGATTTTTTGATTTTGTTATCTTCCTTCTTTCTTGTATAATTACATTCATTCATTTTGACTTGTACGATAGCTTTATGTATTAGGCTCAAAATGATTATCAAAATCAAATGATTATCAAATGATTATCAAACGATTGCTCAAAGGTTATTATTTTTATCTTTATTCTGTTGCACCTGCCTGAGCTGAACTTATACCCCCCCCCCCCCCCCCCCCCCCCCGTGTTTTTACTCATACGTACATTATTTTTTAATGTTTTTTTATTCTTTTTTTGGCTTTTTTGAGTATCAAAACTTTTGAGTCTGACCAACTCAATAGGTATTCATCGTTTAAATGTTGGCCATGATTTGTGTTTTGTTTGAGTAAAACGGTAAATTTGGATAATTTCTGCCACAAATGGCAACACTGGCTGTTCCCCTCTGGATTTTCTAGTTTGTCCTCTGAATTGCATTTTATTAATTCATGTTATTTTTATTTTCTATCCTCAGACGTCAGTCCCATTCCGTGGCTTACGAGTATTGCCAGAAGCGGAAGGATTCATTTTCAGATCAACTCTAACCCTTTCTGCCCCTAGCATTGCCGATCAGATCAAGGATTTGGCAGATTTGGGAGCAATCAAATCACCATTTCCTTCTTGGATAACCAAAGTCCCAAATTTGGGCAAGAACACTTTTGAAATCTCTCAGAAGGGATCATAGTTCTTAATTTTTATCGCTTTACTGAAACTGAGACTCTCAAGTTTTTCGCTCTTTAATATTTCAAACTTCAGCCCGTGTTGAAGTTTCTTGTAAAGATGTATTTTATGTAATCTGTGATTTATTAGGGGTGTGCGAATCCGCGTATTTTGAATCCGAATCCCGTCGGATTCGGATTCGAATTTTTTTTTTTTTCTTATACATTTATAATTTTTTCGTTTTTCTAACTTTTCTTTTCCTTCCATATGTTTTTTTTTCCTCTTCCCCTCTATACATTAGCGCCTGCTAAAACGACGGAAACTACTATCATCACGATTCGGTACGAATGCGGCGCCGGCGCGTCTTCCGAATATCGATGAACCTAAACGGGGATAACGGGCGGTAATCGATCAACACCAAAAGTGCGCGCGACCAGCGAAATAGAATAGTAAAGATAAATCAGAATACAAATATTTTCTTCTCATTTTTCATTACATCGTAAGAAAAATAAAAGCGCCGCACTTTAAAACAATTTTTTTCAAACTTTTACGGCGCGGATTCGGTTCGGATTCGGGAAAATTTGATTTTAAGTTTCGGATTCGGATTGAAAAAACTGGATTCGCACACCCCTATGATTTATATTTTTGTAATTCAATAGTTTATTCCTCCTGAGGGAAAGGGGCCTCATTCCTTTGTAGAAATAATCTTACAACTTTATTACTGTCTAGAAGAATATTAACTAAATGCAAACTTCATGATTTGATTATTTTTTATTCGTTTTTTTGGGAGGGGGGGGGAATTATAGATGTATATTTTTGTAATTTAATTATTGATGCCTCCTGGAGGAAAGGGGCCAATGTCCATTCCTTTGTTGAACGAATCTTACACATTTTTTCTTGTCTAGACAAAATTGACGAAATGCAAACTTCATAATTTGTTCATTTTTTATTCGTTTTTTGTTTGTTTTTTTGTTTTTTTGGAAAAATTATAGATGTATGTGTTTGTAATCTAATAGAGGATTTTAGTATTGGCGGCATGCAGCAATGAGCTTTCCAAACAAAGACAAACTGTCTCTCTTGCTCTCATGTAACCCCCATGTTCTGCTATCTCATTCTAATTTCAGAGATCGTATGTAGAGACATCTGTGAAATTTTTTGGCTGAAAAGAATTCCTCGAGGCATTTTAATGTGATTTTGACAATAATATGTCGTGAAACAAGGCCCTGTATACGAATTCCAAAACTAGAAAGAGATGGGTATACGTGGGGGTCACGGGAGAGTGAGTGAGATAGTTTGGAACGCTCCGCAAGTTTTGTCAGAACCGATTGCGACCGATGAGTGCATTGTTGTGTGGCTAATCGTTGACTTGGCACTGAAACCGTCTATTATTGATGCCTTCTGGGAGAAAGGTGCCTACGTCCATGCCTTTGTTGAACTTACTGTCAAACTTTTTTCTTGTTTAGAAAAATGTTATCTAGTACAAACTACATGATTTTTTCATCTTTGATCTGAGTTTTGGAAAAAAAAATATATATATAAATATATAGATAGTTAAAGGAATAATAGGTCTGTTGCAATTTTTTGCTATTTTAGTGAAGGGGGCCATTGGGGCTCTCGCCAACTTTCACTATGTGCAATTGAATTTTAATTTCTTCCATAAAAACCAGCACAAATGATGGGTGTACTACAAAATCACAAAATTCACTCATAGACTCACAAAATGACTTTAAAGTTTAAGGCTTATTGGCGGAGCTACGCAGTTACCATGACTTTCAAAAGAAAGTACCCTGGTCGAAATTCTTATTGTTAAATTTCTCCATTGTTTCCAATAAAAGTTTTAATCTGTCATGACCTACTCTGAAAGGGGTATTCTGATTAGTCTCTAAACATTTGAAAGTCGCCAAATTGTTTAAAGGTAGCCGAGATTTAAAAGAGTAAACATTTAGATCAGGGAACTTTCTTTTGAAAGTCATAGTACCGTGGGAAAAGCTTTTACAATTTGAGGCTTTTCTCCGTGTGTTTCCGTAAAGAGTGACAAATCATACAGGAATCCCTTGTGACACATGCTTAGCTTCGCCGTCATTGGAGATTCCTATCTAATTCGTCTCTCTCTCTATAGAAACACACAGAGGAAAGTCTCAAATTAGATAGGAATCCCCCATGATACCTGCGCAGCTCTGCCACAATATCTTTAATATCAAAGTCATTTTGTGAGTCTGTAAGTGAATTTTGTGACTTTTTTAGTTCATTCATCGTCATCTTTGTTTGTTTTCACGCAAGAATTAACCATTCAATTATTAAACATGTTAAAGTAATTCCATTTCATTAGCTTTGAATTACATGTGAATCATTTTTGTTGCCATTACTCGGAATTTGGAATTTTGCACATTCATAAGTTCAGTGTGTGTTCCTTCTATAGTTGTAAGCGTGTGCTCAGGGGAAGGGGGAAGGGAGAGGTTTGAAGGAGCTTGTGCCTTCAGACTGTAAGCTGTTAAGGTGATTCCTCAGCGACCTGTAGTGACATTCAAATCTGCTAGATTTCACCTCTGTTGCGTGCTCTCTGAAACTAAAGGTTTGTCGCCTCTGACCGTCATTTGCGAGAGGTACAGTCAATTTTAGAAAATGTTTGAATGTGGCATTCAAGATCAAATCTTAAGGAATATTTAGCTACCATTCTGAGGTTTTTAAGAACCATTTTTTAGGTCGGAAGTATTTTCAAGAAATTGTAAGTTTGAAGGTTCGCAATCTCTTGCCAATACTTTCGACCCGAAAAATTGGTTGTAGAAACCTCGTAATGGTATCTGAATGTTCCTTAAGGTGATTCTTCAGCGTTTCGTGCCGATTTCTGCCACCAGAGTGCCACCGTTCGATTAATGTCATATTACAGGCTGAAAGTAATTCATATTTAAGAAAACGGAGAGTCAGTTACTTGATAATCATCTGAAGAATGTCTCTGCAAAATGTCTCGTCAATAACTTCAAAAATAAGGCTGAAAGTACCATAAAATGAAATATCGCATTCTGATAAAAGAATCGCTCTGGTGGCAGATATTGACACTAAATGCTGAAGATCACCTTAAGATTTGATCTTGAATGCGACATTCATACAATCTCTAAAATTGACAGCAGCTCCTAATGACGGTCAAAGAGAGGAAAACCTTTAGCTTCAGAGAAGGCACAACAGTGGCGCAATACAGCGGATTTGAGTGTCACTACAGGCTGCTGAGGAATCACCCAAATGTAATTATTGTTAAGTTGTAGTTTGTCATATATTCTAATGAAATGTGCTTTTTGCCATTTCTCAATGATTTCTTTTAATTTTACAAAATGTGTTAAAAATTTTAAAAATCAATTTTTTAATTTTTTATGGTAAGTAAATTTTATTGGAAAATGCATCAGCTCTAGTTTTCATTCCCTTCAAAAATCAGCTATTATTCATCGGCCAGTAACATCTGTCTTGCTTCTTTTTCTGACTGCCTGAATTCTGTAAAACTTGAGTAGTTTCGTTGAACAGATCAAAACTAAACATTTGAGGACCAATATCATTCAAACTAAATTCATATTTAACTTATGGCACGCAATACTTTAAACAGAATAGAAAACTTTGGTTCATTTTAAAGTATTATTTTTGGCCCATCATCTTGAGAAATCCCCAAATATCCTAATTTAAAGCAATGTGAAAAACAGAGTGGCCTTATGGGAGTTTCTATTCTGATACCTAGTACTATGACTTTCAAAAGAAAGTAACCGGGTTGAAATTCTTTTTGTTAAGTTTTCCGTTGTTTTCTACAGAATTTACGGCGCGGATTCGGTTCGGATTCGGGAAAATTTGATTTTAAGTTTCGGATTCGGATTAAAAAACTGGATTCGCACACCCCTATGATTTATATTTTTGTAATTCAATATTTTATTCCTCCTGAGGGAAAGGGGCCTCTTTCCTTTGTAGAAATAATCTTACAACTTTATTACTGTCTAGAAGAATTTTAAACTAAATGCAAACTTCATGATTTGATTTTTTTTTATTCGTTTTTTTGGGGGGGGGGGGGAATTATAGATGTATATTTTTGAAATTTTAAATTATTGATGCCTCCTGGAGGAAAGGGGCCAATGTCCATTCCTTTGTTGAACGAATCTTACACATTTTTTCTTGTCTAGACAAAATTGACGAAATGCAAACTTCATAATTTGTTCATTTTTTATTCGTTTTTTGTTTGTTTTTTTTTTTTTTGGGAAAAAATTATAGATGTATGTGTTTGTAATCTAATAGAGGATTTTAGTATTGGCGGCATGCAGCAATGAGCTTTCCAAAAAAAGACAAACTGTCTCTCTTGCTCTCATGTAACCCCATGTTCTGCTATCTCATTCTAATTTCAGAGATCGTATGTAGAGACATCTGTGAAATTTTTTGGCTGAAAAGAATTCCTCGAGGCATTTTAATGTGATTTTGACAATAATATGTCGTGAAACAAGGCCCTGTATACGAATTCCAAAACTAGAAAGAGATGGGTATACGTGGGGGTCACGGGAGAGTGAGTGAGATAGTTTGGAACGCTCCGCAAGTTTTGTCAAACCGATTGCACCGAGGGGCATTTTTGTGTGGCTAATCGTTGACTTGGCACTGAAACCGTCTATTATTGATGCCTTCTGGGAGAAAGGTGCCTACGTCCATGCCTTTGTTGAACTTACTGTCAAACTTTTTTCTTGTTTAGAAAAATTTATCTAGTACAAACTACATGATTTTTTCATCTTTGATCTGAGTTTTGGAAAAAAAATATATATAAAATATATAGATAGTTAAAGAATAATAGGTCTGTTGAAATTTTTTTGCTATTTTAGTAAAGGGGGCCTTTGGGGCTCTCGCCAACTTTCACTATGTGCAATTGAATTTTAATTTCTTCCAAAAAAACCAGCACAAATGAGGGGTGTACTACAAAATCACAAAATTCACTCATAGACTCAAAAAATGACTTTAAAGTTTAAGGCTTATTGGCGGAGCTACGCAGTTACCATGACTTTCAAAAGAAAGTACCCTGGTCGAAATTTTTATTGTTAAATTTCTCCATTGTTTCCAATAAAAGTTTTAATCTGTCATGACCTACTCTGAAAGGGGTATTCTGATTAGTCTCTAAACATTTGAAAGTCGCCAAAATTTTTTTAAAAGGGAGCCGAGATTTAAAAGAGTAAACATTTAGATCAGGGGAAATTTCTTTTGAAAGTCATAGTACCGTGGGAAAAGCTTTTACAATTTGAGGCTTTTCTCCGTGTGTTTTCCCTAAAGAGTGACAAATCATACAGGAATCCCTTGTGACACATGCTTAGCTTCGCCGTCATTGGAGATTCCTATCTAATTCGTCTCTCTCTCTATAGAAAAACACAGAGGGAAAATCTCAAATTAGATAGGAATCCCCCATGATACCTGCGCAGCTCTGCCACAATATCTTTAATATCAAAATCATTTTGTGAGTCTGTAAGTGAATTTTGTGACTTTTTTAGTTCATTCATCGTCATCTTTGTTTGTTTTCACGCAAGAATTAACCATTCAATTAAACATGTGAATCATTTTTGTTGCCATTACTCGGAATTTGGAATTTTGCACATTCATAAGTTCAGTGTGTGTTCCTTCTATAGTTGTAAGCGTGTGCTCAGGGGAAGGGGGGAAAGGGGGAGGTTTGAAGGAGCTTGTGCCTTCAGACTGTAAGCTGTTAAGGTGATTCCTCAGCGACCTGTAGTGACATTCAAATCTGCTAGATTTCACCTCTGTTGCGTGCTCTCTGAAACTAAAGGTTTGTCGCCTCTGACCGTCATTTGCGAGAGGTACAGTCAATTTTAGAAAATGTTTGAATGTGGCATTCAAGATCAAATCTTAAGGAATATTTAGCTACCATTCTGAGGTTTTTAAGAACCATTTTTTAGGGCGGAAGTATTTTCAAGAAATTGTAAGTTTGAAGGTTCGCAATCTCTTGCCAATACTTTCGACCCGAAAAATTGGTTGTAGAAACCTCGTAATGGTATCTGAATGTTCCTTAAGGTGATTCTTCAGCGTTTCGTGCCGATTTCTGCCACCAGAGTGCCACCGTTCGATTAATGTCATATTACAGGCTGAAAGTAATTCATATTTAAGAAAACGGAGAGTCAGTTACTTGATAATCATCTGAAGAATGTCTCTGCAAAATGTCTCGTCAATAACTTCAAAAATAAGGCTGAAAGTACCATAAAATGAAATATCGCATTCTGATAAAAGAATCGCTCTGGTGGCAGATATTGACACTAAATGCTGAAGATCACCTTAAGATTTGATCTTGAATGCGACATTCATACAATCTCTAAAATTGACAGCAGCTCCTAATGACGGTCAAAGAGAGGAAAACCTTTAGCTTCAGAGAAGGCACAACAGTGGCGCAATACAGCGGATTTGAGTGTCACTACAGGCTGCTGAGGAATCACCCAAATGTAATTATTGTTAAGTTGTAGTTTGTCATATATTCTAATGAAATGTGCTTTTTGCCATTTCTCAATGATTTCTTTTAATTTTACAAAATGTGTTAAAAATTTTAAAAATCAATTTTTTAATTTTTTATGGTAAGTAAATTTTATTGGAAAATGCATCAGCTCTAGTTTTCATTCCCTTCAAAAATCAGCTATTATTCATCGGCCAGTAACATCTGTCTTGCTTCTTTTTCTGACTGCCTGAATTCTGTAAAACTTGAGTAGTTTCGTTGAACAGATCAAAACTAAACATTTGAGGACCAATATCATTCAAACTAAATTCATATTTAACTTATGGCACGCAATACTTTAAACAGAATAGAAAACTTTGGTTCATTTTAAAGTATTATTTTTGGCCCATCATCTTGAGAAATCCCCAACTATCCTAATTTAAAGCAATGTGAAAAACAGAGTGGCCTTATGGGAGTTTCTATTCTGATACCTAGTACTATGACTTTCAAAAGAAAGTAACCGGGTTGAAATTCTTTTTGTTAAGTTTTCCGTTGTTTTCTACAGAATTTTTGATGCTTCAAGATTTACTCTGAAAGGGGCATTCTCCTCAATCCTTGTACACTTGAAAGCCGCAAAATTGTTCAAAGGTTACTGAGATCTAAAAGGGTCAAAGTTTTGACCAGGGTACTGTCTTTTGCATGTCATAGTACACATATTATTCTGTGCTTATGGTGTAAGTTGAATTGATGAAAAAAATAAAATGGTTTTAGGTTGACAGGTTGACAATCGATGGAAATTTGTAGGATTTTTTGTCTTGAAATCTACTTTTTTTTATCCCTGCACCCACTAATCTTTGTTGCTAACTGTGCTCAGGAGAGTTAATTAATTTTTGTCCTCCGATTGTCTCAGAAAAAAATTTAACATGGCATTGAATTCTTCCCAAGCTTAGCTATTAGTGGTGAAATGGTCACTGCCCTAAAAGGCTATGCCAACATTTTTGAAGAGGGGAGGGCCAGAGACAATATATAATAGAGACCACCCATTACCTATCTTGCCCATCGTAACTACTTTTTATTTTGGGGGTCTCAACAAAACGCAGCAAACATTGACCATACATTAGCTGATGAGCGAAGGTGTCAAGGTTTTTGCCTAATGAGATCTAAGCAGCGAAGTTGTATCAGTCAACGTATGGTGTTCCCTATGTTTTTCTGTTGAGTCCCGGAAAAAAAGGGATGCACTGTGCGATCGGCTAGTGCGTGGTCTCTAATATGTATTGTCTCCGGGGAGGGCAAGGTTACAATTAAGCTGTCCTCGGAGGAGAAACGTCCAAAGATTACTTTTCTTTTTTGCTTGTTCACTCTGATTTTATAATATATCCTTGGGTAATTCATTTAAACCCCCCCCCCCCCCCCCCAGTGATTGACCTCTCTACATCAGTTGTTACTGTAAAAAAAACTGAATCGATTGCTCAGAAGCAGCCATTTGGATAGTAATCTGAAAATTTCTCTTTTTTGCCGAAATGTGTAATGATTTAAATGAATTCCCTTCAACCCCCCCCCCCCCTTGGGCAGGTCCAGGTATTTAGCCATAGTGCATCCTTCCCATTTGAACTTATGAGAAAAACAATTGATTCTTGAGGGAACCATTCATGGCTCCTTTACTAATCGATGGTTTCTCATACATTCAAATGGGGAGACTCCATAGTTGCCAGATTGCTGGAACCGTCTTTGCTCCCCCCCCCCCCACGAAAAGAAACATAATTTTTGCGCGGCAATTTTTAACGGAAGCGTGTGATAGATCGTATTCCGCAACAGCTACTTGACCGATGAACAATCTGTCTCAATGCCAGTGGCTGACTTTTCCCGAACTGACAGTCTAGTGTGCTTCGAGCTTGAACTTTTTTTCCGCGATCCTAACACTCACAGGCGGATAAATTGCAATGTTGTCATTCGTCGGATAGCCATCCGGTTTTTCCGATTTGATTTTATGTAAAATTTGGTAATTTTTACAGGGAATAAATATGGCAACGTAGGATAAATGGAGGGGTATGTAAAATGAGACAGATTTGATAACGACCGAGGAGCTTTGACTGGCTGTGATCAATCGGGGATTTAGATTTCTGGTTCAGTAATCTCTCAGATACTTCGCCCTCCCCTCCCATGCGTTACTTACTTAATTACTTTAAACCGATAAAAAAAAAAGAAGAAGAAGAAAAGTTGTTGAACAATAAGCTCAAGTGAACGATCCGCAATCTCATTCGATTTCAGTAGCTCAATTCGACCGGATCTTCCATTATCTCCGCCGCACGGGCACGGGAGCTATCGAGCGACTAAAAAGATTCTTGATTCTTTAAAAATCTGCGATTTGTTTCAGTAGTGACTACGGCTTGTCGTGATTTTATCTGTTGGAATAATGGCCCTTGTTACAAAGACGTTAAATCCTTGATTCGCGTGATCGCTGATAAGTGATAACTGAAATCCTGAGGAGAAACAGAGAAAGGGAAGGAATAAAATTATTAAAATTCGCCGGAGGAGTGGCGCGTGTGATGAAGCTGATTCCGAGCAGCAGAGAAAATCAAAGTCTCCGCGATCGCACAGGAAAGAGGAGGGCGAAAATTCTGTATACCCACATTTTGAGAAAGTCACTCTCATAAATAAAATATCTAAAAACAAAATAGATTGAGAGAGCGAGAAAGAGACGTGAGGGAGGGAAGAAGAGGGAAATTAATTGTGGAAAGAAAGAGAGCGCATGATCAGAAGTTGCGTTTGGCGTTTTTGTGAAGCATGAGCAGGATTTATGTGCGCAGAGAGGGGGAACAGTACCGGCCGATGATAATAGCGGGCGGGCTTAGTTTGGATTTGTGTGTGTTTATTTTATCATGGCTTGCGGTTCGGTGTGGTCAATTTTACATGTGTTTTGTTTTTATTATTTTTCGTCGTTTCATATTTCCAGTGCTTTGAGTGTTCCCGGAATATCGCCCGTCGTTAAATCCGTATCGCTCATCAATGAAACCTTCTACAATAGTAATAATATTCTCTATTTTAAAATGTTCGTCGAGATAGTGGGTAAACATTTCCACGATGGAATGGAGGTTAGAATCAGTCCCAGAGCTGGCAATTTCGGTAGTGAGTGTCAATTTCCAAATGAAAGTGATTTGAGTATCAATCACAATTTTACAAAAGTGTGGAGTAATAGTACGTTGGCTGTGATGAGTTTAAATATTAAGTACGAGCCTTCGTTTTTTAATTCTCCTGTGTTTATTTGTGTTAAATCGTCTTTGAGGACTAGTGTGAATAATTCAAATTTGTTTGATAGTGAAGTCATCAAGTGGATTCATCAGGGTGAAATTTTATTCAGAACTAATCACATATCGGTTCCAGAGCATCTGAATAGTTCAACATTTATAACTCACAATTTCAAGTAAGTTCACAAATATTTTGTCATTTACGCTTAGAAATTATCTCTTCTTTCCTAAACTTTTGTCGGAGGCAAGGCACATACGTACCTACTTGCCTTGATCGTGTAGACTTGGGTAGCCATTTGTGTACTCAGGGTTCAAAGGGTTTCTGTCTTCTTTTATCTTTCTCAGTGTAAGTCTCTACGCCTTGTATGAATTGCCGCTTATTCGTTTTGCACAGAGTGTAATATGGATGGGTTGGTTCCAACCAAAATTTAGTCGTGGTAACGCTGATTCTGTTTTTCTCCTTTGAAGTTTCAAGAGCTGGTGAAAGATAGCATGCTATGAAGATCTTAAAGTTGTTCGTCTAGCGCCAGGTCCTGTGCTCTTTGGCTTAGCTAGAGCTGCCGTTTTTGAGTAATAGGATTCAACAAGTAGTTATGTCACCATCTTTAAAGCATTGGTGTGAGGTTGGTCAGTAATGAGTCTGAACGCTTTGCTAACCAACAGGTCACTGTTGAGTTTCAATGCTTTGCGGAGGTCGGCTCCATTATCTGTCAAATCCTGATACTAGAAGTACAGCAGCAGCACTATTTTTGTAAATAGGTTTGAATTTTTAGACGTGAGAAAGGTGTTTCTTTCATGACATCCTGGAAAATCTCAACAATCTACTGGACACTCCTGTGAATTTTCAGTGACCTGTTGTGACAATCTCATCCGCTTATGAGAGACCATTGTCGTGCCGTCTCTAAAACCATAGCTTGACAGCCTTAGCCAGTCATTTATTCAGAGCCGAAGTCGTCTTTTTGAAAATGTTTGAATGTTGCGTGCGAGAGTAAATTCTCAAGAAGGTTTTGGATACCATTTCAAGCAATTTCTTTCCCTTAATCATGACTCAAAACATTGATCGAAGAAGCTCAAAATGGTATCAAGATGTACCCGAGTTGCTCTTAAACACAACGTTTAAACATTTTCAAAAAGTTGATACTTCAATCCCGCGAATGATAGTCTAAAGGCAGAAAAGGTATGGTTTTAGAGAGTGCACAACTGTGATCTCAAACCAGCAGATGAGAATGTCACGACAGGTTGCTCAGGTTTCACCTTAAAGAGAGTATTTGAATCAGGGTCAACACTGGTCCTCGGCTGAAATCTTTGCCATAACCAAGGTAAATACCTAGTCCAACTGTCTTGCCTTCATCTCTGACTGCAGACTGAAGCTAGGTTAAGAGGTAGAGCAGACACATTTTGAGTAATGGGATTATCAAAAAGACTTATCGATGAATGGCTGGATGGCAGAGCGTTTTGACTCATTTTTAATCAACTGCCTGCAGTTGCGTTCGTGGACTTGGGTACTGACTTCTATCTATTTAAATCCTGATCCTTGATTGCATATTAGCTTTTATCAATTTTGCCAAACACTAGTGAGGCAGAGCAATGTAATGCATAGCCGGATCCAGGAAATCGCCCTTTAAATTGTCCTCCTCCCTTTAAACATGTCTGTCAGGAAAGGACGTAAACAGGGGCTAAAGTCATGTGATGGCAGTCAGGGTGGTCCAATGGCTGGAGAAAGAAAGAAAAATTCCTGTATCCGTGTATGATGAATGCTGCAGCGTCACTGTGTCTGTAATTTTTGGAAGAAGAGAAAAAAAAAGAAATTGTATCGAGTGATTTAAGGTTGTAGAGCAGATGCATTTTGAGTATCGAGTTCTGACAAGTAGCGGTGCGTGTTCCCGAACTGCATCAAAGCGAAGCGGCGAGCAGTTGATTAGCAACGAGTCAAAATCCTGCGCAGACCAAGTGCTCACTGATGCGTTTTGATGCGGCTCGGTAGCAGGCAACGCTACTTGTCTGAACCCGAAACTCAAAATGCGTCTGCTCTAGCTATGCATGAAAAGTTGCACTTGAATGAATTTTGAAATCCAGATTAAGCTCTGCAATCAATAAAATGCTCTTGCATTTACAGCTTAATGTATATTCATTGGTTTGATCCTATTGTAAAATGTTGCCATAACTTACTTGGTTCCTAATATTTAGTATCTGAGTGTAATACGTTAAGTTCAGTAGAGTGCAGGAAAGGCAAGGTGCTTATGGATTTGACTGGTATAGCTTGTCCAAGAAATGATGAGACTTGACAAATCTACGGCTTTCATGGAAACATTAGCTTCAAACTGGTAAGCGCGCAACCTGATTGGTCAGGAGCAGGAAGCAGCTAACGTTTTCATACAAACTGTACAGTTATCAAGTCCAATCATTCTTGGGACAGACTATACCATTGATTAGCTAAAAACAATTCGAGGTGCATTGCTAAGCTAGTGGTTAGCTAGAGACTAGTCTCCGTGCCAACTAAACTACTTTTTAAAATATCTTATTGTACTCTTTCGCGCTCAGTCCACGCCATTTGTTGAATAAAAAAAGCATATCATCTCTCTCTCTCTCTCTCTCTCTCCCTCTCCCATTTAAATATGTGCGTTAGAACAGGATGGAGATAGGGGCTAAAGTCACAGGATGGCCCCCTTTAGAGAGAGAGAGGGGGGGGACTAATTCCTGTATCTGCCCTTGGTTGCCAGCAGAGTTGGGCAAAAAATTGGCAACGCAATAAAATCAGATAAGGGTCATTCCAGTTTAAGTTCTTACCCGTCACATTTTGAAATTATTTCTTTCTTTTTAAAACTTGAAAGTGTAACTTTTCAGCACAGAAAAGAGTGATACTTGTCTGACATATCATCCTTCCCATTACTTAATCATGCAAAAATCATCGTTTGAGAATAAAAAAAAAGTCATTTTCAATTGTGACAGGCGGGAAAGTCAACCTGAAATGACTCATTTTTTGACAGATTATCTGGTCAACTGACCGAACCTCCTCGTAGGTGAATGTGATGCTGTCAGATCTCACACATCGAGTCTTTGAGATCAACGACCAGATAGAGTTGGCATAGTGGAAGCGATGTATCTTCCATGTAAATCTATGGAAAAGAATCGATTTTCAGGTGGTTTAAGTAGTAGCATCTCTGAAAAATCGATACTTTTGCTTAGGTTCAAATGGGAAGAATACTATTCAATCGATTGTTCTGTAGCCGCCGCGTCATGCGCCACCGCACCTGCACAAGACCAACGGCCGGATAGAGTTGGCAACTTTGGTTTCGGACCCTTGGTAGACCTGTAAAAGTGTTAACGTCCATTTTTATTTGGGCTCCAGAAAATTCACAATTTAAGCTAATAGAGGCTAGATAGAGTTAAATTCAATCACCGGCGGATCCTGGAATTTTTCCATTTCCCTCTTTCCTCATTAGAATACATGTGTTAGAAAAGGACATATTATCAGGGACAGTCGCGTGATTTTTGCCCCCTCGTCTATCCTTCTCTAACACATGCGTTCTAATGGGAAAAGAGAGAGAAGGAAAAATTATTGGATCAGCTATTATAGTGTTCGACATCCGTCTCCAATCGCCTCCTCTGTGTGCGTAGGCTGCAGGCATAGGCAGTGTAGGCCCTATGCCAAAACCTCTCTCTTTCGTATAACATCGCACAGTGGATTCCGAAACATGGAATTTCCCGGACATGATTTTACGAATAAAAATCAAGATTATATGAACAACATGCTACGAGATAATTTAAAAATGTGTTAAATCATACATTTCAGAGCATATATTTAGACTAAAAAATGCTTAATTTCTCTCTCAATAAAATGTTTTTTTTTTTTTTTTTTTTTTTTTTTTTTTTTTCTAAAGAAAGAAGAAAAAAACAACAACTTTGTGTGTCCAGAAAAATCCATTTTTCGGCCTAGTGTGCGTCGCAGCAAGCTCCGCGTTTCCAACTTCAGACTATGTAGTTTGTAGGCATCAATCGTAACGCTAAGTTTTTAGTTTTCTCCATTACTGAAGCATGCTATCTGGCAACGTCGCATTTTGTCCATTTGAACCCATGCGAAAGGTCGAATTCAATGGTCGTTGCCGCTCCCCGAGGTAGTTTGATATTGTTCGTTGGTTTAAGTGAACCGAACGCAACGTTGCTAAATTGCACGCTACACCACTGGTGAGAATGCTCCGTGAAAACTCGGATACTGTTCTCCAGAACAAGTGTCCACCGGGTCCACCCGTTATGGGCCTTTCTTACGAAGAACTTCTATATCTCATCTCATCAACGAAGTTTGGGGGATGGTTAGGTCCTAAAATTTTTCAAAGAACTTCTTTGTCCTCCAGAATCTCTCGTTTGACCGGTGCGCATTTTTTCTGCACCTGTGCAAGAAGAAAAAATTTAAATGCAAACAGATGAATATCATCTGTGACGGACGGACATTTTTTGGGAGATGGTTTTTTGGGTTCCTGGGGACATCAAATGCCAAGAAATGAAGCTAACTCAATTTTCAAATTTTTCATGATTACAATACTTTCTCTACCCTATGGGGAGTGAGAAAGTAAAAAATAAAAAAACAGAAAAAAACTGTTTGGTAGCGCTGATAAAACCTTTGGTAAAAAAAGGACATGTATAGCCAAATACTTCAGTAAAACCAATCAAAGGTTTTGTACTTATACGCCCGATTAAATAGATTTTGCTGGGTAAACCAAAGATTTATTTGTCACAACTGAAGTCTTTTGCTGGGTCATTTTATCTCTACCAAAGGTTTTGTAGACAGCGCCACCGAAGTGTTTTTTTTCCTGTTTTTTGTTTTCTTTCTGTGTGCTCCCTTAGGATTTGTTAAAAATACTAGCATCCGCGAGACCGCAACAGTTCGCGCGCACGTCTTTTTGTTTCCATCCGGTCCTGTCAAAATCAATCGACGTGATTCTCCATCAAACTTGAAAGCTGCGATTTTTTTTTCCCCTTTTTTTTTCACTCAAGTCTGTTTATTTTGTTTTTCGTCCATTTTTCTGCCTCTCTATAAACACAGCGACCTAGACAGGTGCCCCCATCCTTCCCCTCTCCCCCCTCCCCCTCGACCCCCCCATCACCCTCGACCCCCCCCCCTCTTTCTCCCCTCGACCCTTGCCAAAGCGTCTCGTCCAGTCAGCCATGCTTCTTTGTTCCAAATTCGCACTCATTGTTCTTTTCACATTTCATCCAACCAACAATGAAACGCTCATATCAGCACACTTTTGTTAGTTTCTGTTACAGCTATTCTCTCTCCCCCATTCAAAGCGTACCACTTACTTTTTCACCTATTTAGTCAAATATTTATTCATTATACCGCTTCAATGATTCTAAAAACCGGCACCGACTTAATCTTCTTGATAAAAAAAAAAAAAAAAAAAAAAAACCTGTACGATTGCAACTGATTTGAAACGAGTACTTATAGTTTAGTTAATACCGTGAGCAGTTTCCGTTCACTTCGTTTGAATATCTTTTTTTGAATTCGTGATAGTATTGAGCGAAGTGTTTCTTGTACACTCTTAATTCAAAGTTTATTTCTTAAGTGCCCCTTCAACTAGATTCTTCAGAATTCTGACAATCTGACTATTAGACTGTTGTTTAGATAAAATTCATCACTCGTTCGGGCTCTGCCCTCTCCTCATTTTTCCTGCTTCTTCATTTCCTCTCATTTGAACCCATAAGTTAGAAAAGGACAGAGATAGGGGCTGAAGTCACGTGATGGCCCCCTCTGCTATCCTTCTCCAACACATGTGTTCAAATGACTAGAGAGAGAGAAAGACAAAGTCTTGTGTATCCTCACATGCTCTTCACACCCTCTTCTTTTCTTCCTCGTCCCACCCCCTTCCTTCTGACTCAGAATACATTTATCAATGGATTATGGGAGTAAAACCTCATTAAAATCCATCTTTTACGAATACTTGTAATTTTTTTTTTTTTTTTTGCAATATGGCGTCAGCTGTGTTAGCGCCTAGCGGTATCCTTCGATAGATTTCTAAATTCACCTTGAACATTAAGATCTTCATTTGGATGCCGAGATCTCTTTAGCGTAGTTGACCGAGTTGACGTTTAGATGTTTTAGTTATTCTCATTGCCGCCGCTGGATCCATTTATGATCACTGATTCTTCCACTTTTGATACTTTTTCACCGCCTGTAACTCAGTGGCGAGGCGTGCAATTTGGCAACGTTCCTTTTCCCTATATATAAACACATTAGAAAAGTCGAAATGTCTGGTCATCGCCGATGACTGAAGCGTTCGACTTTTTTGGTGAATTTAAATGGAGGCAGTGCATTGTTGCCAAATTTCACGCCTCGTCACTGCTGTAAGATGACCATCCTAGACAATCCTTTCAACAAAAACGATAATGGGGCTGTCGCACACTTTTGCTACAAGCGATTCAAGGGTCGAGAACTTTTTTGAAAATGGCCTCAATGCACCATATAGGCGGCATGACATAAGTAAAGGCAGTTGCGCCTGCGAAACGTCATTAAGACAACAGAGCGGCACTTACATCAGTCCAAGCAAAGTGAATGGACAAATTTGTGTAATGTGTGTTGCCTACACTACAATCCGCTGACGTGACTGCATTTTATTTTGTCGCTGATACTTCCTATACTACTGGCGTAGAGCGTGGATTTCTCGTAAGTTTGACTTGTGAGTAGACAAACACTGAGGGTTCCAGAGGTCATTCTCTGGAAAGTTTTTAAAGTAAAAGCGCTTAGAGCTGCAAATTGAAGAGTTCTATTCGCGCCGATGAAGCTTTGTGTGTTTGACCGAGTTGACTTGAAACTGCAATAGATCTGTTGCTAACTTTTCCTATAGTTCTGGTTCTAGCACTCTAGTTCTATTTTATGTTACAGACCCATTCTTAAAGTTAACAGGCACTGCGCTAACATGGCTGCTTTCAACGTATTGTTGATACTGTTTCATATAGGTTCAGATGGGAGAAGATCAAGGCACAAATTTAATTGGCGGATCCAGCCCTCGCAAAGGGGGGGGGGCGAACTTGAGATTTCCTATCTAATTTGTGACATATCTCTGTGTTTCCGTAGAGAAAGTGACATAATAGACAGGAATCTCCCATGATACCTGCGTTGAACCGCCATCACGATCTTGCCGTTTTAACAGTTGTGTGAGTTTATTACTGAATTTGACTTTTTTAGTTATTTTCGTGATTTTCGCTGGTCTCTACATCAAATTATAGTCTATTTATTTGCTCATAGCAAAAGTTTGCAAGAGCCTTATTGTGTAATATTTTGGTCGATTGGCGGCATCGTCGGTAAATTGAAATGTGTCATTAAATATTTAAAAAAAAATAGGATAAAAAAATAAAAAGCTTTGTGGAAGACCGACTTCATCGGCGGATCCAGCAATCCGGCAACTGCATATTCTCCCATTTGTATGTTTGATAAACAATCGATTATTAAAGAGGCCATAGCTGTCCGTGACTAATCGATTAGTTCTCACGCAACCAAATGGGAAGGATGCACTGTTGCCAAATTGCTGGATGTGCCAATGCCGGTTATCGTTGGTCGCGAGTCGTCCGCACAGTGGCGTCGCGTGCCATCTGGCAACAATGCAACTGCTCCATTCGAACTCATCAAATATATCGAATTTTCCTTGTGCACTGTGCACCCCCTGAATTCGATATTTTACATGAGTTTAAATGGATAGAATACATTGTTGCCAAATTGCACACGACGCCACTGCGTCCGCACCACCGCACACCGATTCGACCCCAGTGTAGGCCTGTGCGATGCCCAGTTTTGTGCATCGAAGTTCGATGTCCAATAAACATCGGAATTTTATCGATGCATCGAAACAAATCTTAACAACTAAGAAACGAGAAACCACCGAAAATCATGACACTTTTTTATGCTTTTGAGATGCTTTAAGAGGACAAAATGACAGTTCGTGATGATTCGTTCTCAGTCGAATTAATCGGTAATTAACGAGTTTCTATGCATAGAGTGACATGAACATTTGCATCGAATCCATTCGATAGCAGGAAAACATCGAAACTACGATCGATGCATCGAACATCGCATCCAACATCCAACCCCAGTGTGCGACGCCCGGTCGGCCGCCGCGCCGCGCCACGCTCATCAACTTGTCAAAATCATCCGAGATTTTGCTTTGACATGCCATACCTATACGTTACGTCAAAATATGACTGCGGTGGTGGTGGAGGGGGGAGGGAGGGAGGATTGCCGATCCTACCGTGGATGGGGGGGGGGGGTTACAGGAGAGGTGAGAAAACTCTCCGACGTTGGCATTGTTTGGTCGCGAACGCATCATACATCCGATGACCGCACCGCACCGGTGCGGTGCCGGTGTATTGCGCGGTGTGCTATGACTGCCATGACACATACCGAGCGCGGCGCGGCGCGACTGGCGGCCGATCCGAGGCCGAGAACCGCGCGCTGTGAGTCTCGCATTCATATCGCGTCTTGTCGTCGTGTCGCGACTCGCGAAACGCGTCAAGTTATAAGTCACACTCGCGCCTCGCGGGCGTAGTTAGCACTTCCAGCTGACAATAAGTTCAACGTCTTGTGTCTTTGCGCCAGCGATCGATGCTCTGAGACCCCACTGTGTGACGCTATCCTACATCCGATTCCTATATTATGACCGACGCGCGACGACGACGCAGTGGAACCAAGGCTGCTGTTTTGCGTGTATAGACTGTTTTAGTAGAGCGATATATCGTATCGATTGCCGTCCGAGGGCCTCTGGTTCCAAACGAACTCTGATTCAATGCGTTTTCCCCTTAAGCGGATTTTTGAACGGAAATTTAGGGTATTAAATCAAACAATTAATGCGACCTTTTTGCGATCATGAATTCTACGTCCTCGGAAAGGCTTAATTTTGCCTGGTTCCACCCGTATAACTGCCAAAATCAACAAGATATTACAGATTAAACGATGCGTTTGGAGGTTGGAAATACCCAAATCACAGAATAATACAATCAGAACGGAAACTCTGTCGGATTTTGAAGCAAATTCATTTCGCGTCCGCCATGTTGGGATATAGGTAGTCTTCGACAATTTCTGAGAAATTGAGTGAAGTCGGTTCGATCTCAATCAATCCAATCTCAATCAATCTCAATCAATCTCAACCTCGATCAATTAATCGACCGATGGTCAATTAATTGACTGATGGTCAATTAATTGACCGACCGTCAATTAATTGACTGATGGTCAATTAATTGACTGATGGTCAATTAATTGACTGATGGTCAATTAATTGACTGATGGTCAATTAATTGACCGACCGTCAATTAATTGACTGATGGTCAATTAATTGACCGACCGTCAATTAATTGACTGATGGTCAATTAATTGACTGATGGTCAATTAATTGACCGACCGTCAATTAATTGACCGACCGTCAATTAATTGACCGACCGTCAATTAATTGACCGACCGTCAATTAATTGACTCATGGTCAATTAATTGACTGATGGTCAATTAATTGACCGACCGTCAATTAATTGACTGATGGTCAATTAATTGACCGACCGTCAATTAATTGACTGATGGTCAATTAATTGACTGATGGTCAATTAATTGACCGACCGTCAATTAATTGACCGACCGTCAATTAATTGACCGACCGTCAATTAATTGACTGATGGTCAATTAATTGACTGATGGTCAATTAATTGACCGACCGTCAATTAATTGACTGACGGTCAATTAATTGACTGATGGTCAATTAATTGACCGACCGTCAATTAATTGACCGACCGTCAATTAATTGACCGACCGTCAATTAATTGACTGATGGTCAATTAATTGACCGACCGTCAATTAATTGACCGACCGTCAATTAATTGACCGACCGTCAATTAATTGACCGACCGTCAATTAATTGACCGATGGTCAATTAATTGACCGACCGTCAATTAATTGACTGATGGTCAATTAATTGACTGATGGTCAATTAATTGACCGACCGTCAATTAATTGACCGACCGTCAATTAATTGACTGATGGTCAATTAATTGACTGATGGTCAATTAATTGACTGACGGTCAATTAATTGACTGATGGTCAATTAATTGACTGATGGTCAATTAATTGACTGATGGTCAATTAATTGACCGACCGTCAATTAATTGACCGACCGTCAATTAATTGACCGACCGTCAATTAATTGACCGACCGTCAATTAATTGACCGACCGTCAATTAATTGACCGACCGTCAATTAATTGACCGACCGTCAATTAATTGACCATCGCTCAATTAATTGAGATATCGTCAATTAATTGAGATATACTCAATTATTTGAGAAATCGGTAACGCACAACATTCCTCATCATTTGCATGTTTGTCGTTCCAGCTCAAGTCTTGACCTGTCTCGTCGCACGCCGCGTCGGCCGTCGCGTCTCCGCCCCCTCTACTGCAACACCTATACAGGGTGTGTAATAAAAAAGGATCAGGGGCGAATATTTCGGAAGGAGCTTCGATTTTCGAAAAACGCTCAAATACGTTTTCGCATAATTGGAGGGGGACATCTTTTTGGGGGGTTTTCACTTTCGGCGCCCCGAAGGGGGGCCGGGGGCGGGGGGCACCACCCTCCTAAATTGCATATTTCAAATGGGACCCCACATTATTATTACAGATTTGGAAAGCATTTAAAATTCTAAGATTTTTAACGCAAACCGCATGTCAATATCGATTTTCATCTTCGATACATCGAACTTCAAAGTTCGATATCGACCAATATTCAAAAAATCAGAACTTCTCCAAAAAAGGTCGGATTTTTAAAAACTAAGTGCGTAAAGTACTTTCCAGAACGAGCACTTTTCAAATAAAAATACACCTTTTGCATAAAATTTACATTGTTGCCATTTTGGAGCCCCGGAATATTTATCAAAATCATCGAACATTTTTAATTCGATCTTTTCTTGAAAAACGACCCAAATTCAAAATATTGGCTCCGAAATGGTCCGATGAGGGTTAACGTATGCTAAAATACGCTAATAAATTGTCAAAAGACTCAGAAAAGCCTAAAAAAATGATGTGATCAAATTCTGAAATTGAGCCAAAAATTTGTTGTTTTAATTAATGAAACGAGACTTTTAAGAGCTTTTAAGCGTATTTCAGCACACATTACCCGTTATTGGATAATTTTGGAGCTTATAATTTAAACTTGGATCGTTTCTCAAGAAAAAAACGAATTAAAAATGTTCGATAATTTTGACGAATATTTCGGGGCCCCAAAATGGCAACAGTGTAAATTTTATGCAAAAGGTGTATTTTTATTTGAAAAGTACTCGTTCTGGAAAGTACTTTAGCCACTTAGTTTTTAAAAATCCGACCTTTTATGGAGAAGTTCTGATTTTTCGAATATTGGTCGATATCGAACTTTGAAGTTCGATGTATCGAAGATGAAAATCGATATTGACATGCGGTTTGCGTTAAAAATCTTAGAATTTTAAATGCTTTCCAAATCTGTAATAAAAATGTGGGGTCCCATTTGAAATATGCAATTTAGGGGGGTGGTGCCCCCCGCCCCCGGCCCCCCCTTTGGGGGGTGCAGAAAGTGGACCCCCCCCCCCCCCCAAAGATGCCCTTCTCCAAATAAGCGAAAACGTGTTTGAGCGTTTTTCGAAAATCGAAGCGGTTTCCGAAATAATAGCCCCTGATCCTTTTTTGTTACACACCCTGTATTTCTGTCCATGCTGTTCTCACCATCGGACTTACAGATAACAGACCCCAAACGAATTTGCGCTATGGTGCGCGTCTTGTAAACACTCACCCTTCCTTCCCCTCCTCTTTCCTCTTCCACTTGCCTCTCTCGTGCGCATTGCTTGTCCCGCTTGCTCGCTCGAGTTGAGGTTTTGATCTTGGAATATTTTCGGCAGGAGTTTCATCTTTCATTTCATGCCTTGTGCCGCTCTTCTACCAACCCGGCTTTCTGCTATGCCACCCTCTGCCCTCTCCCCTGCAGCTTAGTGCTCATTGTATATTGTTTATGATTATTTTTTTACAGTGGGTCCAGGTCCACCCTTTGCTTTATTCATTCCCATATCACCGCTTTTGCCTCTGCTTGCACTCTTAACCAGTGATCAGTTTTTTCTTTGCCTCTCCATGTAGCTACTTGATCGCCTTATCCTCCTTCTTTAAAGCTGAATTTTGAGTCTGTTGAAGGGAAACTCAACATCAAAACTCGCGCACGCCCGCTTCGGGTTCTTACATAGTGGTATGGACCTGAGATCATGTAAATATTTAATCATTATGGCGATCAAGAAATTTTAAAAGGCGAAGTAAAGTGTCAAGTTGGTCACAATCATAACTGGTCTCGTCTCTGGTTTGGAAAAATAGGAGAAAAAGTTTCAAGAAGTTGGATTAGTGAATTTTTTCTACTGAAAAAAGATAAAATCGAGGAGAATCTTGTTAGAAACTTTAGACACCCAGGGACGGATTTGGAGGGGTGCAAAAAGGGCATCTGCCCACATCGGCAATATTTAGTCTGTGATAGTAAAAAAGGGGGGAAGGAAAAGAAGGGAAAGAAGAAGAAAATTAAAAGGAAAAAAACTCAGCCCCAAAATTTCTACGGTGAAATAAAATGTCAAATAAAATAAAACTTACAAACATTCGCCCCCCCCCCCCCCAAACGAGACACGACGAGCGCGGAAGCTGCTTCAGCCTCCAATTAAAAGCCATAAAGCAATGCGAAAGACAGAGACACAAGGGCGTGTCCAGAAAAAAATCCAGACGGGGGGGGGGCATCATTTAGCGCGTGAATATCACATTTTTCACATTCAGGCAATCTATTACATTTTCCCTCTTACTTTGACGTTTTTTGGGGACTGCATCTCTACTCCTTCCCGGTATGTGCCCTTGCAGATAGAGATATGTCCGCCATTTTGAGAAACTTCAAATTGAATCCGAAAAACTGTTTCCATTGGCTCTTATTACGGCAGTTTCCATTCTGATTGTTTTATTTTAAGCTTTAATTTATGAATAGTCCTTCGAGTTATCTGTATTACATCAAAATAAAATAAATAAATTGTGTATTTTGAAATTTTTTTTCGAAGTCAATTACCTGTCCATTTTCATCCTAAAAGTTTCTTACACGCGTATTTTTTTAGATTTTTATGCATCATAGTGCATCTGGGTCTCGATTGGTTTCGTTCGGGGGGGGCGGAGAAAATAGATCATTTTGGAGTTGGTTTTCCTACATACAAAGGCGAGAATTGCATCTAAGAACACTCAAATTTTCAACATTTCTGGGGAAGGGGTTAATCCCCCATTAGCACATTGATAAACGGTGAGGAGCGGCGACTTCAAGATAGCTCCCAGAGGCGGCAAAAGGGTAAATCCGGGTCACTACTGAGGACATTAGAATAACTACGAGGATTGAACAAATCTCGTTTGCTTTTATTGACTATTTGAACCAAATGTTTTACTGAAAAAAAAAAGAAAAAAAAACTCTCGAGAATGACTCGTTTGAACTCTCTTGTTTGTGTGTTCTCACGCCAAGAAAGGAATTAACCAGAAATAATTTACTGTTGAAGGTTTAGTGTAAATTTTTCAAACATTGACTCTTTTTGAAGATACGTTGAAAAACTCTATCGAATCTACTTTAGGGATAAGGATAACCGAGCTCTTCTCTGCCTCCTTTTTTAACTACCCATATCTCACATTTGGCAAGTAAATTTTCTCCAAAGCATCAACATTATTTATTTTAAAAATTTGCCTCTTTTTTAATTCCTACACCACTGTTCATGGGCACCGGGATAAGGAGGGGGTAAACCTCTCACCCGCCCAGACTTTAGGACACTCAAAACTTCACGATATTAACTGAAATGAGACATTTAAGGAATTAGGTATTGCCTTGATGTAAATTTCATTTTTACTTAAAACATAAAAGTTCTTGAAACTTCCAAGGACTCTTCTTCTCTAACCAGATTTTTTTTTTAGGGAATTAAAAAGTCGATATTAAATGGCAACTTCAGGGCCGTAACTATACCGTAGGGCAGTCGCGGCAATGCCCCCCCCCCCCAGGCTTGGGGCCCCCAACGATATTCTTTTTTCCATTCTTGTATGGGTTTTCCACCCTCATAGTTATACGAATATTTTATCAATAAGTTGGATTAATTCATTCATTACGATGGACGGTCACTTGTTTCTTGTTTTATCATGAATTTTTCAGTCCGGCCTTTGCGCCGATCGAACAGCTTTAAGTTTTCGGCACTATTTGACTACGTTTTAAGTACCGGTTCAGCGTGATGTTACCGTACGCATTTTATTTTTTGTCTTTCCGCCGGATTTTTGCTTCTGGTTATTTAAAAATGGATTTCTCCAATCAGTGCAGTGACTGCAGTATCCAGTGTTGCCAAGGTAGATGGAGAACAGATACCTACGAACCAAGGTTATAGATTATACAGGTATGTTCAATGCTCATCTGACTTCACGCCACGAACTCAGTGGCGCGCAGTTCGAAATCACTGCAGTCAAGATGGCCGACAAAAGCAGAAAACACAACGACTCACTTGGGCGACTTCGAGAGTATCGCCCGAAGTTGCCTGGGCGAGTCGGCCTATTTTTTTGCTTTTGTCGGCCATCTTGGCTGCCGTGATTTTGCACTGCACGCCACTGAATTTGTGGCGCGAAGTCAGATGAGCATATCTGATAATCTATAACCTTGGGCTCTTATTGGTTCGCCAAAAAAGCGCTTGCGCCGCCATTTTTCTTACCGCGGAATTCAAAACTGAGATTTAGCACGGCAGTGGAAGTGGCGGTGAACGTAAACCTATTAACCTAACCTCCATCACAAAATTAAGATTAGTACACAAAGAAAAATAATTCGGTAAAATTTGATCACAGAAGTGTTTGGTTGCAGGAAACCGACATTTTCGGTCTCGAGTACCGAATTGTTCATTAGTACGACCGAAGTTCATTGGTAGTACCAAAGAACTTCAGTAGGGGCGGAATTTAAGTTTAATTACCGAAGTCTTCGGACCTTCGGTACTTCCGATAAAGTATTCGGTTCTCAGGACCAAAAATTTCGGTTTCCTACAACGGAACACTTCGGTGACCAAAAATTTTCCGAATTATTTTCCTCTTTGCGGAACGAATTTCCCATGTTAATTTCAATAAGGCCTAAAACAGTTTTGCACCACGATTACAGCCAACCAGAGGCTTGCCCGCGTTTTCGATCTCTTATCTGCGTTGACCACGCACGCAGGCCTTCCATTCAATTGTGACTCTTGTTTACTCTTTGCTTGGTGACTTGGTCTTTCAATTTTTTCACCCCGAAACTGTCGCAACTCCACTCACACCTCACGCTTAGCGCTTACCCCTTTCTCGACTTCTTTCTGATCTCCTCATGTACGCCTCAAACCTCCATTAGTGAGTGGGGAAAATGTAATTTAGTAAACTGGGCCCAATAAATGTACGGTACAGACGGTCCTTGTTCTATAACGTTAGGTGCAGTGCAGCCCTAACAAATCAGAAGCGAGGATTCGCTACTTGGGGTCAAGAACAACGGACCGTCCGTACCGTACATTTATTGGGCCCTGGACACTCAAGGTTTTACAAGAATACGGCCGAATCTAACCTACAAACAACAAAACCAATTTCCGACAGCTGATTGCTTTAGGCGATTTATTATTACACTGAAGCCATGCTCTACTAATTTATTTTTAGTAATTTCGAGGACGTAACAAGCACAAGCATAATCGTGCGAAAAATTGCTCTGATTTTTATAGGTTTATCAGCCGATGTATTAGCGGCTAAGACGGAAAATTCAAAAATCCTAAAAAGAGAAAAAAGAATAGAAAAAAGAGCGGTCAAATTTAGCGAGTCTAGGTCCAGAAAGTTCTTAATTATTTGTAAGAAGTTGAATAAATGTGTTCAATTTGTGATTTTCCCGATTTGCTTGGATTGCAAGCGAAAAAGGGAATAAGGGTCATCAACTCATCAAAGATCTCGATGGTCAAATTTTTCTTGGGACCAAACGCATGAGAAGCAACAGAAAAAATTATCAGTTCTTTTCAGAAAGAAATATCAGAAGACAGCAATATTTCATTTACGAATATCTCGAGCTGTACTGAACCGATTTCAATAAAATTTTCGCTGGTTGGAACCAAATTCAGGCCTGTGTATAACTTGCGGTGAGTGCAAGTGTTTGGTTAGTACATGCTATGTAACACCCCCCCCCCCAAATCCATTTGCTTTTTGAAGAGTGGTGAAGCGTGCGATGATAGGAAGGGAGCTTGTAGGCATAAACGACAAGCTTCGCCAGGATGTCAAAAACATCAAGGATTGGGGGGGGGGGGGCTATTGGAAAATGATGGCATTTTATCTTCTCTTTTTTTACTTGGCCATATTTAAAACCATAAAACAAATATTATGTTTTAGATATCTATGCAAGCCTACACAACACCCTAGGATTTTATCTCCATATCACAGATTTAAATTGACGAAATGCAACGTTGCTACATCGCACGTTTCGCTAAATTAGTTCCGAACCAACCAATCTCCCAAACTTGAATATTAGGAGCAACAAATTGAACTTCTTTTTTAAATATGTATGTATACTGTCTGTCCTTCCATGCAATTTTTCTCCTTCATTACTATATTGATTTTGTTTCATAAGTCCAATTTCATCTTAGGCGCCCCCGCGGCGAGGCTTTTGCGTGTAATCCGGTAACGTTTCTATTTGACAAGTTTAAGAAAATTGTAGGCGAGTATACGATGGTAAATCGAATTATATGTTTTGAATGTGTTTAAATAGACCAAATGCAACGTTGCCACATTGATTACGCTCTTTGTGACAAGAGTGATAAGTTGAAGGCCGCATTTAAGTATTCTGATGTAGAGGATTCCTCCTAAAGGTGATTTGGGGGGGGGGACTTTATGTAACACTGTTGTCATTTTTGAAGGTGGTGTTTCTTTATTTTTCCTAAATTGTAAGAGTGGAATAGCGATTTTTATGGGTAACATATTTAGGATGAACAGGACGAATAAAGGGAAAGGAAAAAAAAAAAAATAAAAAAAGTAAATGCGACATTCCATAAAATGTTTGCAAAAAGCTCATCTAAAAACGTAATTTTTTTTTCTTATCTTCGGGGGGGGGGGGGGATCCTTCCTTGAGATACAGCATTCGGAAGGGCGAGAAATTCTATGCCTTCTTGCGCAAATCGTCGGAGATCGTTATTGTTTTCCGTTTCCGATGTAATAAACGCCAATGTTCGATTTAAACCCATTTTCATCAAAATATCACTCCTATTTTAAAGAGTCAGCATTTTCAAAGCGACGAATTTAAAATACTATAATAAGCAAGTACTTTTCCGAAATAAATACGGGTTCGCCAAAAATTTAATCTACATTTCCCTCTCATCTATTATTTAATGGAAGTCGTCCATCGCAGTTTTTGAGGTTGCCTTCGCCTGAGAGGCAAACATTTTAAAAATAGGCGCTAAAACCAAACGTTTACTATTGAGCCATTATTTTTGTTACGGACGTTACATTTTCACTCTTCTAATTGGTATATAACACAATCTGTGTAAAATTATGGTGAACTGTTTAGGGGAAGTTATAAAACTAGATGGTTACTACCTCTCTGTCAATTTTCGTAGCAAAATATTGGTTCATTTTTCAGTTACGTTAAAAAATGAAGTGTTACGGACGTTACAAAAAAGGCACCCAGTTTCCATGGACCTAATTTCGGTTGCTCTTTTTAAAAGCAATTCTAGTTTTTTTCCAATTCTATTTGAACTGAGTCATTCTTCATACCATCTATTTTTAAGAATCATTTTTGTCTAAAAAAATTTTCCTATGATTTTTTCGAGTTATTGCTCTTTTTTGGTGTTACGGACGTTACACGGCATCTGTTACGGACGTTACTAGGTAACAATGATTGGACAATAGATATGTTTTTACCCATTTTATCTTTACTCAGAGCTGCTTATTCCTGTTAAATGGCCAGGATTTTATTTTATCTTCAATAGATATGTAAAAATATGCCAAAAACTTTTTTATTTTTTCAATTTAAGTCTAAATCTGAAATTAGTTTATTAAAAATGAAAAAATTTACCGCCCTCCATCTTATACTCAGATTTTCATCTAAATTACAAAAATAAATTATGTAGTGACAAGAAAGGTTGAAAATAACCAACATGCAGCATAAGGAAGAAAAGATAAACTTTATTAGGAACAATAAACTAAATTATTTTGAACAAAATCAAAAACTTAAAATTACGAGGGTGGATTTTAAAGTAAGTTTACCTATTTTTTTTTTCTCAGAAACTATTAATGTTAGAAAAAAAACAAACCCAGCGTTGGAACGTACGTACTCTCAGCTTTTTAATGAGCTCCAGTTTTTCAAATTTGGCCTACGCGTTGCGGAGATATCGTGGATTTTCCACACCCATCTCTCCTTCAAACGTGCCCACCTTTTTAGCCTCACAGAAAACATGAATTTTAGACTTTGAAAAAGTAAAATAGAGCTATTATTTTATTGAAAAAAGTCATAACACTGTTGTGAGGCATCTCACATCATTTTTTGACATAGTTACCCGCTAGATTCTTGAATTTTTCATAAAAAAAAAAAAAAAAAAAAAAAAAAAAAAGCAGGGAAAATTCCAACACGCAGGTGTTGGAAAAGCGTGCCACTAAAGTCTGAACAGCTTTAATGCTTTTGCTAGCAATGATAATTCATCAAAGAGGAACCACGTGACATGGAGCTGATCTCGAGAAAATTGAGTCCAAAGTTGAAGAGCTAGCATTTAAACAAAAAACTCGAAATTACTTACGTTTTGATTTCATTCAACTACCGTGTTATGTTTTTGCATTTCAACACCGGAAAAGTGGAATTTTCTATGCAGGAAAGGTACCTACTTAATTTTTAGCGTTTAAAGTGACTTGGTTCCTTTCTTCTTTTTGTTTGGCATAATCACGAAAACCGAATCTCTAAGAGAAACCAAACGGCAGAGTTGGTTTACACTGTTGATATTATAAAATCCGTTAATCCGGACTTAAGTCCGTTCCCAATTCTATAAAAGGAACCAAGTCGGAGTTGGTTCCTTACGTGACTCGGATTAAGGTTTAAGAAAAAGGAACCGAGTTCTCATTTAATTTCATCATATGGACAATGACTTCAATGAGGCTCACCAGCTCACTTTTACCTGGAATTTTGACGGGAAATAGTTGTCATTAGAAGAAGCATTTATTGCTTCGAGATTCAGTATTGCTAGGTCTATCAATCAAAAACTCAATTTTATCATAAATGTCGTTCAGTTCTTTTGTGACAAGTGCTGTCCAATTGAGCTTCTTTGGTGAGAAATGATGAAAAAAATAAAAGATCAGATGTATCTAAAAGGAGATGAGTCAAAGGCGTTGTTTTATTGTGTTTGTTTTTTGTTTTTTGTTTTCAAAACTTTGGAGGGCTCTAGCTCAGAAGAGAAACATTTGCAGCACATATTCATGTAAGAAAATAAAGCCTTATATAGGTATATGTTGACCCCAAAAATACACTCCATAAGTTTGGCACTTAAGTTTTGCAACACCCTATATTCTTGATATTTTGCTCGCCGCCACCCTTCACAGAACACAACATCTTGTCCATGCAAATTTTTAAAATCACAGTTTGATTGTAGAGATATTTTCTTCCCCCCCCCCTTTCAACGAAAAAGGGGAAAATGGATCGCCTGTCTTTGATGTTCGTCGTATGCGCGTGCACAGATTGTTCGGCTTTACGACTGCCATTTTGGCTTTCTTTATAATGCGTTTTGTGGGTTTATTAATGGATTTTATGACTATTTGATGCCGCCAATGTAATTTTCAGGCGATTTCACATAAAAATCAAAACTCTATAGCGCTGTAGCAAAAGTTTGCAACAAACCCATTGAAAGCTGAAAAGAGAAAATTATTTGATATGGCTCGATCTTTTTTACCCACATAAAGTATAGACAATAGATATTTCTAAATCCCTCCACCTTTTAAACGGCTTGTTCAGGGATCAAAAATGAGGTTGCGTTCTTTTGAAGTCAAAGAGTGTCATTTTTGGAAAAGCCGTGATTCTAAATAATAAACAGTTTTTTTTTTCTTCTTTTTTCCGTTTTAGGTGCTGTCAGCACTTATTGCGATTGTCACGATGTAGATATGTAATATACATAAATGGAACACTTGCAAATTCATGAAAAAATAATCCTTTAATATACAGAACTAACCATTTCAGGTGCCCTTTACACGTCAAGCATTCTAGGGGTATAGATTAGTAGGTGTGGAGGTTTAAGACGTTTGATGATTTTAATTCCCCCTCCCCCATTTATTTTCTTGAAAAGTATCGAAAGTTTACAGTTAAAACTAAGCCATTACTCATTATAACGCATTGTAATATTATTTTTTTTTTTTGTTGCCGTCGGTCGATATCATTTTTCGTGTTGGAAAAGCAAAGTTCCATATGGACCTATAATTTCCAAAATTTGAAGAAGCTTCCAGTAAAAAATACTGTACACGCGAGAAACTTTTTAGGATCGGTAAATAAGTTATTCCAGAGTCAATTCCATAGCCGCAGCGAGGAGGCTGTCCAGGGGTGGAAGACACGTGACAGCCCCTCTGACTTTTTAGAGCTATTAATGCGAATTTTACCCCCCTCTCTTTGTTCTGGATTTTAAAAACCTTTTTTTCAACAAAACGCCCAAAATTTCCTCAAAAATCGCTTGATTGCATAGACGCTCATAAAGGGGTTTTCAATTTGCCGATCCCCTAGAATTTCAAATGTTTCTAATGACCAAGACCTGTTAAGTGTGACGTCATGAAAAAAATTGATTCCAAAAAAAGGCTCCGCCTCACTCGCGCTCTCGTGGGTTTTCCCATATGAAACACGATCCAAATTTTCAAATACAAGTGCTAGTAAACAACATGTTCTTTGCACCAGTTATGTTTATCACACCATTGGGTTCCACGTCCCTTATAAAAATTTCCGATTGTTTCAATGAATTTTCCGATAGGATATATATTCCCGCGCTTTTTTTCCCATAGGAATAATCGAAATTCCATAGAGACAATCGGAATTCGTGTAGATTCAAGCGCGCTGACTATAGCAACGATAGGTCTCATGATTGAAATAAGGCGAAATCATCTATGGTTCTATTCTTACAGTTTTAACAGCCACTTTTTTCTCAGTGATAAAATATGAGCCCGCTACCACAAACTTTTTGAAACATCGCGCATCAATGCACAATCACAGTTATATCGAAGAAAGTCCTATGTTTTGTCCTTGTCACACTCACAGTTTCTTATGAGCACAAAATTCTAGGATATAGGCGACGACATGTGTGATGCCTCGAACAATAGCTTCGATACGAAGAGAAGTTGGAATGATTGAGTGTCATGGCGGTGATACTCCCATAAGAGACCGTGAGTAAGACGAGGACAAAATGTAGAACAACTTTCGCTGTAACTGTGATTGTAAATTAGCTTGTGATCTGTTAGGAATTATGCTAGAGTGAAAAGATACTTTAAAATACGTGGAATCTAACGGTGCAATAAAATTTGAGAAAACTGTTCTTTAACTAGCATGAATTTGCGTTCGAAAATTTGGATCTGATTTCTTATAGGTAAATCAACGAGAGTGAGAGATAGAGCATTTGTTTGGAACCAATTCTGATCGTGACGTCATCACTAAACAGCCTACTTTAGGATATGAATGAGTCCCTCTCTTTTCTATACCCCCCCCCCCCCCTTCATCAATACCTCGCCGTCACTTCTTTTCGAAACCCTCGTCAAATAGATTTTGACACATTTATTGCGGTCGGGCCCGACCGCTTAATGCACCGTGAAGAAATCTTGTGACCGATGGAGCCCAAAGGCGAGGGGCAAAGAGGGTTCCTGCGGGAGATGTTTCCACCCCCCTCCTGCCTTGGAATTTTGACTCATAGGTTGGCACAAATGACTTAGGTTGCTGGACCTGTATGGAAATCTCGTTCAAAGGAATTCGACTTTGACGCTTAATAACTTATTGAAATTAACAGGAATACCAAAACTTTTACAATTTTAAGAAAATAGACGCCGAGACCTCCTGGATTTTAGCAATAAATTAATGATTAATGAAACCAGTTCTAAGAAAACTCGTTTTTAATTTTTCAAACCTTTCCCGCCAAGGTTTTGCCATAAGCAAGGCATTGGACTTATATATTAGATATGAAAATGAAAACAAAAAGCGTACCGTATATATACGGCACGCTTAAAAAAAAAAAAATCGTAAAATTCTTTCCACATACTCCTGAACCAGGTGTTGACGCAAGCTGTTAATCCAGCTTCAATTCATGATGGTAGCTCTTTCCTTACTGACCGAAAGTTTGAAGATCGAAACAGATTGGATCATTTTCTCAATAGTAGAGTAGTCTATTCAGTAAACAACATGCACTCAGATATTATTGAGATGTCTGATCCGGAGATAAGCGCATCGCCTGCCGAAACTCGCAGTCTTCTGTAGCGCGTGAAAAGGTGGGCACATTTGAGGGAAAGACGGATGGGGAAAATCCACGATATCTCCGCAACGCATTGGCAAAAATTTGAAAAACTAAAGCTCGTTAGAAAGCTGAAAGTACGTACGTTTCAACATTGGTTTTGTTTTTTTTTCTAGCATTGATATTTTCTGAGAAAAAAAATAGGTAAACTTACTTTAAAATCCACCCTCGTAAAGTAACGGCCCCAATAAACCCTGTATAAAAATAAACATAAAATAATAACACAATTTGAGAATCTTGAAGTGGTAATTGAATTTTTACTTAAATTACACTTCTGAGGAGCATCCCAGGTGGTAAAATTTCTCTTCCAGAAGTACCTACCAGTCATAATAATCTGAAATCAAAATAAATACCTGTCAAACTAAATGTTTTGTTTGAGATGCAAGTAAAAATGCAAAATTATTGACAAAAAATGTGATAATAAATGTAATAAACCTAACCTAACCTAACCTTTGCTTCTTGAAGGCGCACAGTTGCATTTCAGTTATGGAATAATAAGTAAAACAATGGTTATAACGTCCGTAACTGATAAAATTAGGTACAAGGTAATGAATGTAACGTCCGTAACGTTACGGACGTTACAAAATGTAATGTGTAATAAAATGATCCCTAAGATATCTGTGAAAAAAGTGATCCACCTGGCATGACATAAACATAATGAGTGTTTCTTTCACCAAAAATTAATTTAATATACCTACTCAAAAGGAAAATACACTGATTTTTGTTACTTTCCTGTTACGGACGTTACATTTAGAAGCAAGTTGGAATAATAATTAAAATATAGTTTAAAACTTACCTATTTTCTTAGCTGTTAAAGGAAGATGTTATTAATGATCTAACCTCACTCCTACAATGTGTTTGAAGTTTGGATGATGCAATAATTAGTACAAAACAGTAATGTCAACTTGACTCTAAAATCACTAGAGCAAACACTGCACCAAAAAAAGCTGAAAAACTAGTGAAAAAAAATAAAATTGAGTGAAACAACTTAGTTTCATAAAATTGAAGATATAACTCAATGGAGAGAATAATTTTTTTTCAGTTAGAATATACTTTTTTTTTTTGAAAATGTCCCCTTTTAAAATAATGGCTCTATTTCAAAACTTCTTTGTCTACAAGTAACTTACTTTACAGTTTTTACAGAATTTTCAACTCCTAAGGGGGTTTTAGTGTTTTTTTTTTTTTTTTTTTTTTCTCCTTCTGAATTTTTAAAAAAGTGTTTTGATTTTTGAGAATGAACCAAGATAGAACGTTGACCTTGATCGGATCTCGACAGTAAAATAAAATAATAATAAAAAAAATTAATCCGGAGTTTGCGCTGAAATGCTCAGTTTTGAGCACCTTTTCGTAACGATCGGAACAAGATGTAAGTTACTTGAAAATCATAAGTTTGGGCTAATCCTCCCCCCCCCCTACAAAATACGCCAATAAAAATTTTGGGAACGCTTAAAACTAGCTCTCATACGGAAGAGTTGGGCAACCAAATAATGAGAGTTAATGAAATGACTCCGGCAACACTGAAAACTGGATCTGCTACCTGAGCTGAGGAAAAGAAAACACACGGAAGGTATAGGTCAATTGTAGAATTATTCGTAGATTAATTCGATTGATTCGGCGTTGCCTGACTCACCGAATAATTTCCGAATAATTTTTGCCCTACGCTGTCAGACAAACGGTATGAATATCGGGCCATAGGTGGACCAAGGCGGTAATAAAGGGACTGTAATAAACAAAATTTTGCGCAGTCTTCGAGGGGATTTTTGGAAAAGTGATGCGGGCTTTCAATGACAAATTCGACGTTAACCCCCCCCCCCCTCTCCTTTTGGGCTTTAGCCTTCTTTATATATTTCTAGATCCGCCACTGAACCCTTGGTCCGGTTTTTTTTGTTTTTTGTTTTGTTTTTGTTTGTTTTTTTAGTTTTTTTTTGTTTTTTTGTTTTTGTTTGTTTGTTTGTTTTTTTTTTTCTGCAACCGTTCAAAAATATAACGGGGGGGGGGAGGAGCAGGGCTCTTTCTAAACATAGAGTATTGTGATGACAAAATTACCCCTGTTCCGGTTTTTTTTTTTTTTTTTTTTTTTTTTTTTTATCTGCAACCGTTTAAAAATATGAAAGGGGGGGGGGGAGGACTCTTTCTAAACATAGTGTATTGTGATGACAAACCGCTGTACCGGGTTTTTTTTTTGTTTTTGTTTTTTTTGTTTTATTTATCTGCAACCGTTCAAAAATATAAACGGGGGGGACTCTTTCCAAACATAGTGTATTGTGATGACAAATTACCCCTGCTCCGGTTTTTTTTTTTTTTTTTTTTTTTTTTTTATCTGCAACCATTAAAAAATATAAAAGGGGAGGGGAGGACTCTTCCTAAACACAGTGCATTGTGATGACAAATTACATCAATATTACCTACTACATAATAGTTTTACTTATGTGGTAATTCTGACGATTTCTGTTGTTCAAACGAACGAGTTTCGAAAATATTAAAAAAAAGTTCATTGAAATCGGTTGAGTATACATATGTCTCGAGATATTGCAAATGAAAATATTTGCGTTTAATTGAGCTTTGTCGTAGCTCTTAGACTTGCCTTTTTAAGCGGCCGATGCGATGGTCAAGAAAGACAAACAAAATAAAACCTCCTCGACGGAAGAACCGAGAAACAAGGGTAATTCATAGTAGGAAGATAGAAGAGAGTCAAAACGACTTTCATAATCAAAGGGGCGAGGCTCGTGTATGAGTGTGATTGTGAGAATAACCGTACGACAAACTGCAGTGAACTCAGTGAACACGGATGTGACACAAGCATGGGCACTGGGCAGTCTAATGGGGTGAATACTTGAGTGGGAAATGGCCGGCTGCGGTGATGGTGCGCGAGTGATGGGTGAGATAAGAGAAAGAAAGAGGAAAAGAGACAGAGACGAGTGTCGAAAAATGACGGAGCACGCTGTGGCGGGTGAGGTGAAGTAACGCACGGCGCATCGAGCGTCGAGAAGAAACCTAGACAACCACGACGCAAAAATGAACTCGTTCAACAACAACACTATTTGTAAGCATGATCACGCTGATCAGAAATTGTTCAGGTGTAGGGAAAAATACTCGATTATTTGACGATATCTCAATTAATTGACTATATCTCAATTAATTGACGAGATCTCAATTAATTGACGGTATCTCAATTAATTGACGGTCGGTCAATTAATTGACCATCAGTCAATTAATTGACGGTCGGTCAATTAATTGACGGTCGGTCAATTAATTGACGGTCGGTCAATTAATTGACGGTCGGTCAATTAATTGACGGTCGGTCAATTAATTGACCATCAGTCAATTAATTGACCATCAGTCAATTAATTGACCGTCAGTCAATTAATTGACCATCAGTCAATTAATTGACCATCAGTCAATTAATTGACCATCAGTCAATTAGTTGACGGTCGGTCAATTAATTGACCATCAGTCAATTAATTGACCATCAGTCAATTAATTGACGGTCGGTCAATTAATTGACCATCAGTCAATTAATTGACGGTCGGTCAATTAATTGACCATCAGTCAATTAATTGACGGTCGGTCAATTAATTGACCATCAGTCAATTAATTGACGGTCGGTCAATTAATTGACCATCAGTCAATTAATTGACCATCAGTCAATTAATTGACGGTCGGTCAATTAATTGACCATCAGTCAATTAATTGACGGTCGGTCAATTAATTGACGGTCGGTCAATTAATTGACCATCGGTCAATTAATTGACCATCAGTCAATTAATTGACCATCAGTCAATTAATTGACGGTCGGTCAATTAATTGACCATCAGTCAATTAATTGACGGTCGGTCAATTAATTGACCATCAGTCAATTAATTGACGGTCGGTCAATTAATTGACCATCAGTCAATTAATTGACCATCAGTCAATTAATTGACGATCGGTCGATTAATTGACGGTCGGTCGATTTCTTAAATAATTGGGTGGTTTTCGATCAATCTCAATCAATCTCAATCAATCTCAATTCACGATAATTGTCAAAGTCTAGATATAGGATGTTTACATCTGGATTCGCGCGCGAAAAAAAAGAATGTAGGACGTGATCCGCGAAATTTTCATTCTGAAATGCCAATAGAATAAAAGTGAGGCCGGAAACTTAAGATTTCTTTCCAGAATTTACAGAAATAAATGAGTTTCAACACAAATCACACACGTCCGCCATGTTGGGATATAGGACCACAGCGTTGCCTATTGGTGCCGTTAAATTCCAAACTTGCTTCCATTGGCTCTTATGGGAGTTTCCGGCCCAAATGTTATTGTTGGTGTTGTGGAATTGCCGGGATTTCGGGCGATTCTAACCTTCGAATGCAACATTTAATCTGTAATATCTTATTGATTTCGGCACTTTTAGTCAAGGAACCAGGCATAATCAAGCATTCTCGAGGACGTAGAATTCATAATCGCAAAAAGGTCGCATTAATTGTTTGATTTAATACCCTAAATTTTCGTTCAAAAGTTCGCTTATGGGGAAATTACATTGAACCAGATAGTTTGTTTGGAACCAGAGGCCCTCGGACGTCAATCGATACGATATATCGCTCTACTAAAACAGTCTATTGAAACGCATTTTCCAATCCAACTCACTTGAATTTTTTTTGAATTTCCCGCCTATGAAAACACACTGAATAACATCAGTGGCGGGCACTTTGGCGATGTTGAATTTTGTTTACAGCTCTGCAGCAGTGTTTTAGTAAAAGTTTGCAACGGATCCATTTGAAAAGCAAACCTTGGCGTTTAGTGTCGATTTCTGCCACCGGAGCGCTATCGTTCGATCAATGTCAAATTACATGCCAAAAGTGATTTATATTTCCAGAAAACGCAAAGTCAAGTGGTGGGTAATCATCTAGAGAATGTCTATGCGAAAAAGTAGCGTTGAAGGGGGGGGGGTCTCCAGAAGGTCTGGAGCCCACCCCGACACCGAAATTGCCCTTGAAAAAATAATTTTTTGCGTTTTCAGAGAAATTTTACTAAAATAATGTTTACCTTTGGACCCCCCTGACAATTTTTGGACCCCCCACATTCCATACCCCCTCCCCCCTCTCGATAAAATTCTGACCACGTTACTGCTTCAAAACATGATGTTTTAAATACTTAGTCAATAACTTACATCGAAGGGAGCTGAAAGGACTATTATAGTTTCCTGGGCTTACTTAATGGAGCTGTTGCAAACTTTTGCTACAGGCTTATTAATAGTTGATTCTGGGGTAAAACCCTGTAAAAATAACGATTAGCGCACTAAAAAATCACGAAATCCACTCCTAAACTCACATAATGCCTTTAAACGCGAGACCTTAATGGCGGATGGGGCCGCGGTTTGCATTGGGTTTCCCTATCTTCAATCAGCGCCATCTACAGGAGGTAGTCTCGCAACACCACACAAGAAGAAGAAGAAGCACACAATTGCCATAAGAAAACCGCGGCCTCGGCCGCCATTACGGTCTCGCGTTTAAAAGCATTTTGTGAGTTTATGAGTGGATTTCGTGATTTTTTAGTGCGCTAATCGTTATTTTTACAGGGTTTTACCCCATTATCAACTATTAATAAGCCTGTAGCAAAAGTTTGCAACAGCTCCATTGTATACAAATGTTATTAAGAGACACGCATTTTTTCATTTTCCATAACATTACTTGTATTTTTGTTATTACTTACAATTAGAGGCATTGGCGGATCCGGGGAAGGGGAGAGAGGCACGTACCCCTTTCCCCCCAGAAGTCTCAAGTTTTGCCTTTTTTTCAACAGCAAATAGCCCTCTTGTAGCAACTCTTCAAATTTAAAAATTCATGGGCGCCCCCCTCAGAAAAAATGGCTTGATCTCTATGCTCCCTGCTTCTCTATGCTATAGACGGTTTTAGTGCTAAGTCAACGGTTAGCCAACAACCACAACAAAGCATTCATCGGTCGCAATCGGTTGTGATAAAACTCGCGTAGCGTTCCAAACTATCTCACTCACTCTCCCGTGACCCCCATGTATATCCATCTCTTTCTAGTATCGAAATTCGTATACAGGGCCTTGTTTTACGACATATTATTATCAAAATCCCATTAAAATGCCTCGAAGAATTCATTTCTGCCATAAAATTTCACAAAATAAGTCTCTATGTACGATTTTCGAAATTAGAGTGAGATGGCAGTACGTAGGGGTCACGTGAGAGCGAGAGAGACAAACCGGCTTTGTTTGGAACGCTCATCACCGGCAGTCGCCATTACTAAAACCCTCTATAGAGAGTTAAGCGAAGTTGCCTGTGCGAGAAGTGAGTTTTAGACTTTTTTTATGATCTCGTCGTCATTTTCGCGTCAGTACTTTACATCAGCATAGTTAGTCCATTTGCACAAAACAAAACCTTGTAAGAGCACGATTGATCTATTATAAGTATCGCTACTCTAGCATATAGGTTCGGTTCATACGTAGGCAGAGCTGCCGATTTGCGTAGATTTAATGACATTTTGAAATTCACCGAAGAATCCACCGGTTGAGAAAAGATTACAGAGTTTAGTTCAGAGTATGACTGTAACGCACGAAAATACTCTGATCTGCAATCTTTTCTCAATAGGTGGAAACGCCGTTAATTAACTATAATATACCGGTTGAGAAAAGATAAAAGACGCTAGTATTTTTGAGCATTACAGACATACTCTGAACTAAACTCTGTAATCTTTTCTCAACCGGTGAAATCTTCGGTGAATTTCAAAATGTCACTAAATCTACGCAAATCGGCAGCTCTGTACGTAGGAGAAAAACGGTAATTGAATGTTCAAACGCTGCCTTTGGTGAGCCCTGACCAAGTGACCACAGTAGGATTCTAGAATTTTCATCCACGTTGGCGTTGGCATTAACTCTAATTGGCTGGCAGCCTTTTATAGAACTCGTAAAAAAGAACCGCGTCTTGGGTGGCTGTTTCATGGAAGTAATTGAAAAAATGCCAAGTTATACAGTAGGTTTAGGATATGCGTAACGCAGCTGTAGAATTAGGTTCAACCTGAGTTAGATGTCCGTTGGACTTTTTTGAAGGCATGATACATCTTTATTTATGAAGTGAGTTCGCGTCTGCATGGATTCAAGATTATTAGGATGATACGCACATTGTTAGCTCGATATAATATGTTATTTCGAAATTACTATGACCAGTGGCGAAGCGTGAAATTTGGCAACTATGTATTTTCTTTTTTTAAATTCACCAAAAAAGTCGAACACTTCAGTTATCTGCGATGACCAGGGATTTTGACCTTTCTAATGTGTTTAAATGGGAAAAAGGACGTTGCCAAATCGCACACCTCGCCACTGAGTACTGACTATGACCTTCCAAAGAAAGTCCTCTCATCGAAATGGTCCTGAATAATGCTGCGTCCATTATTTTTCAAAAAGTTTTAGATTTTTTAAGGTATACTTTCAAGTGGCAACTTTCTGTTAGACTCCGAAATATCTGAAAGCTGCAAACATTTTTAAAACTGGTCGAGAAATTGAAAGAATGACAATTTCTACGATACTTTCTTTTGAATGGCTTAGCACCAGTGGCGAATCCACGGGGGCAGGGGGGGAACGCCCCCCCCCCCCAGAAGCCTCAAATGTTGCCTTTTTTCTATAGAAAATAGCCCTAAATTGCTTCCACCAACGCTTCAAATTTCAAAATTTCACAGGCGTGCTCCCCCCCCCCCCCAGAAAAACTTTCTGGATCCGCCACTGCATAGTACATACAAGTTGTGTATCATCATAATGAGATGCAGTATTGCAGTGGTGTCCCGTGGAATTTGGCAACACTGCATGTCGTCGATTTAAACCCTCACAAAATATCGATCTGCAGGATTGCATGCGCACCTCCAAAAATTCGACCTTTTTCATGCGTTATGGAGAAAATTCAGCGTTGCCAGGCTGCATGCGACGCCACTGATAACATGGCACCCGATTAAGAGGAACCAAAATCTGAAAAAAATTCAATTAAGTTTAATCATAACTCTGTTTGGATAAAGATGGCAAATCAATATTAACGTCTTCAATAACCTATGTCCTTTCTTTGTGACACTCGCACCTTAGTTCCTTAATATCTGGCGCTTTTGATGTAGAAACCGCAGTGGCGCGGCGTAACGTGCAATTTGGCAACGTTGCAGTTCGTTCATTTGAATCCTTGAAAAATATCGAAGTATTGGGTGTTCGGTGAATACCTTCGCATGCGACCTTTCACGTGGGTTCAAATGGGCACGATTCAACGTCGTCAAATTGCACGCTACGCCACTGATAGAAACCTTCAAAATACGAATGGCCCAAAAAATCCGAAAAGCTGTACCAGAGTGCGTCGCAACTATACACGGCAGCGCGTCGGTGACTCCTGTGGTATTACATAATGGCTTTTCGTCTCGTGTGATTGTAGATCTAAGTGAATCCACGTTGCCAGTTCAACCTGATTCCTCGCAAAATTCACACATAATTAGCGCCACTATAGTCACTGTTCGAAATTTCGCACGTCTCTACTGCGCATGGGCGGACTCAGAGACTTCGCAACCATGAATTCATCCCATTTGAATGTACGAGAAACAATCGATTCTTGAGGGGGCCATGGCCCTTTTGCTAATCGATTGATTCTCTAGTATTCAAAGGGAATAATACACAGTTGCCAGATTGCTGGATCCGCCTTTACTATCGCGCTATTTGAAGAAATACAAATAATTAACGCTTAGCGCTAAAAACATTGGAACGTGGAGTCAGCGTACTTTGGTCGGAGGTAAAAAAAAAAAAAAAAAGAGGCAAATTATCAGTCTAAAAAAAGTCTAAAATCATCGTTTTCGACCTTCTAAGCTCAATTTTAAACTTTCCTCTGACATTTCGAGCTTTAAATTACTTGTCAAAAGTGTTCGGTATGATGAAAGTTGGGCTTGAAAGTTCATAAATGAGAAATTGAGGAGACATTTTCTCTCTGGTTTTTGGCGACTTTTCGACGATCTGAGACCAAAGTGCTGCGTCTCGTAATTTTTTTAATGGAGATTTTGAGCCAACAAAACGATCGAAAAAAGGTTGAGAATTTGAGTCGTAAGTCTTATTGGCACATTCATCCGTCTCTCCAATAAGTGCGATAAGTAGTGTCCCTTTCTTAGTTTTTTTTTTTTTTTTTTTTTCTCGCTCTGGAAAAATCTTGGTCTGGAATATAAATGGACAGTCACTTTTAATCGTACAAAGGAGTACAAATGAAGCCAATTTTCGGTCCCACAGTCGATCAGAATTGAAAGCCTATTGATGCGGTTTGTGAACGACAGAAAGTCTAGTACTTTGATAAGAAAATTCTGGTGTGTTAATACCAGAATATGGTCATAGAACTAGAATTGCCTAAAAATTTTCAAGAGCTATCGTACAGACACTAGAACTGTGGTAATGGGGCTATTGCACACTTTTTCTATAAGCTATTTAATAGTCGATTATGGCGTAAAAACCTAAAAAAATAACGATGGCGGCACTAAAAACTTCCAAAATCCACTCCTAAACTCAATAAACGCAGTTATTTGCGGGAGCGTAATGGTGGCCGAAGGCACTAACAATGGGAGATTCCCATCTAACAATTCTGAAACTCCATCAAGAAGTGACCAATAAGAAACTACTTTCATTTGACACCGGTGTCACTTGGTGTTGCGGTACCATTCATCGGATGTGGAGCATCACTCTGATGACTAATTACTCTGTGAATCATCCTTGTCAGCATAGAAAGAGTGACGAAATTAAGATAGGAATCTCCCATTGTTAGTGCCTTCGGCCACCATTACGCTCGCGCAAATAACTGCGTTTATTGAGTTTAGGAGTGGATTTTGGAAGTTTTTAGTGCCGCCATCGTTATTTTTTGAGGTTTTTACGCCATAATCGACTATTAAATCGCTTATAGCAAAAGTTAGCAATAGCCCCATTGTACTATTCCTTATACATAGGTTCACCCATTGCCATGCTTCTGGTAATCTTTTCTTTTTTCAGTGATCCTCAAAGTCTAAAAAGAAAGTTTCGTGGAAATATATAAATGCATCCAGTGGCGAAGCGTGCAATCTGGCATCGTTGCATTTGGCTCATTAAAAACCCACGAAAAATATCGAATTATCAAGGAATCGCCGATGACCAGCGGATTCGACCTTTTCTATGGGTTCAAATGGACAAAATGCCATGTTGACAAATAGCACGTTTCGCCACTGAATGCATCCTACTGTGCGATTATCCTGTAGGACTGATGGGATACTTGATAATTTTGAAACGCGCTAAATTTTTTCCTGCTCCGAAAATCTTGCTGTGTATGTATATTGTATAGACTATACATTATAGTGAAGATCAGTTTGCGATTCACCGTGTGAACGCGACAGTGTTGCCATAGATCTATGGTAAATAGCCGTATCGTCCCCATTTGAATCAATGTAAAACGTACGGATTTTTCCACCCCAATCTGGCAACACTGGAACAAGAGTTGTTGGTTGAAATCGATTCTCTATTTATGATTTCATCTCGTGGCGAAATTGCTAGATCATTTTGAACTCTTTATACTATCTCTTTGAGTACCTACCGAATTATGACAATTCAATCAAACAGATTCAATCCTTTATATGATAGTATTGGGCGAATATCTCACGTGCTAGCGGAGACATAAATGTCCTTGATTGAATGTGTTTATAGAAAGTATACCGACACGACGCTTTTTGCATTTGCAAAAAGAGTCAGGTTATATTCAATGGTGGACCTGTTGCAGTGCGATGTACTGGCGGATTCACCGTCACTCCAGTCCGTTCCCAAACGTTCCTCTTCTCCTCGTTCCCCTGACCGACTCTTTCGTGTGGACTGCAGTGGCGTAGCGTGCAAGTTGGCAACGTTGCATTCTCTTCATTTAAACCCCTGTAAAAGGTCTTCTGCGAAGGTGTTCCATAGTTAGATCTTTTTCATGGGTTTGAATAGGCGAATTGCAACGTTGCCAAACTGCACGCTACGCCACTGGTGTGGAGCCCAACAAGCTGTATAACGATAGAGGGGTCCATACATGTTATAAGTCCTATCTCAAAGTGACCCAGCATGGGCAATCTGATTCAGCGGGCCGATCATTGACTATATCGTTAAACCGATCGTTAAAACTGTCTACGAGTGATGCTATGGTCGAAAATTGTAAAACTTGGCTGTTGCTATGGTAACCAACGTTAAGAGTCTCGTTTTATAAAGGGCTATTCATGAGCAACCTTTAAAAGACGGACACTATAACGATGGTTACCATAGCAACGGCTAAGTTTTACAATATTCGACCAATAGAATCACTCATACGCAGTCTTAACGATCGGTTTAACTATATCGTTAAACCGATCGTTAAAACTGTCTACGAGTGATGCTATGGTCGAAAATTGTAAAACTTGGCTGTTGCTATGGTAACTATCGTTAAGAGTCTCGTTTTATAAGGGCTATTCATGAGCAACCTTTAAAAAACGGACACTATAACGATGGTTACCATAGCAACGGCTAAGTTTTACAATATTCGACCAATAGAATCACTCATACACAGTCTTAACGATCGGTTTAACGATGAAGTAAATGATCGGCCTACTGGTTTGTTTGCCTCACATTTTTTAACCTTAAATTAAAAATTATAACTAATCCAGTGGAAAGCTATTTTAAACAAAAGATGAAAGTGTTTTAAGAGTGGCTATCTGGACACAGAATTCTAATACAACTATCGAGGTGAGAAAATTTAGACTGTCTTCATTATGTGTCAGTTTCTTTATCGTGCAAATCCTCCCAGAAGAAACGGTGATTTCTATTTCTGTGTCCAGATAGCCACTCTAAATCACTTGCTTTTCCCTTTAAAAAACAATTTCAAACGTATTTGTCACAATTTTTTTTTTTTTTTTTTTAAATTTAAAGGTTAAAAAAAATGTGGCAAACCAATCTAGCCTGTGTGAAAAACGTCCATTAAAGGTTTCGAATTTTCGATCATGGCTACCTCCGTGCTGCCTCAAGATAACGCCCCACAAATCCTCTCTATCCCTATCAGGGCTGCCGTTTTGCGTATAATCAATGCTATTTTTCAATTCACCGATGATTCCACCGGATGAGAAAAGATTACACAGTTCAGTTCAGTGCGTGACAGTAATGAACTAAAATACTCGCATATGTAATCTTTTCTCAACCGGTGGAGTCGTCGATGACATTAAAAAACTTGCGGATATTTTAATTAATCAACGGAGTTTCCACCGATTAAGGAAAGATTACAAATCAGAGTATTTTCGTACATTACAGTCATACACTGAACTGAACTGTGTAATCTTTTCTCAACCGGTTAGGTTTCTCAACGCGGCAGCCCTGTGCATTACAGTCATACGTTGAACTGGACTGTGTAATATTTTTTTCAACCGGTGGAATCATCGGTGAATTGAAAAATGTCATTGAACACACCGCGGAATGGCACCACTGCGAAACACAGTGCGGCGCGGCGGCTCTCATGTCAGTCCAGTGACCTTATGATGGATAGTCGAGAAACGCAAACGCCTTCCGCAAGAAAGTAAAGCCCGCGCTCTGTGTTTTCGCAAAGTTGATTAGATTTCGTGATTGTCTCGCGCGTGCTATATATAAACGATCCGATCGAATCACTTAATTTCCGATTCAGATTTGCAGAGGAATCCAATACTTTCGCCCTTATACTTTCGATCGTTTTCGCTTCTTTTCTTTTTCTATTCCCTTTTCCTTTTCTTTTCCCTTTCCTTGGGAGCCTCGCACAGATTACCAGGGCTGCCGCTTTGTTAATCTCAAGAGGAATTTTTTTTTTAACTCACCGATTACAAAAAGATTACACCAGCGTTGCGTGCAATGGGTCTGTTGCGTACTTTTGCTACATCAATATAACTCATCGTTTCTAACGTAAAATTCGGCGGAAATAACGATGCGCACATTAAAAACTTTCAAAATCCACTCATTAACTCAGAAAATACCTTCCATTTCAAACAACCCGCGCTACACTAGACACTATATCACCGACTTATAACTACATAGATGGAACCATCTCGTTTATGTAAAGATAAAAAGAACTTACAAACATTGGAATGTTTCGTTTAGATGCGTACATTTCTTATATTATTTTGTAAAACCGAAAAGACCAGACAGCAAATGCAGCCAATATTTCATGTATTTAGAAGGGAATTCCATAATTTTGTAGTTACGGATGTTGTTTACTTATGCACGGTGGTTCCGTCTATGTAGTAGTATACCGGTGCAAATAGTGTCTAGTGTAGCGCGGGCTATTTGAAATTGAAGTGATTTCCTGAGTTAATGAGTGGATTTTGAACGTTTTTAATGTGCGCATCGTTATTTTCGCCGAATTTTACATAAGAATCAAGGTTATATTTTGCTGTAGCAAAAGTATGCAACTGACCCATTTGGCAACGTTGTATTTTGTTTATTTAAACCCATGTATAAGAGGGTATTCACCGAACTTCCAACAGTTCGATATTTTTAGTGGGTTTAAATAGAGAAAATTCAACGTTGCCAAAGTGCACGCTATACGCCACTGGATTACACAGTCCAACCCACCCATGTGACTGAAACCAACGAGCTATACCAATAACCTTTGCTTCGATTTTCTTAACCCTTTAAAGGCCAAACCCGAGTATACTCGTTTTTCTTCTCTAGTCAACTTCACATTGTTACAGTCTCCATTCCGGATAAATGCGACTATTGATGAAAACATGTAAGTGCTTACAAGATAAGATGTCTTTTGGCGCCTTCAATTTATCGTATAGGCAATTTCAACTCCCCCGAGTACGAACATGTTAACTATCTTCCCTTTATAAACGCCGAAGAGTGGCGTCCTTTTGAAATAACCTGGCCCTTAGAGGATTAAGGTGGTTCCCGGCCGAAACTTTTCCAGACTTCAATCCGATGGATCCACTAGTCCACTGGTCGCGTTTGGGTAAAGTCGTGTTTTTTGCATTTAAAATTGAAACCAATGAAAAAAACGCAAAATCCAATAACGTCAGCACCTGCGAATTTGTTTTTTTTTTTTTTGATTTGTTCAGCCCAAAACAAGAGTTTGTTTAAACTGAAAGGTGTAAATATAATTATGAAATTAGTATCGCCATAAGCTCAGTGAGAGAGAGTGAGTGCGAGTGAGTGCGAGTGACAATATGTCTATCTGCCTCACTTCCACTCATTGAGATTTATAAGAAGTTTCGTATTTCATAATTTCCGGCTATATTTTAAGTGTTTCAGCTTGAAATTTTCAGTGTACTTTTCTGAACTATGATTGTATGTGCTGATGTTCCTCTAATTTGTGCTTTTAGCGCAATTTCGTCAATTTTAGCCAAAAACTGATGAATTTTTGAGCAGCGCGACGCGATGCACGTAGGAGTATTTACTAGTTACCCCAAAAACCTGGCCAAAAATATTTGCGTGTTCTTGAATATTTGAAAATTGATTTTGGTTAATTTTCCAATTTAAACTCAAAACTCCTATTGCACGGTTTATGGTTGGAAAAGGGGTAAAAAATTAAGAATTTTGGCTCAAACGAAAGGTCGATAGCTCATTCTTTTGCCGAGTTATTGACGCTTATTTCATAAAAAAGGCTTGACTTCAACATGTTTTTTTTTTTTTTTTTTTAAAAGGGCAATGTCTTGCAATTTTTGACTGTTGGAACAGTTGCCTAAAAGGGTCTACTCAAACCCCCTTGTTTTGGTTGTGCGCGGTTTTGCCCGGAACGTATTCAAAATTGCCTTTTTTTAAAAAGATAGAGCCTAAAATTAGAGATTTTTTTCATGTCCATTTTGAATTAGATGTAAAAGGGTCAAAAATGCACGGAAAAATAAATTGTTGCCATCAAAATGAAGCACATGCCATCTAAAACAACGTCCATAATCGCTGAAATGTTTGGATGCCCCAACGCTTGTCCTCGATGGAAAATGTTGACTGATTATTAACAGCGCTAGGTGCGTCGAGCGCTCAGTTCCATGTTGTCCCCTAAACAGTAGATAAACGTAGATATTCCGACACATTTATTACGTAATAGAGCGGTTACTTACCTCTCAAAAACCATCAATAGTTTGTTTTTTGGACGACTTTTCAATTTTCCGTTTTTGGCCAGGTTTTCGGGTCAAATACTCCTACGTGCGACGTGCGGTGTCCACGGTTGGAACTAATCCTCCCTGGAATCATCTAGAGTCCCTGTATATGAAAGAGTTTCGCCATACAGGGTATAGATTCTGATTGGCTGCTGGATTTTAGGCTTTCATGGAGCTCAAGGAGGCGTTCAGTGCTATTCTCCATAAGAAGGCCGTTGGAACACTCCTATACGAGGAGCTCATCGGTGAACCCAACCAATCAGAATGGACGCCTCCTTCGACTTCTTCTTCACGTGTCGAGACTCTTTAATATACAGGGACTCTAGAATCATCTTAACCTTAAATATTACGAGCATAACGAGCTCCGATTGCTATGATACAAATCGTAATTTTTGAAATCAATATCTGATCGTGCGCGAGAATCATTGCATTCAATTTTTGAACGATGAAAATCCGGTTTGAACTAGTTTTCTTGTTTTCTTGCCTCTGAAGACGCAAATTCAGATTTCAGTCGTAGCTTTGGTTCCGAACCTGGAACAATGTCCAAATGCTGGAAGCTCGATTTGTAATTGCTTACTTTAATCGAATTATCTTTTGTTTTTGCAATCGTGCAGCCTAACATCGATTCATCGATTTATACTGAAACAGTCTACTATCGGTTTGTCATTTGTCTTGTGATGAACAATGAACACGATTAACACGAACACTTATCAATTTAAAATGTTTAACAAGGCTATTTGAGTAGCGCCCTGAGTGGGTGCTTCAGATTAAACAGAACTAACTTGTCACTGACAGTTGACAATCGACGCAGCAAGGAGCCGAGTACGAGTCAGTAGCGGAACGAGAGTTTCTTCATCTCTCTCTTTTCTCCATTAAGAAAAGTATGCTAGACAAGGATGGACAAGGGGATACAACCCCCTCTTTCTGTCCTTTTCCTACTTATACATTCAAATGGGAAATTAGAGAGATGGAAGAGATTCTGGTTGCGCCAGTGGTACGAGTAGAAGGAGTAGAGCTAGGTGCGACTGTGCGAGGGCCCGTGCTAAGATCTGTGCCTAATATCGATTACTTACCGAATCAACCAATTAGGTAACCGTTTCCAGTGAAGAGCGCGCAATTCGAAATGGGTCCATTGCACAATGCACAATGCACACTTCGGCTAGAGAGTTTTAAAGTATCAATTCATAGGTAAAAAGCCGTAAAAATGACAATGGCTGCATCACATAACACCAAAAGTCAGTAATAAACTCACGAAGGGGTTTTCTGGGACATGCTTTCGAAACATTACGAGGTTATAGTCATGATGGAAATCTCTTATGGGTATTTTCACACGGCTCGGATTGTTTGCCTCTTATTTTTTAACCCTTTCGCTCACCGTGTCCTATATAAGGAACGACATTTTACATTTGGAGCCTTATTGAAATTCGAAAAAATTGGCTCGCACATGAAATCGAATGAGGAAAATTTGTCCAATTTAATGCTATAGGTTTCAGATGACAGTGACACCTTTTTCATAATTCGTGAGCGAAAGAGCTTTAAAAAAAAAAAAAAAAAAAAAAAAAAAAAATTGTGACAGATCCATTTTAAATTGGTTTCAAACAAATGTGCAACTGTTTCATCCTGGAACTATCTGGACCATTCTGGGCACAGAAATTGATTTCTCTGTTTTGTTTTTTTCGTTTGTTTTTTTCTTGTTTTTTGTTTTTTTGTTGTTGTAAGGAATTGACGATAAAGAAACTGACACATGAGAAACAAGCCAAATTTTCTCACCTTGACAGTTGAGTTGGAATTCTGTGTCCTGACAGCCACTCTACTCTAAGAGCACAAACTTGCCTATCCTCTAGGGGGCTCAAGCGGATGAAAGGATATTATTGATCCTATCACTGGCGGATCCAGGCATCTATCCTTCTCTCTCTTTTTCCATTAGAGTCCGTGTGTTAGAAAAGGACAGATCATGGGCAGGCACGTGATTTTCGCCCCATCTTCTATCCTTTTCTAACACATACGTTCTAATGGGGAAAAAGAGAGAAGGGCAATTCCTTGGATCCGCTATAGTGTCCTTGTCATACTGTCACAAAACCCCTTCACCTACTCGGCCCTTCAACCCTTCAATTACTACTTCATTTGTTCATGACAAAAGGTTGAAACTTGCCAATTGTAATGTTTTCTCGATTTCACTCGAAGGACATATCCTCAGAATCTCCTGAGTCTCGATGTATTTCATACGGATAGCTTCCTCGCGCTATGGAGAGAATAAGTTTCAAGGACGACTTTGATTGCTGTATTTAAAAAAAATGGTTCCGCTATTGATCACTATGATATGTCATGCAGTCTCATACAGGGTCGGACTGGGAAAAATTGGCCCGGGTACCCGAATGGGAGGTTTAGGGAAGGAGGGGGGGGGGGGGGGGTCCGCCCCGGAAATTTTTTCGACATTTCCACCGCTCAAAACGAAATTTAGTGCATTTCACAGTAGAAGTAACTGCTTATTCTACCGTTTCTTTCATTGATAATTTGTCAAGTAACGCAATACAAAGTGAAAGGCACAAGCATCGGGAGGGGGGGGAGACCTGGTGAAATGCTACACCTTTGGCATTTATGGTTGATTTGAGGTAGAGTTATTTATGCTTATTTGAGCTGAAGCTTGGGCTGAGCCTTCATTTGTACTATAGTATTTACTAATATAACTAACGAAACTATTTTTTGCGGTCAAGTTAAACGATGAGCTACTTTGCCACTTACAAGGAGAGGATGCGAGTTGTGGATCACCGATTTGGTTCAAATTTGACATACATATAGTTCAGGGAAAATAAACGGACCCATATTTTGTCGTTTGCGCCAATGGGCAGCCGTTTCGTCAAAAAAAAAAATTGAAAATCGGAAAAAAATGGGTAGAAAAATCGTGTTTTCCGAAGTAACGCTGATCTGCCTGAATTGCGGCGCCCTCTCTCATATCAGATAAGTTGACGTGTGGCACCGTTCTCGCTCGCCATACTCGACGTCCCAGGTTCGAGTCCCGCTGCTGCCATATATTTTTTGCGCAATCCATTTTTTTTTTTGGTTCTATTTCAATCGTCCACACATTTGCTCTCGAATATTTAATGCATCTTTTTTTTTAGCATAGAATTAATGCAATAAGAACGGAAACTTTCATAATTACAGGTAGCAGTTTCTAGCATTTTGTCAAGTGTCTTTTTTCTCTTCGCCTTGTGTAAACACTTTGTCTGACTCTTTTCGAATTGTATACAAACATATGAGGTGCCGGAGAAACGGACCCTCCCCCTCCCCCCACCCCCCGACTCGCGCGCGTATGGGCTACGCAATTAAATCTTTATGAAATGAAAGCACATTCATTACTTTTGTTCTGATTCTAATGAAAGTTTTCGTCCTGATTGCGTTATTCTTTATTAATTTATAAGTGCTTTTTTTTAAAAAAAAAAATCCGGGGGTCCGGGTCCGCTTCTCCGGCACCTCATATGTTTGTATACAATTCGAAAAGAGTCAGACAAAGTCCTGATGCAAGGCAAAGAGAAAAAAGACACTTGAAAAAATGCTAGAAACTGTTACCTGTAAATATGAAAGTTTCCGTTCTTATTGCATTAATTCTATGCTAAAAAAAAGATGCATTAAATATTCGAGAGCAAATGTGTAGACGATTGAAATAGAACCAAAAAAAATGGAGTGCGCAAAAAGTATATGGCAGCAGTGGGACTCGAACCTGGGACGTCGAGTATGGCGAGCGAGAACGGTACCACACGGCAACTTATCTGATTTGAGAGAGGGCGCCGCAATTCAGGCAGATCAGCGTTACTTCGGAAAACACGATTTTTCTACCCATTTTTTTCCGATTTTCAAATTTTTTTTTTGACGAAACGGCTGCCCATTGGCGCAAACGACAAAATATGGGTCCGTTTATTTTCCCTGAACTATATGTATGTCAAATTTGAACCAAATCGGTGATCCACAACTCGTATCCTCTCCTTGTTAGTTCCCTTTTTCTCTTCTTTTCTGAGCAGCAATTTGGCCCGTGAGGCCGTTGGCCCGGGATGCGATCGCACCCCCAGCACCCCGGCCATTCCGGCCCTGGTCTCATACACTGACTCCGCGCCATCACGCCTTTAAGTAATAATTCTTCAGCGTTTAGTGCCGATTTTTGCCACCGGAGCGCTACCGTTCTATTAGTGTCAAATTACAGGCCGAAAGTAATGTATATTTAAGTTACTAGATACTAGATACTCATCTGAAGAACGTCTCTGGAAAATATCTCGTTAATAGCTTCAAAAATAAAGCTGAAAGTACCAAATAATGGAATATCGCAAATCTATTCATGCGTGTCGAAATGCGGTATTCCATTTTTTGGTACTTGCAGCCTTATTTCTAAAGTTACTGACGAGATATTTTTCCGAGACGTTCTTCAGATGATTATCTAGTAACTGGCGTTCCGTTTTCTTAGGCATACATTACTTTCGGCCTGTAATTTGACATTAATCGAACGGTACCGCTCTGGTGGCAGAAATCGGCACTAAACGCTGAAAAATCACCTTAAACTCAACAGTCATTTTGTGAGTCTGAGATACTCATCGTAAATGCTTCTTTTTTTTCGCTAGAATGAAAGTCAATATTCAATCGCGTATAGTAGCCAAAGTTTGCAAGAGCCTTATTGCAATAGGTATGCGCCTTGAGCCCTAGACACCCACGCATACAACAGAATAAATTGCACTTGAAATCCACGTAACTACAAACTACTGTATAAAATCGACAAACAAGTGTCTGCAAAGAAAACATATTTTGAAAGTGAGAGATTTAAATTTATGAATCCCGCCCTCCCTAGAAAACCCCCCTATAGGTACAGGGTATACACTGAGAGAATTATTTTTTTGATCCAAGGTGTTTTTCGTTTGCGTTAAAGAAACTGCTCAGTGAAATATTGAATAAAAGCAGGAAATTCCTTTAACCCAAGGAAAATGTCTGCTGCTTCAAGTAAAAGATTCTTTGTTGTGACAGTGATTCTCCTTATCATGCAATCAGAACTTCACTTCGCGCAAGGAAAACTTTAACAAGTAAACGTGGTTCCTTGTTTTTAAAGAAGTGACGTCTCTCAGTGTATAAGCTCGTTAGTTAATACACTCAAAAGAGCTGGGGAAAACGGAGCCAAAACTTGCAGGCCAGCTCAACTCTGATGACGGAAAGAGTGGGTTTAGCGCAGGTTCAGAGACTACACGCTTCAAATTAGTAAATTTAATTTGGCAGTTACTGTGTCACTCCTCCCCCCCCCCTTCCTCCTCCACCCCCTCCTCCTCCACCCCCTCCTCCTCCACCCCCTCCTCCTCCCCCTCCTCCCCCTGTCGTACCCTTTGGCCTTAGGAATCTCTCTAGACGTACGCGCGGGAGCGATCACGATCAAAAGTTGTCGCCTGGTATATCGTTTCGATCGCGTATCGCTTTGTCGCCATACTTGAACTTTGCATATATAGGTATATACGTAATATACGTATATACATAGAGAGGCTAAATTGATCGTAAACAGTCGGCGTTGATGTCGCTGCAAGTTAATTTAAGGAGCACGAAAGTTAAATGAAAAAGGTTCAGGCGTAAATACTCTTACTGTCTACTTGTTCAGTCATTCAGTGTCTGTCTCTACCCGTTCCTCTCCCCCCCCCCAATCCCTCCTTGCCCCCATCTTGCCAACCCCCCCCCCCTTCACCTGGCTCATTTGGTCTCGTGTGTCGTGTCCATCCACCCCTTACCAGTACCTCTGGTCCGAGCCCTCTACTTATACCCCCTCCTTGTGTGAGAGGGTGGAGGCGGGGTCGAAATCTGTGTCAAGAGCCGCTGGGACGGCGCGTTCGGCAAGTGAGCGCGGCGCGGCGCTCGGTTGACGCGTCCGACGCCACGTCGCTCAGTGGTTGGTAGTTTGGGAATTATTGGACGTTATTTTTGGAATGAAAGTTTTTTGGAAGATGGCTGCTGTTTTGTGTTTGTTTTTACTTTCTCACACCTGTATGGAAAAAAAAGTTTGGTAAAATCTACCATCTTGGAGTCAGCTATCAAGTAGATGGTATATGTTATGGTAAATTGAGTTAGTTTGTAGGTAAATTTTACCATAGTTTAGTAAAATTTACTATACTTGATAGCATTGGCAGATACAGGGTGGAAGGTGCGGCGAAGGGGGCGATCGCCCCCCCCCCGTTTGATCCAAAAAAGGGGAAAAGAGAGGGAAGAAGGGGGTGACCGGGGGGCTAAAATCCCAAATTCGCCCCCCCCCCGTTCGCGAGGGCTGGATCCGCCAATGCTTGATAGCTGACTTCAAAATCAGCTATGCAGATGATGAAGTCTACCAGTTATTATTTTCCGTGCAACAAAGTTAGAAATTGAGAAAGTATTGCAATGGCGCAGATTTCTGTCCGTCTGTATCCCAGTATAACTTTTGAACCAATCGTCCTTATGCATCAACATTTTGCAGAGAAGTTGCTTTTACCATTCCCCAGAGGGTCTTTTTTTGTTTTTTGTCGAAATTTGAGGCAAGTTATGGATGATAAAAGATTTCCATCTAAATCAACGGGAATGGGTAAAATGGGAGAACATAGGGAAAAATTGGAATGTTTCAATTATAGCAGTTTGAATTTTGATGAAAATTTGCAAAACATTGGACAACCAGATTATTGTAAAATTAATTCCTTAAAGGGGCCTGAAGGTCTCCCCCAGAATATTATAGGGGGTCTGAGGGTCTCTCCCAGAATATTAAAGAGGGGGTTTGGATCAGGGGGTCTCCCCCAGAGAAATAAATTGGAGTTAAGGGGGTTAAGGGGGGTCACTCCCAAAATAATTTTGCTGTGAGAAAGTGTTCGTGGAGTATTTCCTACACTTTATTAAAGTCAGTGACGGAGGAGACTTCACCGATCGAAAAAAGATTACAAATCAGAGTATTTTCGTGGATTACTTACAGTACAGTCACTCACTGAACTGAACTGTGTGATCTTATGGTCAATCGGTGGAATCATCGGTGAATGCGGCTCTCGCGATTGCTTAAAAACCTGTAAAAATGACGATGAGTACACTGAAAAATCACGAAATTCACTCTCAAAATCGGGATTAATTACGGAAACACACAGGTACCAAGGGGGATTCCTGTCTAAATTGAGACTTATCTCTGTGTTTCCCAAGTGACAGTGACAAATTAGACAGGAATCTCTCATGATACCTGCGTTGAACTGCCTACACGACTTTGTTTTTTTTTAGCAGTTATGTAAGTTTATCTCTGAATTTTAGAATTTCTTAGTGTGATTTTCGTGGTTTTTGCTGGTTTTCCACATCAGATTGGACTATTCATTTGCCCACAGCGAAAGTTTGCAAGAGCCCCATTAAAAAATGCACGAAATATTCGCGCAAAACGGCATGTCTGTTATGAAATATAAATGTCAGGATCTAAACAGGCTAAACAGTGAGTTTCTCTAGTGATTTTTGGAGCTCAGAAGGTCGAATGACTTGGTTTTTGCCAGAGAATTCCAACTGTGGAACATTTTTTCAAAGCGAGAACCAGAAATGTTCTATGTCCGGTAACATGTATTTTTCAACCCTCTGTGCGGTGAAGTGGCGTCCAGTTCCATCCGCGTCTGTAGCGTTCAGTCACCAGTGTCGATGTTCCTTGTCTCATCCCTACGGACTGACGGGCGATGGCTTGGACTCACTGTAGCTCTGACCTGGCAAAGGAATTTAATGTCTGTAGAGTGTATAGAAGGTCCCAAAAATGTCTAAATAACGCCCTCATTTCCCTCGTATTTAAGTTCGGGCTGACTGACACAATAATATAAACGTCCCCTGGAGCACTCTGACGATAGAGTTTTTAAGTTTTGCTGCTCTGGAGTCGCAGTTTTAGACATTTTACTTTCTCGCAGCTAACAAAGTTAGAAATTGAGAAAGAATTGCGATGGTGCTGATGTCTGTCTTTCTGTATCCCAGCATAACAGTGGCGTAGCGTGCAATTTGGCAACGTTGTAATGTGTCCATTTAAATCCATTAAAAAGATCGAACGATTGGGTGTTCGGTGAACACCTTTGCATTCGACCTTTTGCATGGGTTTAAATGGACACATAACAATGTTGCCAAATTGCACGCTACGCCACTGCAGCATAACCCTTTAAGGGCCAAGCCCGAGTATTCTCGTTTTTCTCCTCTAGTCTATTTCACATTGTTTCAGTCTTCATTCCGGATAAACGCGACTATTGATGAAAACATGTACAAGATAGGATGTCTTCGGGCGCCTTCAATGCATCGTATAGGCAATTTCAACTCCCCCGAGTACGAACAGTTAACTACCTTCCCTTTATAAACGGAAGAGTGACTTCCTTTTGTAATAACCCGGACCTTCCTTAGAGGGTTAACTTTTGAACCAATAGTTCATGTACAAGTTGCTTTTAACAATCTCCAGAGGGACGTTTTTTTGTCTTTTCGTAATTTTAAATTACAAGCTCGTTATGGAGGATGAAATGTTTCCGTTAAAATTATTAAGAAAAAAGGGGTAAAATGGAATATTCAAAATATGTAGCTGTTTGAATTTTGATGGAATTTAGCAAAAACAGTCTGCAACCAGCCTTCTGTAAAATTTACCTCTTAAAGAGGGTCTGGGGGCCTCCCCGAGAATATTTAAGGGGGCCTGAGGGTCTCCCCTAGAATAATGGGTCAGTTGCAAACCTTTGCCACAGCGCTACAGAGTGATCAAGCGTGAAAAGTCTATTGGTAGCGCAGCAGAAAGTCATAAAATGCTATAATAAACTCGCAAGAGGCATTTAACTGAAATCCAAGATGGCGGTAAAATATCGAGCAACCTGTTTGCAACCATCATAAACATTCAAGATGGCCAACCTCACAACATCGATCACAACCAATCAACCAATCACAACGCAAACAAAATCATAACCTCCGACGCTGTTAGGTTATTAACGTTGGCCATCATGGATGTTCGCGGTGCGTGCATTCAGGTTGCTCGATATTTTACCGCCATCTTGGGTTTCAGTTAAACGCCTCTTGTGTGTTTAATACTGCATTTTATAACTTTCTGATACCACCAATGGACTTTTTACGTGATTTTACTTAAGATTTATCACTCAATATTACTGAAGCAAAAGTTTGCAATAGACCCATTAAGGGGTCTTGGTGTTCCGGTGTCCCCCCCAGATTAAGTTTGATGTGAGAGAGTGTTTGATGGGTATTCCCTACAGTTTATTCAATCTTAGACCGTCGTGTGACGTCGTGAACTAAAACAGATCATTGGTCGGTTGAAATCTTCTGTTTCATTTATTTATATTTATTTATGAGCCGTGTTCCTTCTATTTAATCTGTCTCTCACTCCGCGTGGTTCTCTGTTCCCAGTGTATAGAGGCAGGGACTAATTAGATAGCTCTACCCTCTCGTAACTTATGCTAAGCCTATGTTACGCTCCGCTTTTCAAAGGCTTCTAAGTCGAGGAGTGGATTTTGGAAATTCCCATCGTTTTCGTAGCAAAATGGGTCCGTCCGTTTTAAACTTTCACCTCAGCTTTGGAGAGAGGAAGCTGCAGTCAGTACACATTACTAGAATTTAGACTAGTTACAAGAACCGTAAATGTAATGATTTCCCTAACCCTTCAAACCTGATAATGCTTTTTGTTCAGGAACGAATTTTTGACCATAATAGCTGATCTGGGCACAATTTTCTCATACAAAACGATATGTATATCATATTTTCATTTTCTCCATAAGATTCTTTGTTATTTAGATGTACTTTGAAATGTACATCAGGTATAAAGGGTTAAAAGTTAAAACCCACAACTTTTCGATATTAGCAATGACAGGCAAATATACTGCTTCCAGATACTGGTCACCGGATATCCTATAATATTACGCAATCGCTAATTTCCCGCCAAACGCGAACCTTATTTTCAAAACTTTCGAAATTCACGCAATTTTGAAATCGCTTTAATTCACAATCCCGTGGTAAAAAATTAAAAAAAAATACTGTACGTTCCATTGAGTAAGTAAACTGTACGTTTCCACTGGTCACCAGATATCCTGTAATATTACGCAATTGTCAGTTTCCCGCCAAACATGAACCTTATTTTCAAAACGTTCGAAATTTACGCAATTTTAAAATCGCTTTAATTCACAATCCCGTGGTAAAAAAGAAAAAAAATTACTGTAAGTTCCATTCATCTAGCACTTTGAAAGAATGAAATAAAAAAAATAAAAAAAAGTGCGCAACAGACCCATTCACTGATATTCATTGATACTGAATTAATTTCTAATGATAGGCGTCCAAATCGCTCTCACTCTATAAGTTACATTTTCGAGTTACGTGTGCTATACGCGCTGCGTGACGTTTGTGACCCTATACTGTGTCATGGTGCTTTTCTTTCCGAATTTGCCGTAAATTAGCAAAAAACTGAATCTATTTTCGTCCACCCATTCCTCCCCCTCTTACCCAACTCCGAATCTATTTTCCCGCCGATTTTAAATTTTTTCTCTCTCTCTTTTAAACCCTCCGTGCCTCACTCCTTGCTGGCGAAAGCGTCATTTATTTCACTTTCCGTCGCGACTATTTCTGTCCGCACTATCATTTCGATAGATCTCCGAGTCCCTCTCTCCTATCCCCTTTCTCCCCCTCCCCTCCAACCCTTCGCCCCGCCCCCTTTTCTCCTTCTCATCCCTCGCACACACACACTCTCTCTTCCTCTTCCAGTTTTCACCGCTTTCTTGGGTGACGCACGTACTGAACGTAAGTAAGTACATACGTCTGCGTCTTCTTGGCTTAGATGATTCATTCGTGATGTCCTTATTTCCAACAATTGCGGTGAAAAATGGGTCCGTCGTGTGATACTGCTGTAAGGGTCAATCCACGATAAAATGAACGTCTTGGAGCATGTTTTTTTTTTTTAGTTTTTTCCTTTCTGATGAACGGTAGTGGCGAGGCGTGCCATTTGGCAACGTTTCTTTTTCCCATTTAAACACATTAGAAAGGTCGAAATGTCTGGTCATCGCCGACGACTGAAGCGTTCGACTTTTTTGGTGAATTTAAACGGAGAAAATACATTGTTGTCAAATTGCACGCTTCGCCACTGATGAATAGATAAAAAATAGTGCGGTGGTTCTGTTGCGTACTTTTGCTTTAGGGGATTGAATTGAGGCGGTAGCTAGAAGAAGGGCCCATAGGCAAAAATCAAGTTTTGAGAAAAACAGCTTTAAAGTTTTCATTACCAATGTAAATGATCCAATACTCACTATCTTCAAATTGCTCTCCTGCACTGAAAACTTAATATTTGTTCACGAAATTTTCAGGATAGCTATTTGAGGGTATGACAAATCGATTTAAGCGTTCTCTGCAAAAAGGGTTCATACGCCTATGGGCCCTTCTTCGAGCTACCGCCTCCATCGTTGATTTTGCGTAAGAACCCGTAAAAATGACGATGATTCCACTGAAAAATCACAAAATTCACTCTCAGAAACGGACCTAATGGTGGGGAGACGCGCTGGCAGTAGCGTACGCAGGAATTTGTCTTTCTCTCTCTTTTGCCCCATTAGAGCACGTGTGTTAGAAAAGGACAAGTACAGGGGCTTAAACGTGACTTCAGCCCCTATTTCTTTCCTTTTCCAGCACATACATTCAAACGGGAGAAGAGAAAGAGAGATATATTCCTGCGTACGCTACTGCGCGCAGGTATCATGAGAAATTTCCTATCTAAATTGAGACAAATCCGTGTTTCTGTGGAGAAAGTGACTAAGACAGGAATTTCCCAAGATACCTTACTGAACTAACCTATTACTGAATTCTCACCGGGTCTAAAAATCCCAAGTTCACACCCCCCCCCCCCCCCCCCGTTCACGAGGGCTTTATCTGCCTCTGTTGGAGCCCAGAGGTTTTCGAACGGCAATCGATACGATGTATCGCGCAAAACAGTCTATAGCTCTTATACCGTGACGCAATATTCACTTGCGGACTTTTCGAGTCTGGCATAGATGCTATAGTGATTCCAATTTCCAAGAGCACCGCTGCATAACAATTGAAGACCTTGCCGAGATAAGGGCGTTATGTGAAATTTATAGTTTTGAGAAAAACGCATTTGAAGTTTCAAAATGGTTTTTTGATCAGTTAAAGTAGGAAATAAATGAAACCAAGATTACCGATTCATGCCAACGCACTACTAATGAGATTAACCTACAGTGGTCACTGAAATATTGCTTTGACTTATCATAAGGGGCGGTAGCCCCCGGCCAAGTAAAAAAAAAAAGAAAGAAAAAAAAGTAAGAACAAGAACAGAACACAGATGCCAAGAGACGCGGTCGGGGCACCGACACTTATATACACGCAACAGAGCAAATTTCGCGATTTCGGCGTTTTGGGATCGTTAATCATCGATTCCAGTTAAGCCGCTAATCAAAACCCCATATCGATCGATTTGCCACGCGCTCGAGATGATGATTCTAAAATTTCAAATCAATCGGACAATTTATAAGAAAGATATTAAGAAAAAACAGCTAATTTAAGCCTCTAAAACTGCACGTTTGGTCATCATGAATTTTACACGGACGATTGCGAGAGAACCATTGCTCCAAATCATTAAAACTTGGTACCGTTAGATTTGTAATGTTCTAGTGTAAGTTGCTTTCAATTTTGAGACCAATCCGACTTCAGTTAGGCCTGTGCCTTCGATCGAAATTTCGATCGATTTCGATCGATCGGTCGTACGATCGAAACGAAATTTTTCGAAAATTTCGAAGTTTTGGACCTTCGATCGATCGAAATCGTCCGATCGATCGAGAGATTCGGAAGCTTCGATCGACCGAAATTTTACGAAACTTCGATCGATCGAAAAATTCTGAAACTTCGATCGATCTAAAATCTTCGATCGATCGAAATTTTCTGGCATTTCGATCGATCGAAAAATGTCGAAAATTCGATCGAACGAAATTTTTCGATCGATCGAAATTTTTCGGAACTTCGATCGATCGAAATTTTTTATTATTCCGATCGATCGAAATTTTTCGAAACTTCGATCGATCGAAAATTTTTGTAGTTCCGAGCGATCGAAATTTGTCAATATTCCGAGCGATCGAAAAATTTCGGTCGATCGGAATTATCTGGCACTTCGATCGATCGAAATATTTCGAAACCTCGATCGATCGAAATGTTTCGAAACCTCGATCGATCGAAATATTTCGAAACCTCGATCGATCGAAATGTTTCGAATGTTCATTCGATCGAACGATCGAACAATTTCGAGCGTTTGAATAGCATCGGTTTTTGTTCAGCCCTCTGTTGATGTTATGGTTTATTGGGTTCATTTTGTAAACGAGAAAGTCGTGCATGGCAAGCTGGGCGTTTGAGGGGTATGTGTGAAAGCGAGGCAAGCAAGATCGAATTAAAGAAGTGAGAAGTGAGAGTGAGAGAGGGGGGAAGTATTGAGTAGCTTGTTTCCGTGAATATGGGGAAGGACACCCGAAAGATTCGAAGGTCGAGTGTGGCCTTTCACGACCACACACACTCACACACATTCATATAGGGACACGGCACGGGTTCCGGGGCTCGATATGGTTTCTTCGTTGTTTACTTGTGTCAAATTTTTCGTTAGTTTGAGCTAATTTCCGCAGAGATGAAAGGGTTTATATCGGAATAACACAATCCGTAAGAATAACACGTATACTCGATCATTGACTGGATGGCATTACGATACAATTGCTCATAATCACCTGCGGAAGTAATTTCGAAACTTATATTTTTCTTTAGCCCAATGAAGCAGGGGCGTAATTTGATTTTGAATTTGATTTTAGGCTTTCGGCCCAAAAAATCCTACGAGCTATGTTGGACCATCATTGCACATTGATGTAGATAACCCCCCCCCCCCCCCCCCACCTTACTCTCGTGGTGCGAGGGGCACAACTGCGACTCCTTAAGAACTTTCTATGTTACATTTAATAGGCGGGCGGGCGTAACAAAATTTTAAACAGTAATTATAGGGTTGGAACAAGACGATTGCGCTATATCATCATTGTTGACTGATGTCTCTCTTATTGACCGGATGAAGAATTTCATAATTTTTCCGAAGCATTGAACTGAAAATATTCCTTGAAACAGTCATTGATAAATTTTAAAATCTACTTTATAGTTTCACTTGATCATCTAGGTCACGCTGATTTTAATTTTTGCATTTGTTGACGCAGAAAATAAAAAATTACAAAACCAAAATGATCATTTCAGCTATTTTTTGGAGTAAATGACAGCATGAGAGCCCCCCCCCCCCTTGGAATTCAAAATAGTCCTTTCACGATAAAAAAAAAGAACATGAAATGTTAATCGAAGGAGTAATAGTTGACGAACTTTATTACTAATTTATTTTGTAACTTTGACTAATTTTTTGCAAGGAATAGTATACATGTATACATTTGCCTTACTAACATTATCACCTGTTGTCACTTTGTTCATAACATCAAACACGTACAAATTGCTAATATTATTTGATACACCTACAATAGCTTGAAAATTGTATACAGCTGATTTGACAGATGTAACCCCCCCCCCCCCCCTCCGATCGATCTTTGAAGTTGACGCATCAATTGCGGTTTGCGCCAATCTTCATATTTTTTATACATTTTTTTTTTAAAGTTGTTTTTTTTTGAGGGAGGAGGTCAGTCTCCAAATGTCATCGTTGTTGTGAAGGGCGTTATTGACCTCCAATTTGCGCCATTCTACCCTCTGCGGACTGCTTCGGAGCCGAAATTATGGATTTGGACCGTTTTTCGAGAAAATAGCCTACATTCAAATCATAATCAAATTTTTCCATAATTTTGAAGGAAGCGAGACGAACACGAACGACACTGGGTATTCGGGGGAGGGAATTCGAATGTTTACCTCTATTTCCTCTCCTCACAAACATTTGACTGAACCATTTTCTCGTCTCCCTCCTGCTTTCCCCGCTCTATACCTTCCGACTCTTTCTCTCTTTAGGTCACATTCCTTCCCTATTATTTTATTTCACTCACAATCAGTCACACACACGCTGCCTCTCACGCTCACTCATTTACACACCTCATCTGTTTACGAGTCCTGTTGCTTCTTCTTTTGGACGCCGCAAACATTCATCATTTCACTCGTGCTTATCCATTCAATAGTCATTATTCCTTATTATTGTATCACTTCGTTACTTTCTAAATAATAGAGAAAGAATGTGATCTAAAGAGAGAAAGAATCGGAAGGTACAGGGTGGGTGAGGGAGGAGGGAGACGAGAAAATGGTTCGATCAAGCGTTTGTGAGGAGAGGAAATGGAGGTAAACATTCGAATTCCCTCCCCCGAATACCCAGTGTCATTCGTCTCGTATGGCGGACTTTCCGTAAACCTGGGGAAGAAAACTTTTTTTTCGGAGAGAAAAAACTTTCGTTGTGGGAGGAAACTTTTTTTCGGGAGAGAAAAAACTTTCGTTGTGGGAGAAAACTTTTTTTCGGGAGAGAAAATTTTTTTTCAGGGGAATAATTTTTTTAACGGAGGAGGAAACTTTTTTTTCACGGTGAGGAAAAAAATTCTCCCCCTCCAAAAAAATATTTCTCTCCGCGGGACAAATAAGTTTCCTCTCCACAGCGAAAAAATATTTCTCTCCACTGTCAAACGACTTGCCCTGTTGCCAAGTCGCGCTGTCGTCTTTCATCCAACAAGGAACGGCATGAGGAATGAAAACGGAACGACAACCTGTTGCCCGATTGCCGGTTGTCCGTTTGGAAGATGTTTTGATCATTTAATAAACATAAACAGCTATATATTAAACTGCTTGTAAGTCATAGGGTTTAATACCAGTCACGGTTCCGGTCAAACCTCAAATAAGATAAAATAATAATAAACAAACAACAAACAATATTAAAATTGATTAAATCTTCAATTTCGCGACATAGATACAAATTAATTTCATTCTTTGGTGGAACACAAGTTATCGAACTGATATCTTCATAAGTAAACATCCAGTTAACCTCCAAATTTTTTTTTTTTTTTTTTTTTTGCTTGTTTTATGGCTTATACTCCAGTAAGGAGCCTACAGCCAACTATAGACTAATGTCTGTGAGTGAAAGTTTGTTTAATGTCAGAAGACAACAGGGGACTTGAAACATCCATGCTCAAAGCACTCAGATTTCCACTGTAATCTTTGCCGTGGACCCACTTTTAAGGAGACCGAGCGACAAGACGAGTGAAAAATCTGCTGCCACTACCGGGATTCGAACCCGGGACCTATGGATTGGCAGTCAGGTGTCCTGACCACCAAACCACCGAGGCCGGCTTAACCTCCAAATTTAAAGTAATAAAAATAAAACATGATAATTGAAAGCAATATTTTGCCACAAAGAAACCAAAGACATTATTGCAAAGATGCCTACAACGTGAACAATAACAAAAGGATAACCGGCAATCGGGCAACAGGTTGTCGTTCCATTCTCATTCCTCATGCCGTTCCTTGTTGGATGAAAGCAGGATGAAAGACGACAGCGCGACTTGGCAACAGGGCAAGTCGTTTGACAGTGGAGAGAAATATTTTTTCGCTGTGGAGAGGAAACTTTTTTGTCCCGCGGAGAGAAATATTTTTTTGGAGGGGGAGAATTTTTTTCCTCACCGTGAAAAAAAAGTTTCCTCCTCCGTTAAAAAAATTATTCCCCTGAAAAAAATTTTTCTCTCCCGAAAAAAAGTTTTCTCCCACAACGAAAGTTTTTTCTCTCCCGACAAAAAGTTTCCTCCCACAACGAAAGTTTTTTCTCTCCGAAAAAAAAGTTTTCTTCCCCAGGTTTACGGAAAGTCCGCCATATTAGGGAGAAAATTTCGTCCGTTTTTTTCGAAAAACTGACCGTTTGAAATTTTTACTGGACGGGTGTAAAGAGCTTGATTCAAAATGGGGGTTTTTCTCCCCCCCCCACCAATTTTCCTGAAACTTTGTATTTTGATAGTACTTGATAAAAGTAGTCTTTTTTTTCCAATAAAATTTTTCCAAAAATAATTAGGGGGGGAGTTACAGTGTTGCAAAGTCGCACCTTTCAAAAATTCATAACTTTCGCGTAAATCATCCAATTGAAACGTGGTTTTCACCAAAATATGCGGATTGTAAAACACTTTCATGCCATCCAAACGGAATTCAATTTTAATAATTTTTGACTTAGTTATCGTCATTTTTGTGATTTTTAGGCCACTCAAAATCTACTTAAAGTGAAATAAAAAAAAATGGTATTTTTTGATTTTGACCGGGTTGAAATATGTTATTCCTCTTTAAACTCTGCGTAAAATGAGCCCAAGCAGAATGCAGGGCGATTTTTTGTTCTGGAGTTATGCAATTTTTAGTAAGCGAAAAACGAGTTTTTTAGGGTGCCCATGAGCGTTCGAGAGAGAGGCTCAAGTCAAATAAATGGATACGGTATTTTTTGACTTTGATCAAATTAAAATATGTTATTCCTACTTAAATTCTGCGTAAAATGAGCCCAAGCAGACCGTGGGGCGATCTTTTGCTGCGGAGCTATGCGCGTTTTAGTAAACAAAAGTAGAGTGGTTGAGGCTACCCGGGCTACCCACGTCTTTGAGCCTCTCTATAGAACGCTCGACTTTCGTTTACTAAAACGCGCATAGCTCCGCAGCAAAAGATCGCCCCACGTTCTGCTTGGGCTCATTTTACGCAGAATTTAAGTAGGAATAACATATTTTAATTTGATCAAAGTCAAAAAATACCGTATCCATTCATTTGACTTGAGCCTCTCTCTCGAACGCTCATGGGCACCCTAAAAAACTCGTTTTTCGCTTACTAAAAATTGCATAACTCCAGAACAAAAAATCGCCCTGCATTCTGCTTGGGCTCATTTTACGCAGAGTTTAAAGAGGAATAACATATTTCAACCCGGTCAAAATCAAAAAATACCATTTTTTTTTATTTCACTTTAAGTAGATTTTGAGTGGCCTAAAAATCACAAAAATGACGATAACTAAGTCAAAAATTATTGAAATTGAATTCTGTTTGGATGGCATGAAAGTGTTTTACAATCCGCATCTTTTGGTGAAAACCGCGTTTCAATTGGATGATTTACGCGAAAGTTATGAATTTTTGAAAGGTGCGACTTTGCAACACTGTAACTCCCCCCCTAATTATTTTTGGAAAAATTTTATTGGAAAAAAAGACTACTTTTATCAAGTACTATCAAAATACAAAGTTTCAGGAAAATTGGTGGGGGGGAGAAAAACCCCCATTTTGAATCAAGCTCTTTTAGAGTCTGTCGGTTCTTGAAAATCCTCCGTGCCAAGAGAGAGTTTGGGAGAACAACGGCCACTGCGAAGGGTTGGAGTAGCCAGCAAAGCCGCACTGTTGCTAAATAGTGCGTTACTACCTGAATTCTCACCCGCCTTCTTATCGAGAACAGAGTATAACTCACTTTTTTCGCATCATATGCTTACTTTGACGATATCAATCCATCTAATGATTAATCATCTGATTGAAGGATCACTTTCTAGATTTCTTCTGAAAGGAAATGCCGAAATGGTTCCCGTACCCGATGCATAGGTATTTGATTCCTTTATACACACTGTGATTCTCCAAATGATGCTGAGCCAAAGCCGTCATGTCACAGCCCAATTCGATCGTTTGATCAGGTCGCGAGCTCTGTTCGCAATTTTATTGAGGTTAGCGTTTTTACTTTTTGGTGTCATTAGAGCCCAGGGGTGCCCCCCCCCCCCCCCAGGTACCGTACGAGCTACCCACCTAATCACGAGGATTCCCCCCTCCCCCCACTGGAAGGTTCGAGGTGAATCCCCCAAGTAGAATGGGGAGTTCGGGGGTCTTCCCCCGGATTTTTTTTGAAAATTTGACCCTCTATAATACGTTTTGGAGGATATTTAAAGGAGGGAGGGTTTTTGGGAGCATGGAGTACCCTGACAGAGAAGGGGGGTTTGTGGGAAATTTTTTTCCCGGAAAATTTTTGGGATTTTGACTTTTTAGAAAACCATTTTGGAGTCTTTATAGATGATTGAATGAAAGAATCAACTTCTAATTGTTCACCCATGGAAATTTTTGAAAATTTGACCTATTAGAATTCGTTTTTGGGGCTTTTTAAATCGAAATGGAGAGGGGTATACATTTCTGGAAGGAAATTGATTGGGGGGGGGGGGTCGATAGAGGGAGGAAGAGGATTTTGGGGGGGGGAAGTTTTTTGGGTGGGGATGTGGATAGAAAAGATGGACTTGGGGGGAATTGTACAAAGGGAAGGAGGATTAAGGGGGGGGAGTATAGATGGTGAAAAAGGAGATAGAAACTGAGTATTTGTGAAGCTAGCGATTAGAAAACGTTCATTGGTAAGCGAAAATACTGATTTTCTTAAAAAAGGGGGAAAAAAATCTTCACCCCCCCCCAATTTCGAAGTATACGAGTTGCTCGTATGATTTATATTACGTGGACACCTCTGATAGAGCCAAAGCCGAGTACTGACAGAGCCAAATCGTCTGCCTATGCAGTGTCTGGCTCGAGAATCCAGTGTCAGTAAATGCTCTCGGCTTACCCCTACACCTTCACAAAAACGAAAATAGCATTCTATTCATTTTTGGTGAAAACGAATGCGTAAGAATTTCTTAAATAAGAGCTAATTGTAAGACTATGCAGCACCTACGAAAGGAACGACTCGACGCGGTGAGTGGGTCGGGGTCGGGGGAAAGAGGGTGCGAGAAAAGCCGAGAGCTGCAGGTAAGTACTGTGGATTCTCGTGTCAAACCGGCAGTCAAATATATTTCACACACTACTCAGCCGGCAGCCCCTCTCGACCACGAAAACAACTCGGAAACTTGTGTGAATAAGGATGAACAGGAAAAAAGAGCAGTAAATAAGGAAATAGTAAGATATTGAACTCATTGAAGAGGAGACAGGAGATAGGGAAAAGAGGGTGTGTGACTTTCCTTTGTGAGGAATAAATGTGAACATATTCGACAAATGAAAGGCATGGTGGGTGGTCATGTGAAAGAATCTTACAACTTGGCGAAAAGCAGGTAACTCGGAAAACTGCACTCCCGGGTGTAAAACACGTGAGGACTCGCCCTCCGCAGGCAAGAGAATTGGGATCACTGCGGATGTAGACTGATTATGAGCCCCACGACCGTCGCGTCGCCGTCGGCCCACTTGAACGGCAAAATGCAAACTTCCAAAATTTCAATAAGTAAATTACACTTCGTCGGCTCCCAATGAACAAAACATATGAACCATCGATAGAATGGAATCGTAGGAAATTCAAAGGAGCATTAATTTGCCCATGAAAGGGTATGAGCAAATCTCACTTATTTCATTCGTCCAAGTCCTACGTCCTCCCCCCCCCCCCATTATTGTCATGTGATGAGTCATTGCTTGGAAAAAAAAAAAAAAAAAAATCAACGCAGGGGCTATTCCGCTAATAACTCCCTGCCTAACGGTCGCGCCATCGCTTTATTTGCTCATTTTCGAGATAATTAAGTTCAAAGTTTCGACTTGATTCAGTACTTGATTTGACTCTATCATGGGAATTTTGAACACTTTCGCTAAAAGCGATTTAATAGCAGATTCTGGTAGAAAAACCTCCAAAAACAACGATGGCAGCACTAAAAACTTTCGAAATCCACTCCTAAACTCAATAAACACGCTTTTATTTGCGCGAGCGTAAAGTTGGCTTAGGGCAGTCATAATGGGAGATTCCCATCTGAGAATACTATAACTCCGTCAAGAAGTGACAAATAAGAGACGACTTTCATTTGACACGGGTGTCACGGACGTCACGGTACCATTCATCGGATGAGGATCACTACTCTGATGACTAATTACTCTGTGAATCATCTTTCTTAGCATAGAGAGAGTGACGAAATTAAGATGGGAATCTCCCATTATTACTGCCCTATGCCACCATTACACTCGCGCAAATGAAAGCGTTTATTGAGTTTAGGAGTGGATTTCGGAAGTTAAAAGTGCTCCCATCGTTATTTTATGAGGTTTTTACAACAGAATCGACTGATGAATCGCTTTTAACAAAAGTGTGCAACCGCCCCGTTGTAAGTGGACAGCGGAGTTCATACGCAAGGACACGGCACAACACTGCATGGGTATTCGGGGAATGGAATTCGAATGTTTACCTCTACTTCCTCTCTTCACAAACGAGTTACCGATCCTTTTTGTAATTATTTCACTCTGTCGCTCTCTCTCTCTCTCTCTCTCTCTCTCTCTCTCTCTCTCTCTCTCTCTCTCTCTCTCTCTCTCTCTCTCTCTCTCTCTCTCTCTCTCTCTCTCTCTATCTATCTTTCTCTCTCTCTCTCCCCCCCACTCTCTCTCTATCTCACACACTCACTCACTCACTCACCTCTATTTTTGAGTCTCATAGCTCCATTCTTATTCATTCAATATTTATTATTACTGATTATTGTTTCATAAACAAAGAAAGAATGTGACCTAAGCTAAGAGAGAGAGAGAGAGAGAGAGAGAGAGAGAGAGAGAGAGAGAGAGAGAGAGAGAGAGAGAGAGAGAGAGAGAGAGAGAGAGAGAGAGAAGAGAGAGAAAGAGAGAGGGGGAGAGAGAGAAAGAGAGAGGGAGAGAGAGTCGGAACGAATGGGGCGGGGGAGGGAGGAGGGAGACGAGAAGAAGGTTCGGTCACTCACTACTCGTTTGTGAGGAGAGGAAGTAGAGCCGTAGAGGTAAACATTCGAATTCCATTTCCCGAATACCCACGTATCCTCCGAGTATTTCGATCGATCGAAATTTTGACTTTTTCCGATCGATCGAGACTTCTGAAAATTTCGATCGATCGGAATTCTGAAATTTTTCGATCGATCGTCAAATTCCGATCGGACGTAATTTTCCCACATTTCGATCGATCGAAACCACGGAAAATTTTGATCGATCGAAATTCCGAAATTTTTCGATCGAACGAAACATCGGAAAATTTCGGTCGATCGAAACTTCGAAAAATTTCGGTCGATCGAAATTACAAATTTTTTCGATCGGTCGAAGTTTCGAAAATTATCGATCGATCGAAATTTCGGATAATTTCGATCGATCGGATTTTTGGCGAATTTCGATCGCTCGTAGTGTCAACATTTTTCGATCGATCGAAATTTCGAAAAATTTCGATCGATCGGAATTTCGAAAACTTTCGATCGATCGGAATTTCGAAAAATTTCGATCGGTTGTAGTTCCGATTTTTTTCGATCGCTCGGAACTTCCGAAAATTCCGATCGATCGAAAAATTTCGTTTCGATCGATCGTATGTTCGATCGATCGCACAGGCCTAACTTCAGTGCCGGAGAAATCGTCAAAATACTTGACGGTTGTTCCGTTTCAGAAGCATTTCAGAGCAATTAATCGGAAAGTCCTACAGGGTAAACGGTGGCACGGATCGAAGAAAACTTGGTACAGAAATGTCCGTATTGCTTCCGTGTGCGTGCTTTTGTCAACATTTTAACGATCCGAGCAATATTAAGGGAGAAATCTTCAATTGAATACATGTCAGTCATAGAATAAGAGACAAGAGAATCGTTTTAATTATCAGTTGTTGTAACCGTCGCCCACCAGACGGCGCCAACCTCCAGTCGACCGACTGTCAAACAAACCGGTAGCGTTCGATGATGACATGTTTTTGTTTATTTGTTTTCATTCGGGTGATTTTGTTTTGCTCGTCGTGTTGATCGATTCGGTTACGACTATATTCGAATTATTGGCTTTCTTTAAAATGAAAGTGTTTGCGGCCACCATTCACTTCATTCTTTACTCCTTGCTCGCCTGATGGATTCTGTGTTTTATCCTCCAACTTTGCTCGGTAAATCAGAAATCAGTGTTGTTTTTAGTCGGAGTCATTGCGGAGGTGCAACTCTTTCACCTGGACTGTTTAACGTGAATAACAATTCATCTATTATCTAGTATGTAGTGCCGTGACCGAGTTCTTAACTAACAAAATAGTTTCAGATAACTTCGCTGTGGAATTCGGTAACCTACGGGTGCTTCTAGCTTTTGTCTCTGAGGCTACCGTCATGCCTACCTATTAAGTACCTAACCCTACCTAACCATACTATTTGTTATTGGTGTCGTGTCATGCAACCATTGAATTTGCTCACTGAACTCTGTATATTTAATAATATCTCGCATTTATTGTGGTCAGTGTGTTCCTTGATTCTGGGCTGGGTTGCTCATTCTTTCTGTCGCAAATGAAGCCTGCTCGGCCCCCTCTACTCAGTTCGTCAGTCTCGGGTCACCTTTCCCCATTGTATCTGAGCTACCATCATAATGGATGATACTGCATGTAGATCCAGTCATATGTACATGTAGTCACCTTAAGTCTGAGCTGTTAGTCAAGTATTTCTCGTATCCGAGGGTTGTGAAAAAAAACCCTGACCCAGAAATCTTTGCGCCGACAGTTAGCTAATTCAGCAGAAGGATATGCAGCCTGATCATATCTCTACTAGAAGAAGTAGTGTGTAATAAAGCATTCACGAAGGTAAAATTCCTCAACCTAGTAATAACCTCTCTCAGCTATTCTTTACCAGACCAGAATGTGTCTCTATGCTTGTTCACTTTGGTTATACTTCTATAACAATCCCAGACTAGTAGTAAGTAGTAAATAATGGGCGGAAGCTTTTCTGTTGATTGTGAGGGTGATTCGATTAACTTGGTATGCGTGGTCTTACATGAGATGGCAGTTGACAGCTTGAACTGCTCTCTGAGCAATTGATAAGCTGGTGCTTCTGCCTATTGTTTGATGCGCTGCGACATCACTTTGGGACCAACTGTAGGCAAAATCAAACTGTAATCTATACTAAGCTGAACAACCTCAACCCTTCTGATTATTTGATGAGAAGATAGTGTATTTAATGGTATATTTGGTAGAGAACCACATCAACTAACTGCTTGTTTACCCATCTTAAACACATTTACTTACTACCGTAGCTCTTCTCCAGCTTTCTGCACTCCATGAATTTTTTTCTTACATTGTTTCTGTATGCTGTAACTTCATATCAAATGATACACAGAAACATGTACTAGAGGTCGTTTCAGGAGGGAGGGAGGGAGGGAGAAGGAGAAGGAGAGAGAGGGAGGGAGGGAGGGAGAGAGAGAGTGAGAGGTTGAGAGCAAAGATTATTCATGTTTCAGACAGAGTTTGATTAGATACTTCAACCGCGGACTAATCCTGCATCAAACTGTTGCTCTAATTTTACAATCATGATGCTGTGTCATGCTGTGCCAATGCAAGTCAGCAATGTCTTTTAAGCTTTGAACCTTTGAGAACAGATTTAAGCTCATCTGCAAGCACCCCGGCCCATAAAAGTGTAGCTGATCAGTTCTCTTGTTCTAAAAATCCTCTCTCTGCATTCAGTGTACACCAGGAAGTAGCTAGATTTGCAGAAAGAAAGGCAACATGATGCACCAGAGTTTTTGAATGCCTTGATCCGCAAAAATTCCCAACTACAGGAGGAAATTGAGTTTTATGAATTTCATGAGATTAAGTGTGATCATTGCGGACATGTAAATAGAAATTCTAATCTCAGCAGAATTTTGCAACTGCCTGTAAGCTTAAATGAACAGAGTATCACCAACATGATCAAAAATTATTCTTCGTGGAACTATCCCGAGGGTTTAAAGTGTGAACTTTGTTGATGCGGCAATAAGAAAAAATGCACTTTTATCAGTAATACAGGAAAATGCTCACTATCCAATTATTATTGAATAAGTGGGAAAATGGACAAAGTGTCAAAATAACAAATTTTCAACTAGATGATCTCCGTTCATCTGATCTTACTGTTAATGGTAGTCTCTTCAGGTTGCATTCAGGGATGTTCCATCATATGGAACAGTGACAGATTCGGGTCACTACACGGTTGTTGTGCGCTTGGAGTATGATAAAAATATTTGAGCAAATGACCAAAACATTTCTGAGTGTCGATGACCCGAGGGGACCAAGGATGCCTACTTGCTGTTCTATTGTAAGATGGAATAATTGTGACGAATAACTAAATTGAACCAAACCATTTTAAGAAAGATGGACTCAATGGCAATTAATTCATGCCAACATTCTTGCTTGTCTGCACACCTAGCAGGTTTGTTTAAATTTCAACAATTGCCATTTTTAAGCTCGGTTCGATGATTCATGTACATAGTGAACTCGAGCGGCGGAGGTTTTAGTGGGTATGCCACACTCTAATACTATTCAAGAGACATGCTGGAGAATCTCACACAGAGCCTTTAAAAGGTCAGGTTATAAAAACTTTGCTCATAAAAAAAAAAAAAAAACAAAAAAAAAAAAAAAAAAAAAAAAAAAAAACAAAACAAAAAAACAAAAAACAAACAAAAAAAAAACAAACAAATAAAAAACAAACAAAAAACAACCCAATGCAATCAGAGATTGGTAACATTTGATTTGTATTATCAACCACCAACTATTTGCAGTTGAACTCAGCTTTTTGGTCAAGCCAGAATCATCCAAGTGTCTCCCAAAACGGGCACTGATATTGCCACAAAAACTTTAATCAAAATGATTAAAGTAAAAAAGCTGGCCAAGCAAAAAAGTGTCTCCCAACTCCGCTTCTCCTTCCTTTCTCTTCTCTCCCCCAATTTATTTTATATTGCAAGCTGGTTCATTTGACTTTACACTCCTTGCTAAAATCCAAATTTCCGAGATTATGGCTCTCTTTTTTAGCGCCAAAAGGCACTGAAATCAGGGAGCCAAGTTTACTTTCTTTCTTTCTAACTCCGTGCCAGTATGCAATCTGTGATACCGCGCACACTTTTAACCAACGAGGCGGGAGGCTGGCTGGCTGAGTTGACTGATTAGTCGACGCCGCTAACGCGGCGCGACTGCTGGGTTGCGATTGTTTTCTTCGATTAATCGCACAAATATTGCTGATATAACACGGAAGTCAAGGAATCTGCGGTGAAGAAATTATTACCACTGCCGTCTCTACAAATCAACGAAGAGAGAGGGGGAGGGGAGAGGGAGAGAAAGATAAAGAAAGCGGGGTAGTCACAATTTATTTCAAGAAATAATTGGAAGAAAAAATTGAAAATGAAGGAGGAACTTCAGACTTTGGCCGGGGGTTTTTTTGGGGGGGGGGGGGTATTGGTGAAATGACTGTCGGATACTTGGAGACGTTTTCTGAGAATTTGAATGGGAAAAAACCCCCCGGCCAAAGTCTGAAGTTCCTCCTTCATTTTCAATTTTTTCTTCCAATTATTTCTTGAAATAAATTGTGACTACCCCGCTTTCTTTATCTTTCTCTCCCTCTCCCCTCCCCCTCTCTCTTCGTTGATTTGTAGAGACGGCAGTGGTAATAATTTCTTCACCGCAGATTCCTTGACTTCCGTGTTATATCAGCAATATTTGTGCGATTAATCGAAGAAAACAATCGCAACCCAGCAGTCGCGCCGCGTTAGCGGCGTCGACTAATCAGTCAACTCAGCCAGCCAGCCTCCCGCCTCGTTGGTTAAAAGTGTGCGCGGTATCACAGATTGCATACTGGCACGGAGTTAGAAAGAAAGAAAGTAAACTTGGCTCCCTGATTTCAGTGCCTTTTGGCGCTAAAAAAGAGAGCCATAATCTCGGAAATTTGGATTTTAGCAAGGAGTGTAAAGTCAAATGAACCAGCTTGCAATATAAAATAAATTGGGGGAGAGAAGAGAAAGGAAGGAGAAGCGGAGTTGGGAGACACTTTTTTGCTTGGCCAGCTTTTTTACTTTAATCATTTTTGATTAAAGTTTTTGTGGCAATTGTAATAACGCGGAACATTCATGCAGGTTTAACGCCCTTCTATCGGCAATCGACTTTATTAAATGTAGATAGCTTTCGTTTCTTTTATTTTAGCAGTTACTTTCAAAAGTTGAACTTTTAAGCACTAATGTACAGTCGTGTACTTTCATCAGTGGTTTTGCACTTTACTTAAATCACATTTTTTAACCCCCCCTCCCCCCCCAGCGGAAGGAAGACAAAAAAAACTTTTTTTTTCTGATAATGGATATTTTCAGATCCAATGCTTATTTTGTTATATTTCGTTAGTCCGGATAGTTAATTTAAGAAAAATAGGAAAAGAAGGCGTTTCAGAAGTGCAGATGCACATAAACCGATAATCTTTGGATTTTTCATAATTATTGCTCATGTTATAAAATGAAAATGAATGAAACTGAATTTGAGCGTTGGCTTTTCACTGAGGAACGTTTTAAAATCAAAAGTTTTAAGCCGGCTGTAAGTTTTGTTTTGATTTGAAGGAATAAAAATTGAAAAGCCACCAAAGATTATGGTCTAGGTGTGCCTACACCTCTGAAACGATCACTGGAATGCAGAAGAAGAAAAATCGAGTATGAGAAAATGAAATGGACATCATTATTATACAATAATAAATTTAATGATAGGAACAATACTTTTTACTGGTGAGGCTCTGCCAAGATATTATCCAACCAAACTTGGTCGTCGGCTGGTAGGTATTTGAAAAGGCTCCTTACGTCGGAAATTTTTTCGGCAGAAACTTCAGGGTATGGCACTGTGATCGGTTGAATCCCTCTCATTTCCTCCAACGGGGCTGGCGATTGATAGTCAAACTTCATGTAATTTGCACTGTAAGTTGTTGAGCAATAGATTGAGCCATCTGGCTGATATTTAATGATGACGTATTTCATTATTCCAAAAATATCTTCTGTTGAAGTCGGTTTTTTCGGGAAAAAATTAGAGAGCGCGGATTCCCAGTCTTTTAAAAGTTCCCGGTCCATTAACAGTTGAAATGGCCTTGGATTTTTTCGAGCAAGCACTATACCTTCAAGCCACGGCTTCGCGGTTCCAATTAGTTCTCTTTTTTTCATTAGCTTCCGTATAAGCCCGAAATTTCTGTCGCACTGTGAAAAGGAGTGGCCACGAACAGGGAAAATTTGGACGATCTTAATTCCGTGAGTTTGGGTGAGCCGAGAACAGAATTTCACCATGCTCATGTTTCTGTTTTGGCCACCCGCTGAGTCCGAAAGTAAAGCTATGGTTGTCACTCCTGGATTTTTGACCAGGTTCTTTTTAATGCAGTCATTTAAAAAGGACACAACAGAATTGGCATTTTTCTTTCCCTGTGTTTCTAAGAAAGAATAAAAAAAGAGTCATCGTCGTTAAAGACATGGATGTTAAAAGCGTAAAGCCAAAGCAGCCTTTCATAAAATTGGCTATTCACATTAATGCGCGGTATTGGGTAATTCTGCGCGTAATCAAATTCGAGAACTAAAAAATTAGGGTCGTTTTTCGCTTTAGACAGACATTTATTACGTAACTGTTGACGCTGGTCAACTTTCCTTACGTGAGACTCATAATCAGGAAGGCAAGGATCTTGCGGATCTATTTGCAATTTTGCTTTATACTCCACGCACAAATCACACACGTCGGTTTTCGGTGAGCCAATTCGATAGTTAGGTTGATTTTTATATAGTTTAAAATAATGTTGATAGCCCATTTTTAAATCGGTTTTCGTTTTAACTTTAAAAAAAAGTTTAAAAAGTTCATAGAGAGCCTTGATAGTAAGATCTGAGTTGTCAAAATATTTCATCGCGCTTTTACCTCCGCCGTAATGGCTTTCTTGATGTGGTAGGGTTTCGAAATGTTTCCCCATCAATGTTTTAACGCGATAGTCGAGTTTGTGGAAGTGATTGTGATGAGTTCCGCGATTTTCCTGAAACGTACTGTTATTAATAACTTTGCTTTGGACGACCCTCAACCTTTTTTCCGAAATTTTAAATAAGTTCAAAATAAAAGAACGGCACACTTTTTGCTCCTTACCATTAATGTTTATTCGGTAATTCCACTGATTAGGGCGTTTTTTTTTTGTTTTATCCGCACGAATATTTTGCACAGGGACTTGAATCACGCAGCGAGCAAGGTCTGCATCTTGCAAGGCCTTGTTTTTGTTTTCGTAAAACTTAGTAAACTGATCGGATTGAATATTTTCGGAAATAATTTCCCCGCACTTTAATAATAAGCAACAATCGGTAACTTTAATAAAAGTTTTGTCCATGACTTTTTTCCCGGTCTTCTCACTGACGTAACACTTTCCTCGAACTTTCCTCCGACGCACTGATTGCCGTTGTTTCCCCGGTGGAGAATAATACACTTTCTTGGGACGCTTGAGAGGAGGCACGGATTCCATTTCGGATAAATCACTCATTTTTCCAAAATTTTAATAAGCCACTCAAAAATAAATCAAAATCTAAAATCTAACCACCAAAACTTTCTACCGCCGAGAGTACGAGCTCCAAAAACAGTTGAAATGACACTGATTGGCAAAAATGCCGTGACAAAATGACACCTTATGTGATGTATGATGTCCATCAGTATCAGTTTTAGCCGAACGCGGACCCCTCATCGTATCCTTATCAGTTATCGGCCCATTCAATAAGGCAAGTCGGCAGGTGATGCAGATTTTCAGATAGCGACATCTTGACCTAAGTCACGGATCTCGGCTGTTATCATGATAAAGTCCAAGCAAGTTCTTATCAGGGTTGCCACTTTCTGTTACATTATTACAGTTTTCAAAAGACTCACAATCAGTAATGAAATAAGAGGGTTTTTTTCAAAACGCTGACAACACCGAATTTAACACAAACGTGGGGAACCTCAAGTCCAGTTGCGGCGTGCAATGTAGCAACGTTGCATGTCGGTTCATTTAAACTCATTTAAAATATCGATTTGAGGGAGTGCACTGCGCACCTCCAATATTTCGACCTTTTACACGACTTTGAATGGACTGGATGCAACGTTGCCACATTGCACGCGCCGCCACTATTGCTCAAGTTGATACTACATAATTTCCTTGCATGTTACCCTTGCCCCCCCCCCCGCAAATGACGCTACTGCATTCATCAATCATCGATCATCTAAAAGACGCTGAAAGACAGAGCCACTTACCTCTTGAGTCAGCCGATTGACGAAAAAAGTAAGATAACTACTCGAACAATCAAAAAAATTCTTATATCAGATCACCGAAGACCTAACAAAGACGATTTCCGATGAAGGGCGTGCACTTTGAAAGTCTGTAACGACCCAAAGATTAGTCCGATCGTTATGAAACTTTCAGGGTATATTCTTGGGGGTACGTAGATCACATTTCGCCGATCGTCGAAAAAAGGGCGTTAATCGCTTAACGCCCTTATCTCGGCAAGGTCTTCAATTTTGAGTAATTTTACGGTGGAGTTATTTCTTAAAATAGCTGCAGCAAAAAGTTCACCGCGGACTCTTTCGTGTATTTTTACTCTCATTATCCCTTTCTTCTCACAAACTGAGCTGCAAGTTAATTATATAAGAGCTCTGACTTAATCAATAACGGCTGTTGACTTCTATATAACGTGGTAATTATAAGTAACACCGTGAACCGCAGTTTTGGCTCGTTAACCGCTGTATATCGATACCCCTTAACCTCCTGAATTATTTATTTTTTATTTTTCTCTCTTTTCACCAACAAACCGAAGGCGCTAAAACCCTCTCAACCTTTGAAAAAAAAAGAAAAGAAAGTCTTGCCAAATGGCATCGCCAGAATGTTAGAGGATCAACATGATTTTTTCAATCTAGTGGGTCTGTTGCGCGCAATTTTTTTTTTTTTTTTTTTTTTTTTTCATTTTATTTCCTTAAAGTACTTGATGAAAGGAACTCGCTGTATATTTTTTTATAATTTATTTTGATCGCGGGATCGTGAACTGAACAGCTTTTAAAACGGCGAAAATTTCGAGCAATTTAAAAAGGTTTCGTTTCGGCGAGAAACACGATGACTCTATTATACACTGATTGTGAGAAAAATGTGGCTGTTAAAACTGTAAGAAAAAAATCATAGTTGATTTTCCCCTTATTTCAATCATAAGACCTATTGTTGCAATAGTTAGGACGCTTGAATCAACACTAATTCCTTCCGTCTTTATGGGAAATAAAGTGCGGAAATACACTTTCAGAACATTCATTGAAACAATCGGAAATTTTTTCTCAGTGTAACGTACAGAGAAAATCCGATTAGTTTTTGTTGTTTCCATCGGTTTTCTCGTAACATTTTAGTTTATAATCAGGTATTTCTGGCTTTATAGCAAAAGTGCGCTACAGGCCCTTCAAACCCAACAGGCTGATTGAAATCACTGGGATAAGACAATACCGCCTCTACTCATTCCCGGCTGCTTCTTTTGAAAAAGTGGGGTTATGGTTCGTCTTGGTACATGTAAGCTTATGAATGCTTATGGTGTTATCGAGGATTTGGTTGGTTTTTTGAAGTTCAACCGAAATTGGAAAACTACGTCAGTAATGAAAGTTTATAGTTTAGTTACTTCCCCAAAGCAGTAAAAGGGTTGAAAATCGTGTTTTGAGAGGATAAATCTCGATTTTGCATTTCACCAATATTTCATTCTCCATAAGCGACAAGCGTACGTATACCAAGACGACCCTAACCTCAAAGAAGCAGCTTGGTATGTTTACAGACGGTATTGGATAAGACCGGACTAATGAAAGGCTGCTGTTGGTAATTCTAAAGCTTTTATCGGAAAGTGGAGCTATATGTAAGTGTAACCAAGTATCCCTTACATTCTCTAAGCTATCCGCTTGGTCCAAACAGCTTCGTTGAAGGAGGCAAATAACTGCTGCTTTTTTGGAACATTCTCGCCGCCGTTGCGAAATTCGACGATGAAAGCAGTGCTGACCTTTTCGATAAATGTAATGACACTTTTTAATCCACCAATAATTTCACCGATTCGATCATGCCATTACACAGTTAACAGTAGGTTATTATAACTGTATGTAATGCAAGAAAATACTCGCATCTGTAATCTTTCCTCGATCGATGGGTTCACCTTTGAAGTATCAAAATATCAACACATTTTTTAAACTTACTGCTGACATCACCGATGTAAAAAAGATTACACCTGTGATTTTCGTGCACCATAGTATAATACAGTGAACTAAACTGTGTACTTAGTCTTTTTTTCAACCGGTGGAATCATCATCAGTGGAGTGGATGCGAGGCAGTTGCAAGGGTCTGAAATGTTGCGTTTTTTATAAAGAAAATGAAAATGCTTGATGAGCTGAGAACAAAGATGCATTTAGTTTCTAATTATGTCTCATAATGAGATTTTGGCCCGAAATATATTGTTTTAAATGGGAATTCCGCGTTGTGACGTCACTACGCGCACGACTTTTTACAACTAAACACGTGTGTGTCTCCAAAACTGGGACACTTAGAAAAAAACCAAAGGTAAGTACCATTGTTCTATCAGCCCATCAAGTACTTTCATTTTTTGTATTATTATTAAAAAAACAACATTTTAGACCCCTTGCAACTGCTCCATTGGAGAAAAAAAAAAATCATTAAATATATCTACACAAAACGGCAGCTCTGAGTGGAACAAAATTTCTCTGGCTTTGTATTTATGCCATGAACAGCAAATGAATGAAATAAATAAATAAAATCAGCGGAAACCTAAACTTTTCAGACATTCTACACGTAAGCACACGGATGATTAGAGCTTGTTTCACATGGCTCAACTATACTCTTAATCCTGTAATATTTGGAAGAGGAAGCCTTATAATTTGTACACGTAAATAACCTCTCGCGGTCTCTTTGCATGTTGGTGGTTTGAAGATAACACTATTTTCTTCCCTTCGCAAGGACTATAAGAGTAAGTGGCGGTGCAGAAGTGGTCTGTCACAATCCTTTCGCTACAGTGTAATGGAGGGTTGATTCTTGTGTAAAATCGCGTGGCATTTATATTGAAAAAAAAAAATAGAAAAATCTTTAAATCCACTCAAAAACCAAATAAAAGCGTTTAGTAAAATTTGAAGACGGTAGTTGAATATTCGACTGAGAAAACACTTTAGGCACACTGACCAAAGTCATTAGTTAATTTATCGATGCCGAGCCTTTTTTAGGCAAAAGAACTCAAAGTCCTGGCACATTAAGCACTTTATTTTATTTCATTCTTTCAAAGTGATAGATGAATGAATGGAACTTACCGTAATTTTTATAATCTTTTTTTCGACCACGGGATCGTGAATTAAAACGATCTCAAAGTTGCGTAAACGGGGCTCTTGCAAACTTTTGCTGTGAGCAAATGAATAGTCAAATCTAATGTAAAAACCAGCGAAAATCACACTAATTAAGTCTAGGATTCAGCAATGAACTTACACATAACTGCCATAACGGCATGTTCGTATAATGGTGATTCAACGCAGGTATCATGGGAGATTCCTATCTAAAATGAGACATATCTCTGTGTTTCCGTAGAGAAAGTGACAGATTAGACAGGACTCTCCCATAATACCTGCGTTGAAGCGCCATTATGATCTTGTCGTTAAAGCAGTTTTGTGTGTTTATTACTGAATTTTAGACTTTTTCGATGTGATTTTCGTGATTTTCGCTGGTCATTACATTAGATTGAAGATTGAACCATTTATTTGCTTATAGCAAAAGTTTGCAAGAGCCCCATTGGAAAAGGTTCGCGTTTGGCGGGACACTGGCGACTGCGTAATAGTATAGAAAAACTAGACTGATACCCGGAAGTACTCCATTTGCTTTCCATTTCGACGGTCGAAAAGTCGTGTTTTTTAAGGAAATCATTCCGTTCTTATACTTTCCGTGTTTTAAGTTAAGTAAGAGGTCATATGTTCATTTTGGAACTTACAATAAAATTGTTACGTCGCATTGTTTGTTTATAATTTTGCTCTCATTCACATTTACATTTTATGTGTTTATTTTTCTCAATTATTGTCTCAATAAGTTTGTATTGTTTCATTTGTTTCAGGTAAGTTCAAACTGTGATAAGTTTCCTCACCTTTCGTGCTCATACCGTAAGTCATGAGTATTTTTTTTTATGTCACTGTGCTGAAATTAAAATTAGCTTCTGTGACTCCAGTTGTGTCATTAGCTATATTTCTCTGAGTTGCAAGAGTCTGAATTTCGGTCTGTACTTACAAATTGGTAATAAAATGAAGGTGCTCGATGAGCTAAAAAAACCGATGAAAATCTCATGAAAGAAGTCCCCGTATAAATATTTCGACGCTAGAAAGAGATAACTATGCAGGGGGGTCACGGGAGAGTGATGACACACAGTTTGGAACACTACGCGAGTTTTTTTTTGCACAGCTGATTGTGACCGATGATGAGCATCTTGTGCTTGCTGGCTAACCGCTAAAATTCGCACTAACCCCGTCTATTCAGAGAGTCAATCTACTGTGAATACCGTTTTTCAATGAAATTGGATGTCAAGGGGGGGGGGGGGGGGGTTGAAAAATTATGGGGACAAAATGCACCGTCAACGTCATACAGGGTGGGGCGTAGAGATATGACGATTTTCAAAAGGCTATAAATAAAGAACTATTTGACTTAGAGAAAAAAACTTTTTTTTATTGAATTCAGTACAGAATGCCGTTTTCTTACATTAAGTTTTAAAAATTACATCTCGTAGATGTTGACCGTCAGCGTCAATACACTCTTGGAGTCGATTTCGAAAGGAATTCACCGCTCTTTCGCACATTTGTATGGGTATGGGAAGACAATAACGTAACTGTCACTGTTAATTCGAACTGATATGTTTCCATGTTTGAAGACTATGTGCAGCTCATGTTGGAAAATTTAGCGGAAGAAAATGATTTAGGAGACGTCTGGTTCCAACAGGATGGAGCAACAGCTCATATACTGCTCGCATTTCCCTTGCCGCTATGCGGGAAATGTTTCCAAATCGGTTGGTCTCTCTCAGAGGAGATTTACAGTGGCCTCCGCGATCTCCCGATTTGAGCATTTGTGACTTTTTTTTATGGGGCTACCTTAAGGAAAGGGTTTTTAGGAGTCGCCCCCATATTTTAGAGGAATTAAAAGTGCGAATCAGAGAGGAAATCGATAATATACCCATACAAATGTGCGAAAGAGCGGTGAATTCCTTTCGAAATCGACTTCAAGAGTGTATTGACGCTGACGGTCAACATCTACGAGATGTAATTTTTAAAACTTAATGTAAGAAAACGGCATTCTGTACTGAATTCAATAAAAAAAAGTTTTTTTCTTTAAGTCAAATAGTTCTTTATTTATAGCCTTTTGAAAATCGTCAGATCTCTACGCCCCACCCTGTACTATACCATATTTAGATTGCACGCGCCGCCAAATCACGTGTGTACATTGTTAAGGAATGCAACGGATGAAATTGCATCCTACATTATTCGATATTTTTTGTTTTTGTTTTTTGTTTTTTGAATGAATGCAGTGTATAGTTGCAGTTTTTGTTGGGTTTTTTTTTTGCTGCATAACTTTACCTAGTTTTTTCATCAAATAATGAATTGAGTGTCTTTTTCACAAAAGTGCGTCTATTTATTTTCTATCGACAATCGGAAGTTCGTGTGATTGCGATTTGTTCGAAAAGCAGGGTTTTGGATTCATACAAGACGCAAGGCAACGACTAAATTCACATTTCACGGTAGTAAATCATACACTTATGGTTTTAAAAGAAGAGTCTACACCATCGTTGTTATAATAGTTCTCGCTTCTCTCTCCCTAGCAACCGAGAAAACAAGAGCACAAATCCTCGTTATTACTTGAATAGTTGCTCGCCATTTAGACACCACCAACCCCTCCCCCCTCCTTCACCCCTACTGCCATACACTGGTTCAAAAAACGAATTTTTCTGGACATAAAAAGTTTTTTTGTTTTGTTTTACAGATACTTTTGTGGTGATATTTTCTTGCGAAAACCGTGTTATTTGACTCTTTGTAAGCCTGTAAATTGAATGATTTCACGCATTTTTAAGTCATCTTGCTATTCATTGTTTTGTCTTCGGCGGATCCATTAATCTATAGCTACTTCTCATTCTTCCCATTTTAATGCCTGATAAACAATCGATTCTTGAAGAGGTTATAGCCTCTTGACTAATCGATTATTTCTCATGCAGTCAAATTATGAAGAATACACTATTGCTAGATTGCATGATCCGCCAGTACTGTTCCATGGTTCGTGGCATGGCATGGCGCCTTGAAAAGTCCTTGAATGTTCTTGATTTTATTTTCGTTTTTCATACACTTGAATATCCTTGAATTGTGATGAATTCGTCAAATGTAGTTGGAAATTCTTGAAAATAACCGCCCTCAGCTCGTTAGCTCGCCATTTTGTTAATAATCTTGTTTGTGTGCCTAGGTATAAGGAATGTCATGTCACTTAGGTTGCAAAGTCGTGAGAAAGAATGTAGGACTTACAAAGCAGGAACTTTTTTCTCTTTTTTTTGTTCTGTTCTCTTCTTATTAGTGCACCCTTCTGTGATAATCGACTTGAGTTTCTTCTGCCTCTAGAAAATTAGTATAAAAAATACTGCATTTTTGCTCGTCGGAGGTCCTTGAAATCCTGCGAATAGTCCTTGAGAACAACGAGCTATAACTTTAGAGTGCGGCAAATCAAGGAACGTTCCGCTGGTTTACTGTTGTCACCTAGGGCATCGCCATCTTGCCGTAAAAATCGAATTTGAGGTTAAATTTTGTAGGTCGTTTCCGGTCGTTTCGTAAACAAACTCGGGCATCGCCGGAAACTACCTACAAAATTTAACCTCAAGCCTTTGAATCTGCCGTCCAAATTCCGCTTTTTCCCGGGACTCCTTTTGCCCTGTGTGGCACAAGGTGGACCTATCCGCTGCCACTCTAAAGTTATAGCTCGTTGCTTGAGAATCCAGGGGTGCAAAATGTTCCAAAACTTCGGAAGTTTCACGCGATCCATGACTTATTTCCTCACAGGATTTTAAAAAATTTCCTCGCAAAAATTCGAAAGTGATGCCTTTTTTTTGGTTATTTTAACATTTCAACACCGTAAGTTCGCAAAATGACCGATATTTTCCCATTTTTTACACTATTTTCCTGGGAAATCTTTATTGCCATTATTATAAAAAAAAAAAAAAAAAAAAAAAAAAAAAAAAAAAAAAAAATTGACGAATTCCCAGAAATTTCCTCACTTTCACGCGATCCGCGGTTCACCAGATCGGGCACATTTTGCACCCCTGACAGAGAACTTCCTTGATTTTTCTTTAAAAAATCTGCCATGAACCATGTGTTCGTAATAACTTTGATTTTTGTTCGTAAAATCATGTTCGGGAATTTCCCTGTTTTGATCCACTGTGCGCTACCACAACTAAAAACGGCGCAGCGGAGCTCGAGCGCTCGCGTGCGAACAATTTGTAAGCAAGTGCCGGAATTTCTCATTCGTCTGGAGGGTCTGAAGAGTAGTCTGATGTCTGAAATCATGCTAACTCAATCATTTTTCTCTTCTGTCTCTCTCTCACGAGTGACGAGCACGACTGTGTTAAAAGAAATGGTTGAGCCATGTTTGTTTATTGAATCTGAGAGCATATCATACACAGGTTATCCGATCACCTCACTTGCAAAGTGATGATGAAAGTTCGTATCGAATTAAGTCGATATTCGTGAGTATCGGAACCTTTCCGAGAATCTCTGGTTCCAAACAAACTCTAATTCAATGTCCCTCCCCCCCCCCCCCATAAGTGTATTTTTGAACGGAGAGGTATGTTAAATCCAGTGGCGCCCTCGTAGTATTCTTTCTACCTATAAATTGCTTGGTAATTTCGCCGTAAAGTTTCTCCTTATCCTGAACATAGTGTAAACGCCAGAGATTCGCATTAAAAGTTTAGAAACGCGCCATTTTTCATAAATTCGTATCATAACAAGGTCATACAGAATGGTTCCGTTTCACTATCGTTAGAAACCGTTTTTTATGAAAGAATCTTCTGGTTGGTTTTCTGTTGTTTTTGCAAGTGACTCATTGTATTAAACCGTAAACCAATATTGAGGGAATATCAATGTCTTATGCTTTTTACATCAACATTGATTAATTCTTTTTATACCGTTCCATGACCTTGTCTGAATGAACATTGTCGAGAGTTGCGGTTTAAGTTTTACATCGAGTTAATTAGGAGAAATTGGAGGAAACTCCCAAAAAACGGCAACGCTGCCTATAGAGCTCACTTAGTTTTGCGAGCGTTTTTTTTCTTTCATGAAAGTTGTTTTTTTTTTTTATTTTATTTTGTTTTTTTTCCTCATTGGTGAAAGCTAAGTTATTAATAAGAATTCTATCCTTTCAAAAGAAGGATCCTCCAAAGAAATTTAATCAAAATCTATAGATAAAACGAACAAGAAGAGTATGTTGGAAACTTTTGCGTCTTAAAAATGCACCAGTAATTCTTTTTAGAAACTATGTTGGAAAATCGGCTGGAGCGTTGCGGAAATTTTCTAAAAGCCTATGAAAACCTAAGACTGCCTGTTTAGAAGTCCTACCCGTGTTTTTCGCTTCTTTCAATAATCCGTTTCTATAGTGGCGTAGCATGAAAATTGGCAACGTTGCAGTTCGTCCATTTGAGCCCATCAAAAATATCGAAGTATTGGCTGTTCGGTGATGAACGCACCTTCGCATTCGACCTTTTTCATGGGTTTAAATGAACACATTACAATGTTGCAAAATTGCTCGCTACGCCGCTACGTTTTGATGCGTTCATGGACGTACAGGCACCGCTATAATCTTTACTTGCCAGAACCCGATCCTCAAAATGCGTTTGGTCCAATAGATTACACATTTGGATCCGGTTTGCGGCGGAGGGTCTCTCAAATCTGAATAGAGGTGATGCACAGTCTTAGTGTTGCTTATCACCCTATTTAACTGCTGCCGCCTACCAGGTCCACTCATATCATGTCATACCAGGTTTACACTTGTAATCGCTGAAATGGCACTTACAAGATTTGGACTGAACTACAAAATTGCCGATCCTTACTAAACTAGTCTGCAGTGTTTGTGACTTTCATCCAATATAATAGAGACCACGCACTAGTTGTGCACGCGGTGATGGCTGATTTTTTTTCGAGGCTCAACAGGAATTAACATAGGGAGCATGAAGGAGCACCATCCAACAAGGTCCATACGTTGACTGATGTAATTTCGGTGCTTCGGTCTCATGCATTAGGCAAAAACCTCAACAACTTTTCTCATTAGTCAACTTATGGACCATGTTTGCGGTGTTCTGTTGAGACCCCGAAAAAAAAAGTTGCCACCGCGCGCAAACATGGGCAAGATAGATAATGAGTGGTCTCTATTATATATTGTCTCTGGTTTCATCCCTGAACCTCAATATATTTCTTGCATGCCCAATTTCGATTCGAGATATTTTCCAGCATACTGAGGAAAATCCATTCGGGAACGACTTTTGGGCGTATACGTTTCGCAACACCACACAAGAAGAAGAAGAAGTAGAAGCGTACAATTGTCATAAGATTTAGGCGGCTATCACCGCCATTAAGATCTGATAAGAAAGCATTTTGTAAGGTTGGGAGTGGATTTCGGGATTTTTCAGTGCGCTTATCGTTATTTTTGCAGGGTTCTACACCCGAATCAACTATTTATATAAGCCTGTAGCAACAGCTCCATTTTTACTGAATCAATTAAATTTTTAATTTAAGGTAAAAAAAAAAACAAAAAAAAACAAAAAAAACAAAAAAACAAAAGAATGAGCCAAACAAGTCAAAACAAAACCGTTCATGCCGACACACTTTGACCACTTTGAGACAGAACTTATATCATAGCTTAGCCCCAGTGGCGTAGCGTGCAATTTGGCAACGTTGTATTTTGTCCATTTAAACCTATATGTATACAAAAGGTCGAATGCGAAGGTGTTTTACGAACTCCCAATGCTTCGATCTTTTACATGAGTTTAAATGGACGAACTGCAACGTTGCCAAATTGCACTCCACGCCACTGCCTAGTGTCTAGTCTCTTCATTGTTATAGCTCCTTGATGTCAACCCTACGTAAGTAAGTACGCTTGACATAGGCCCAATCGGCGCGGACAAACAATGGTTATGATGACGGTATGAGTCAGGTAGCGCTTTGAAATATATGTATTTGTGTTGTGTCATCATTCATGGCTCGTCTCGTACTTTCAGTGTGTGTACAAAAAGGTAAATAACTCGAGGAGGAAATATCGCGTCGGATTACGTTGCGTATCTTAAGAAAGAAGTCAAAAGAGAGTAAAATAAGAAAAGAACCCACATATTTCAGAAGAAAATAATAATAATTGCTATCTGTGTTTGGATCCAACCGTCCAATGGGTCTGTTGCATACTTTTGCTACAACAATATAGAACCATGATTCTTATGTAAAATTCGGCGAAAATAATGATGCGCACATTAAAAACGATCAAAATCCACTCATTAACTCAGGAAAGCACTTCAATTTCAAACAGCCCGCGCTATACATTAGACACTATTTGCACCGGTATACTACTACATAGATGGAACCACCGTGCATAAGTAAACAACATCTTAACTACAAAATGATGGAATTTCTTTTTTAATACGTGAAATATAAGCTGCATTTGCTGTCTGGTCTTTTCAGTTTATCAAAGATTACAAAATAATATAAGAAATGTACGCATCTAAACGAAACATTCTAATGTTTGTAAGTTCTGTTCATGTTTACATAAACGAGATGGTTCCATCTATGTAGTTACAAGTCGGTGATATTGTGTCTAGTGTAACGCGCGGGTTGTTTGAAATGGAAGGTATTTTCTGAGTTAATGAGTGGATTTTGAAAGTTTTTAATGTGCGCATCGTTATTTTCGCCGAATTTTACGTCAGAAACAATGAGTTATATTGATGTAGCGAAAGTATGCAACAGACCCATTGTTTTGGAATTTCATTTGTGACTGCGTTTATCAGGTTGGCCTCGGAGCTGGAACCTGTGAAATCGACAAAACCTATAGAAAAGTCACATTCAATGATCGTTAAATAGCTGTAATGACAGCCTGTTGCCAATTTATTTCTGTCATGAAAAAATGAAGGGGGGGGGGGCTCCCCAATTTTCCGAGGAAGTATAGCTTGAAATTGTTTTTGGTTTTTGTTTACTTTATTGTAAAGCAAGAAATCAGTAGGCTGATTATGAACGATCGTATCGTAATATCGATGATCGAGTATACTACCGCGCTACTGATGCAAATATCGATTTCAAACTCACGCACTTATGTGTATTAATTTAAAGCCCATAATCGATTGATGATCGATTAAAGAAAAATAGGTCATCACTTTCAAGGCCTGTTACCCATCTTTTGAACCTCAAAACTCAAAAGCCGCAATCTCCAAAAAAATTCAGTCTTCGTATTTTTTTAAAAACAATAGAAAAGGAAATGAAATTATGAAACACTGCAATGAAGAAGTGCCCCTCTAGCACACAAGTCCTCAATTATGATTTGAAATTCACGTCTGAATCCTAAAATTGAAAATGGCAATTTACTTTGAAGTCATTTTAATATGGTGATAACTATGGTTCCAACTGGCAGTCGTGTCTTAAATGGTACTTTGAAATTTTACATGCTTCCAGCGAACGCGGAGAAGACATTACATGTAAGTACATAACCGATTACGTGTATAGAGTGCCGTCCGAGATTTTAGCCGAACAGAAAGCACTTAACTTACTTACAATTGTTCAAAAGGCTCAGGTATATATATTCGACTTGGAATCAGTGCTACCAGATTTGGCAACAAAATATACAAATTTCCCATATGATTCAACGTAAATGTATCTTTTTTTTGCTAAACCTGACAGCAATGCTTGGAACTAGAATAATAATCGTCGGAGTTCTAGAAATTCACCGGCGAATCACACCGGTTAATGGAAGATTATATTGTTATGCCGTTAATGTATTTGAATCCAATGAAAATATTGATATTCGTAATCTTTTATGCATCGGCGAGTAATAGAACATCACCCGATTGAATCGCAAACGTGAGGGAAGGGGGAAGGGGGGGGGGGGTTATCCGTTCCAACGAGTCTAGCCATTATCTAAGGCGTCATTAATACCCTAGCTTTATTTAAATAGCACGAAGCATGTAAGCTTACATTCATATACATCGTTGAATAACTTTAAAATATTATTGAGTGCGTGTAATAAATTGTCCGGTATAATCCAGATTTCAATTTGAAATATTAGTGTCGCTCATCTCATCTACTGCGAGCGTTGTCAAGAGTTCCCGCGCTAGTGTCTCTATCTATCGGAGCTCATCGCAGTTGTGGAAAGCGACAATCAGAATGTTGTTATCAAATACGGGTGTGCATTTTATTATCTCACCCGAACTTTTTGTTGTTGTTGTTGTTGTTGTTTTGATCAATGACACCGATGCTTCTCCTGAACCTCGGAATGGGGCAGCTGCAAGAAAAATTAGCAAGGAAAGACACGTAGGGAGCTTTCTAGAATTCTCCAGGGAGCTTCTCCGCTAAACCGGTAAAGCTCCAAGTCGTTCTTTTATTCTCCGATTTCGTTTCTGATAACCCGGGAAGTTCATCGAAGCGTTCTTGAACTCCGATGAAGTTCATCAGAACTCTTCCCTGGGGTACATTGGCTTTACCGGAGTAAGAACTCCGGGAAAGCCGATGAAAACTAACCTCAAAGAAGTAAACATCCTATTATCGTGTGTTCATATGGGTGTTTTGGAGGTTATTGAAATGTAAACAGACATTTTTAGCAATAACACGGTGCGCCCGTGATCGTTCTTAAATTCATCGGAGAACCGATGAGCTTCATCGGCTTTATCGGCTTTATCGTAAACACTCCTCCGAAATGCTGATGCACTTTCCCGGTTTATCGGATCGGAGAGTTCTAGAACGCTCCCAAACGGTGACATTCGATAAATACAAGGGGGATAGGCTGGGAATTTAAGAGGAGGATGCTCACCATTCAACACCTTGTGACATCAGAAGGGTGTTGTTGACTGCTATTTTGTTAAATCTGCGAGCATATACAGCGCTGCAGCGCTACATTCTACTTCTGCTGCAGCTAGTTAGTGCTCCGTCTCTATTTGTCTCTAGTTTGTAAAGGCCTTCGTACATCACGCTCAAAGAAGGATCGTCAAATAGACGTCGGTGAGCCGTAATCCACCACAAATCGGCAGGTGAGCCAACCGTTGCATGTTTGATTGATGTTCCGTTTGTCGAACAACTGTGTGCAATTTGACGTCCCGCCAAACTGCAGAGTTATTTGACGATGGATGATGCGTTATCTGATCACCAATCCACAGTCAACAAAATCAATAAACCCGTTTTTGAGGTGTTTTGGTCAAGAAAATGTTTAAATTTTAGACATTTTAGGTTGGCAATTCTAGAGTTTGCGGTGGATTTCAGCTCACCGATGCCAATTTGCAGATCCTACTTTGAGCGTGTGCGAAGGCCTTGAGGAGTCAACCGCGTAAACTAATTCTGAGGTCCCGGTAGTGGCAGCAGATTTTTCACTCGTCTTGTCGCTCGGTCTCCTTAAAAGTGGGTCCACGGCAAAGATTACAGTGGAAATCTGAGTGCTTTGAGCATGGACGTTTCAAGTCCCCTGTTGTCTTCTGACATTAAACAAACATTCACACACTGACATTAGTCTATAGTTGGCTGTAGGCTCCTTGACTGGAGTATAAGCCATAAAACAAGCAAAAAAAAAAAAAAATTCTGAGGTTCCAATCCATAGGTCCCGGGTTCGAATCCCGGTAGTGGCAGCAGATTTTTCACTCGTCTTGTCGCTCGGTCTCCTTAAAAGTGGGTCCACGGCAAAGATTACAGTGGAAATCTGAGTGCTTTGAGCATGGATGTTTCAAGTCCCCTGTTGTCTTCTGACATTAAACAAACATTCACACACTGACATTAGTCTATAGTTGGCTGTAGGCTCCTTGACTGGAGTATAAGCCATAAAACAAGCAAAAAAAAAAAAAAAATTCCGAGGTTGAGTTCAACGGCGGATCAGCACAGTGTATAGCAGTGGACTGGCGGGTTTGGACTTTGCGGAGCTCGAGGGTTTTTGGTACTGTTTTTCCAAGATAAGTTTTTTTTTCTTTCTTTTTTTCATTAAATAAAAAAGGAGAATAACATCAAATCGATCCGGTATATCCGGAATTTATTTCGAATGGGGCAGTTGCAAGGGTCTGAAATGTTGTGTTTTTTATAAAGAAAATTATAGTACCCGATGAGCTGAGAACAATGGTGCCTTTGGTTTTTTCCTAAGTGTCCCGGTTTTAGAGATACAAACGTGTAAAGTTGTGAAAAATCGTGTGCGTAGTGACGTCACTACTCGGAATTCCCATTTAAAACAATGTGTTTTGGGCCAAAATCTCATCTCCGGAACATAGAAACCAAATGCATCTTTGTTCTCAGCTCATCAAGTACTTCCATTTTCTTTATAAAAAAACATAACATTTCAGACCCTTGCGACTGCCCCATTACGTGGAGGAACCAATCTCAGCGCTTGTGTCACTATGGCGGATTCAGTGGATTGTCTTTTTCTCTCTCTGCCCTTTTGAATGCATGCGTGTTAGCAAAGGATACAAGAAAGGGCGAAAGTCACGTGATTGCCCATTATCTGTCCTTTTCTAACACACGCATGCCAATGGGAAAAGAGAGAGAAGAATAACTTCCTGGATCCGTTTGTGCGACTCGTGTTTGGAAAAGTAGGCCTCTTTAGCGACATAACTGCCCGCGACAAGCACCAAACATCAGTGTTCTTTTTAACTAAATTTTAATGTATTTGAATGAATTTTCTTGTTAGTTACATGAAAATTGTGCTACTCCGTGGTATTTGAGACGCTGATGTCAAAAATTATTTATCATTTTCTACGTAACTCGTCCTGGTTTTACGCATATTCTACGTTTAAGCATTTTACGCGATAAAGTATAAATTGTGGAAAAACTAGATTATGTTTCGATCAAAACTAAGGCCAAATTCGAACTCGGCTGGTCAATTTACGTCGGTAGGCTCTCAATTAACGCGATCACAGGTCTATCATTAAAAAAAACTCCATGTTTGTATCTAGAGACCCTTATTTTGTGTTCATAGGGGGCGGACACCTATATGTCGTTAAAGCGTAAAAATCTGTTCGGAAGGTGCGGTGTACGTAAAACGTCTCGTAGATTCGTAAAGTAATACCATGTGTTGTTATATCCATTGTGAATAGTTACGTCATGCAAGTGCTGAGCGGTGCTCGGCATGCTGCATATATCAATCTGGCATCTGATCTCATGCTGAATGCTGAGCCAGTTCATTTCGGTCAAGTCTCACCTGATTCGATCCGGCCCGTTCCAGTCTAGTCAGGTTGAATCTAGTTGACTCCCAATCAGACCATTCATAATTGAGCCACTGGTGTCATCCTAAGAAGAGCAAAGCTAGACGATTGAGTTCAACGACTTTTGGAGTATCCAGACAGCAGTCAGCTATTGGGAGACTGCTACCAATTTGATCAAGTGTGACGTCATAATGTGATCCATCCAGAGACGCAAATAGAGACCCAGCAAAAAGCACGGCAGGTGTTCAATTTTCCAGCAGTGGCGTAGCGTGCAAATTGGTAACGTTGTATTATGTCCATTTAAACCCATGTAAAAGGTCGAATGCGAAGGTGTTCACCGAACACCCGATGGTTGTCAACGTTGTCAAATTGCACGCTACGTTACTGTTTTCCAGCTCAATGGGGCTCTTGCAAACTTTGCTGTGAGCAAATGAATAGTCCAATATGATGTGAGAACCAGCGAAAATGACGAAAATCGATCTGAGAAAGTCTAAAATTCAGTATAATAAACTCACTCTGAGAGAAATCACATCTTTAAAAACAAGGAAACTCGTTTACTTGTTGCAGTTTTCCTTGCGCGAAGTAAGTTCTGATTGCATGAAGGAAAATAACTGTCACGATAAGGAATGTTTTACTTGTAGCAGCAGACATTTTCCGTACCCCCTAGTACCATTTACCATAAATGAAGAAGTAAATTGGTCGAGAAGACTTTTGTCTAGCTAGATCGGTCAAATCTCACAGAGTGCGCCGCGCCGCGCCGGGCCCCTCTAGGGTCCAGCTCCCCCCTCGTGGGACGAGCCTGCGCGTGTTCACTTTTGGATCACAGGAGTGCAAAATGTTTTAAAACTTCGGAAGTTTCACGCGATCCATGACTTATTTCCTCACATGATTTAAAAAATTTCCTCGCAAAAATTTGAAAGTGATGACTTTTTTGTGTGCTTATTTTGACATTTCAACACCGTATGTTCGCAAAATGACCGATATTTGTCCATTTTTTACACTATTTTCCTGGGAAATCCTAATTGCCATTATTTAAAAGGAAAAAAAAAAATAGACAAATTTCCTCACTTTCACGCGATCCGCGGATCGCTAGGTCGGGCACATTTTGCATCCCTGGAAAAAATGGGTCATCTACTGGACTTGTTCACATTTTAGGTACTCAGCAAAATGGCGCGGCGAGCTTTGGAATCATCTGAAAGAGGTAAAAAATATTTCAAATGGATCACGAAAAAATCAGTGAATAGAATATTGTTTCACTTCGCGTGCCGCTGACCGCCTGATGGGTCTCTGCCCCTTATCAAATGAAACAAAACGTTATCTGTTATCATATTCAGTGTTTTATAACGATGATATAATATGCAGTTGATTGTGGGTCGTCGGGCGCAAAGATAATAATTAGCCGAGATAACAATACCAACAATGATACTATTTACGCACCCTGTGATAATTGCATTTCAGTCAGAACAGGGGGTAAGGTGTAAGGTGAATCTCGAATGGGTGGAGAGGAGGAAATGTCAGCAATTAAAGATTCAATACTCTACAGTGTTAATAAATTAAAGAGCATTTACTCGACGTTTAATGACTCAATTAGTTATTACGGCTTACAAGAATTTTGCCTTTTATTCTTTTTCTACTATGGCCTTCAAATAAAAGTACCCGGGTCGTAATTTTTACTCTTTTAAATCTTGGCAACTTTGTAAATAATTTTGCGGTTATCAATTGTTTAAGGACTCATCAGAACGCCCCTTTTCATGTACGCCATGAAAAATCGAAAGTTTCGTTGAAAATACAGGACACATTAACTATAACAGTAAGAATTTCGACCAGCGTGATTTCTTTTGAAGATCATAGTACCTTTTTCACTTAATAGACTGTTTTATTCCAGCGATATATCGTATCGATTACCCTCCGCGGACCTTTGGTTCCAAATAAATTTTGGTTCAATGAATTTTCCCCATAAGCGCATTTTTTAATGGAAATTTAGACTATTAACTCAAAGAATGGGGCAGTTACAAGAGTCTAAAATGTTGTGTTTTTATATTTAAAAAAAAAAAAAAAAGTTTTATGAGCTGAGAACAAAGATTCCTTTGGTTTCTAATTAAGTCCCATTGTTCCGGAGATGAGATTTTGGCCCAAAATACATTTTTTTAAATGGGAATTCTGCGTAGTGACGTCACTACGCGCACGATTTTTTCACAACTTTACACGTGTGTATCTCCAAAAACGGGCACTTAGGAAAAACCACAAGGGCACAATTATTGTTCTCAGCTTATCAAGTATAAAAAAAAAACACCATTTAAACACCAAATTTTTGGAAGTATGAATTCTACGTCCGCGAAAACGCGTAAATATGCCTATATAGTTCCATGACTGAAAGTGCCGAAAGCAACAAGATGTTACAAATTAAACAATGCACTTTGAGGTTGAAATTACCCCAATTCTTGCCCCGCCCATTCTACAACAACGAATATAACATTTGGGTGGTTCCAAATCATATTGGAAAGACCTTACTGAGATAATTATTTTTTTAATCCAAGATGTAATTTCGTTTGTGTTTAAGAAACAACGCAGTAAAATGTATTGACTATAAGGGGTAATTCCTTTAACCCGAGGAAAACGTCTGCTGCTGTACAAAGTATGAGATTCCTTGCTGTGACAGTGATTCTCCTTCGTGCAATCAAAACTTATTTCGGGCAAGGAAAACTGACAAAAGCAAACGCGTTTCCTCGGATATAAAGAAGTGATTTCTCTCAGTGCTTATGCTATCAGCGCGGTGGCTCATTAAATACGATGTATGATGTATCGATATCTCTCCTCAACATAAACCTATAGGAATGAATGTATCTTCGGTCAGTTCAAATAATCGATACTTTTGCTTATGTTAGATTCAAGTGGGAGGAAAATCACTATCGATTATTTCGGAGCCGCCACTACCTTATACTTATCGGTGTTTCCTTGAGCTCGATACAAACTGATAAAGAGTGATGTCACTCTGTTGTCGTCGTTTTGATCGCTTTGGTCCCGAACAGATCAATGACCGCAGCATTAAAAGTTGAAATATCAGGTGAATGAGCTAGATTTGTATTGAGCTGCGTTTTCAATGGGTCTGTTGCACTGGCGCAACCAGGATATCTTCCATCTGTCTCATTTCCCATTTAAATGTATGAGTAGGAAAAGGACAGAAGGAGGGGGTTTTATCCCCTTGTCCATCCTTGTCTAACATACGTTTCTTAATGGAGAAAAGAGAGGGATGAAGAAACTCTCGGTGCGCTACTGGTCTGTTGCATACTTTTGCTGTAGCGTTATGGAGGGTTGATTCGGGTGCAGTGACGGCTCGTGCAATATGGCAACAATATCGCATCCTTCCATTTGATTGTATGTAAAACAATCGATTCGAAAGTGAAGCAGCGCTTCACCAGCAATCGATTGTTAAACATAGATTCAAATGGAGCGAAGACATTGTTGCCAGATGGCACGAGACGCTACTGTCCGGGTGTGAAATTGCTTAAAAATCACATTGACAGCATCAAATGGTCTCAAAATCCGCTCACAACCCCACGAAATGCGTTTTTAAAGAAAGCCTAAGATGGCGGTTGAAAGGGCGGATCAATCTTGCATGCATGTACTAGTGGTACTTGCATGCATGCAATTTGCTGCTCGTGGTACTTACATACATTGTACCACGAGCAGCAAAGATGACCGACGACGCACGTAGGAGTATTTGACCCGAAAACCTGGCCAAAAACGGAAAATTGAAAAGTCGTCCAAAAAACAAACTATTGATGGTTTTTGAGAGGTAAGTAACCGCTCTATTGCGTAATAGATGTGTCGGAACATCTACGTTTATCTACTGTTTAGAGGACAACATGGAACTGAGCGCTCGACGCACCTGCGGTTGTTCACCGCTCGAAGCGCTGTTAATAATCAGTCAACATTTTCCATCGAGGACAAGCGTTGGGGCATCCAAACATTTCAGCGATTATGGACGTTGTTTTAGATGGTATGTGCTTCATTTTGGTGGCAACAATTTCTTTTTTCGTGCATTTTTGACTCTTTTACATCTAATTTAAAATGGACATGAAAAAAATCTCCAACTTTAGGCTCCATCTTTTTAAAAATAGGCAATTTTGAATACGTTCCGGGCAAAACCGGGCACAACCAAAACAAGGGAGTTAGAGTAGACCCTTTTAGGCAACTGCTCCAACAGTCAAAAATTGCAATAAATTGCCCCTTTTTTTTAAAAAAAACATGTTGAAGTCAAGCCTTTTTTATGAAATAAGTGTCAATAACTCGGCAAAAGAATGAGCTATCGACCTTTGGTTTGAGCCAAAATTCTTAATTTTTTACGCCTTTTCCAACCCTAAACCGCGCAATAGGAGTTTTGAGCTTAAATTGGAAAATTAACCAAAATCGATTTTCAAATATTCAAGAACAAGCAAATATTTTTGGCCAGGTTTTTGGGGTAAATACTCCTACGTGCGACGGCATGCGACAAAGTAGCTACTTTCCCGGCGTTTACTTTTCATAATCCCAGCAAATCGACGCAGAACCTAATACATTCACTATAGTAATCTCAAACAAAAGTGAGAAAGTGAATTTTACCGGGGAAAAAAACACAGAATGACACAAAATGTAAGTACAGCTTTTGAAAGTCATAGAACATTCAATCGGGATCGAGACTTTTTCGACCCATTACCGGGGAAAAGGAAGACACTTGGTATATTTGAGGCGTTAGCTGGAAAAATACCTTGAAAAAATAAAATGAGCCGTCGATAAAGCGCGTTTTATCGAACTGAACGAAACTTAACGACATCTTGTTTATCTTTGATGCATTCATCAGCATATCGTTTTTTTATTATTATTTTTTTTAAATTTTTTTAACGAGTCAGTCGCTACCTACAGATATCGATCGATCAGTTATCTATTCGAGAATATCGTTAAACCAGTGGCAATTCATTATTTAATTGATTTGATTATTTGACGTTGAAGACTATCCGATATAACCAATTAAAAAAATCCCGTAATTTGATGAAACTTGGCAACCATGTGATTCGGTCTCTACCAATCATCGTTTTCAATGCATATCCTGTCTATTCAAAAGGCGAGAATTTTAAAGTCATGAAAAGTGTAACAATTTTGAATTTTAAACCAATAAATGAAGAGACTAACAATAAGCACTAATCTTATTTAAATCGTGTAAAAGAAAAAATTTTAACCGCGCTTTCTTGTAAAAAAAAAAAAAAAAAAAAAAAAAAAAAATAGGTTTCCTCTGTTTTCCTCTTTTCCTCTCTGTCCAGTCCTCTGTACCTAGTAGTGTCCTTTGGTCTGGGGAGTGGTCAACGTGTCTATCGATATTCGCGCCTTGCATCGGTTTCATTCGCTAGACAAATGGTGATTTTTATTCTTAATATTCCATGCTTATCCTGTCTATTCAAAAGGCGGGAATTTACCAATTCTGAATTTTAAACCAAGAAATTAAGGGACCATAGTAGTAAGTAAGTCCAAATCTGTTTTAAATTGTACATATAAGAAAAATGTTTACCGCGCGTTATGGCGAGAAAAATTAGATTTCCTCTTTTCCTCTCTTTCCAGTCCTCTGTACCTACCAAGTAATGTCCTTTGGTCTGGGGAGCGGTCAAAGTCTATCGAGATTCGCGGCTTGCATCACATCGGTTTCATTCGGTAGACAAATGGTGATTTGTATTCTAAAAATAGAGTCGCTTTTTTTTCCAGTCGCGGAATGCGTTCTCTTTTCTCTCTCTTTTCTCACCTAGTTTCAATGTTAATTTGATGGTCACCGTATACCGAGCCATCAGCAGTTTTTCCCTCTTGTTTTCCTTTTCAAGACTAAACTTGTTGATTGTTTACTCTGACGGCCGTCTACCGACAACAACTGTCGGGCAAAAATTTCCTCAGACACTTTCGGCGATTTACCGTATGCTGGTCGCGGATTTTGCGGCTGGGGCACTATGGTTTTCTATAGTCAAAAAGTGGCCGAAAATCGAAAAAAGTTCTCATCAATTTTTCATGTTTAAACTTTCAAGACCAATTTTAATCACAGAGAATACTTTTAACAAGTAATTTAAACCTATATAAATGTCACAGGAAAGTTTTAAATTAAGCTTAAAACGTCAGAAACGACGATTTTGTGTGACTTTTTTTACTAATTTTTGGCCATTATTTTTCGTAATTTTTTTTTTTTTTATTATTTTGTTCATCGTAATTCATTTATTCTTTAAAATAAGTCTACATTAGCAGAGAAATTTAAGAGAATATGGGATAAGTGTTTTTCATAGGTTGGCTGAACTGGTGATAACGTTTGAAGTTGATATTTAGCATCACTGTGCCCTTAAAAAATCACAGAAGTGGGCATGCACCTGCCCAACACCACCTGTTCGTGCCGATTTCTTGGTAGCTTCGTTAAGGGACAAGGTTAAATTATTATAATTTCATTATTTCTTGACAATAATCATGCTGTATAAATAAAAAGCCAGTGAACATATGTACGGTATAGTTAGGAAAACTGATTTGGCAATAATTGGGACAACGCCTCTTTTGGCATGACGATCATTGGGACGTGGGCCATTTTTTCGAATTTTATTAATAATTTTTTTCCTGATTGATTAATCCAACTTGAGAGTTCTTAGTGCAAACAGATCCTAGATTTGATAAAAATTATCATTTTTACAGAAATTTTTTCTTAAGGGTGGCAGTAATTGGGACATCCGCACTTTAAGAGCCTCATTGTCAAATAAATAAGAATGACCCGCTTAACTTATCAGAGACTCAGAAAAGAATTAACTCTTTGAAATATGAATTTGTAAGGAAGAGCAAACACTCTGTTTTCTGTGTTTTTTTCCGAAGAGCTCCTTAATTCTTCTCAGTGAAGCTGATGGCATCATTAAAATATATTTTACCATTGTGAATTGGGACTCGTTCCTCCAGCCAGCGTAGCGCATCGACTGCTTGGAATCCAATCTTATTTTTCAACGGATCTTCAATTACGTTGCTGAAATCGGTCTTTGAATTTTTCTCGGAAAACTCCTCTTTAAACTCTTGAAAATTCCGCAGGAAGTCTTGATGTTTTAGAATTTTTTCATTGTCTAACAATAAGTGTTAACGCCGAGCGCTCCGGCACAATGCAGCCTCAACCTGTACTCTGCAGCCATCGCACAGTGTAAATTACGTTGATGAATGTCTGGGTAAGGAGAATGAAAGTCTTGCAGTGAAAGGGAGTTTGTTCAAAATCGGCATGATCCGCCCACCAAAGGCGGATCCAGCAATCTGGCAACTGTGGATTCTTCTCATTTGAATGTATGGAAAACAATCGATTAGTAAAAGGGCCATGACCTTCTCAAGAATCGATTGTTTCTCATACGTTCAAATGGAAAGAATGCATGGTTGCCAAATTGCTGGATCTGCCCGTGCCGCCCACGGCTTGATTTCAGCGGAGCTTTGGGTATCGATTGGGTTTGACATCAGTGGTTATATCCCCAAAATTTCGCCATCTCTGAACGATTTTTAGAGGTGGGATGGAGGGTCAAAGTTGAAACCTTCAAACTCAAATATATCGCTTAAGAATACAGCTTTTGAGGTACAGTTTGCGCGAGAAAACGTGGAAAAAAATTTCCTTTATTTTGACTCCTCGCGTGTTGAACAAAATTTCAATCGAGAATTTGAAATTTGCGATTTTTTTAATTTTCAGCCCAACATTTTTTACTTCTTAAGTAGTTCCAAAAAATCGCGTTCTTCAATTTGAATCCTTATAAGTTTTGTTATTTTCTGTCAAAAAAAATAAAATTAAATAAAATAAACAAAAAAAAAAAAAAACAAAAAAAAACAAAAAAAAAAAACTAATGTATAGTTTCGTCCGAACCGTATACTGAGGAAATTTTTCGTTTTGGAGTTAAGAATTTTTAAAGTGTCGAAAATCTCTATTTTGGCGTTCTGAAGCGATAGTGACGAGGCCGAAGAAAAACCTTTCTCCGCATGTGTATAGTTGACAAAAATAAAATTTATGAAATTTGGTATCCGGGGTTTTTTAGGTCGCAGAATACAATTTTGCTATCAAGTTTTAAAGAATTTTGAAATCCAAGGTGGATGCCAAGCAGATAGGTCGGGCACAAACAGCCCGCACTTGCCTCTTTGAGGGATAGAACAGAACCGTTGGTGGATCCATGAATCTGTCCTTATCTCTCTTCTCCCATTATAGAACGTTTGCGTTAGAAAAGAACAGATTAGGGGCTATGTCAGGTGATTTTCGTTCCTTCTTCAATCCTTTTCTAACAAATGCATTATTATGGGGAAAAGAGAGGGAAGGACAAAATATCCTCTGGATCCGCTACCCAGCAAAAAAAAAGGTCGTTCAGCGTTCTGAAGACGTCCGGAGGATATTCAACTGAAATTTTGAAAAAGTCTTGAATTGTTCTGAAATGCCGTCTTTTGCCCTTAAACAGATGATTGGCGGGAAAAAAATGTTTATGGCCTTCACGTCCAAATCACAATATAGGGCAGTTGCAAGGGTCTCAAATTCTGTGTTTTTTTAAAAAGAAAATTATAGTACTTGATGAGCTGAAAGCAATGGGGCCTTTGGTTTTCGCCTAAGTGTCCAGGTTTTGGAGATACACTCGTGTAAAGTTGTACAAAATCGTGTGCGTAGGGACGTCACTACACGGAATTCCCATTTAATGTGATTCCATGGCACGTGACCAAGGAGAGCGATTAGTCGATCGATTAATGGTCATTTACCGGATTTTATGGAGTTTTTTTTGTATAACGAGGATCGTCAGCACCTGTAGGTAGATCTAACAAAGATATCTGTTAAGTTTGGATGCTCGAATCCGCAAAATAAAGACGTAACTATGCTGGAATTCGCACAATCGCTGTTCGATGTATCATATCGCAGTAGAATAGTCCGAATTTCCATAGTTACGTCCTTATTTTCCGGATGTAAGCATCCAAACTTGACTGGTATATTTGTTAGATCTACCTACAGGTGCTGACGATCCTCGTTTTACGAAAAAAACACAAAAAAAAAACACAAAAAAACCATAAAATTCGGTAAATGACTATTAATCAATCGACCAATCGATCCCCTTGGTCACGTGCCATGGAACCACCTTAAAACAATATCTTTTGGGCTAAAATTTTATCTCCAAAACAATGGGACTTATTTAGAAACCAAAAGCATCTTCGTTCTCAGCTCATCAAGTACATGTACTTTCATTTTTTTTTTTATAAAAAACACAACATTTTCTTGCAACTGCCCCATTATTTTTGCCGGGTAGTGAATATAACTGATAATATGCAGTGGCGTAGCGCGCAATTTGGCAGCGTTGTACTGTGTCCATTTAAACCCTTGTAGAAGGTCGAACGTGGAGGTGTTCACCGAACACCCAATAGTTCGATATTTTTCGTGGGTTTAAATGGAAGAACTGCAACGTTGCCAAATGGCACGCTACGCCACTGATAACATGGTGTCACCCCGCTATATGGTTATTTAGGTCCTTGCTTTTTATCCAGCTGAAATCACTTCTATCGATCACAGTGCGGCGGACTTTTTGTTATTGCCGATTTGCGCATCGCGAGTTCAGAACTCTACTCGTCGAGTCTGTGACTTACAAACGAGTGAGTTAAGTCGAACCGTGTCGTTGCTTCCTTTTACTCTCCCCCCCCCCCCCCCCGCCACCACCTCCTCTCCCACCGCTTGATCCCTCTCTCTAAATCCCGGCAAGGAATATGATGGCTCCTTTCAAAGCTCATCCCAAAGCTCACGTAATGAATGTAAATAAACATCAACCTGCTTTCGCGACGCCAAAAGCCATCAGTGGCGTATCCAATAATTTGTCTTTCTCTTTCCCAATTTAAAGGCAGGCACGACGCACGTGATAAAAGCGGATAGAAATGGGGGTTAGATTCACGTGATAACCCACCATCCTATCCTTTTCTAACACGTGTGTTCAATGGGCTCAGAGAATTGAACCTCAGGAGAGCCAAATCAGAGCTACATTTTTGCGGATTTTGTTAAGAATTTTTTAACTCTCCGATGAGTCCTCTGATTGACAAAAATACTTCACAGTTCAGTGCAGCAGTATGTGTCTAGTAAGAAAATAGTCCTGATCTTTAAGGCGATTCCAGGCGAAACTTTTCCAGATTTCAATCCGATGGATAGCGCCACTATTGTCGCTTTTCGGAAAAGTCGTGTTTTTGGTGTTTTAAACTGAAACCATAGATTAAACGCAAAATCCAATAATCTCAGCTCCAACGAAATTTTTAATGGATTTTTTGAGCCCTAAACGAGCAAAATTGGTTTAGAATTAAAGCCGTAAATTATGAAATTCATTTCGCCATGAGCTTAGTGAGTGAGAGTGAGTGCAATTGATAATAAGTCTATTTGCCTCACTCGCACTCATTAATGCTTATGGGAATTTTCGTATTTCATAATTTCCGGCTTTACTTTTGAGTGTTTTAGCTTGAAACTTTCAGGGTATCTTCCTGAAGTATGCTCGCAGGTGCTAACGTTCCTCAAATTTGGGTTTTTAGCGTGAATTTATCAATTTTAACCGAAAACTGTTGACTTTTTGAGCTGCGCTACGTGGTGTCTACGATTGGAGCTGATCGGCCGTGGCATCATCTTAATCCTTTTTCAACCGAATTTGTGGTTATTAAAATTTTACAAAATTTTAAAGTCAACGGTGGCGTTCCCCTCGGTGACTGTAAATATTACACATCATAGAGTCTTTTCGTGAGTTATAGTCACTCTGCTAAACTGGGAGGCTACGTAATATTTTTGTCAACTGGTGGTATCATCGATTGAAAAAATCATTTTAAAATTCGCAAAACGGAAGCCTTAAGCCCAATCCAATCTTATAATGAACCGCTGAATGCAGAAACCGCACATGTCCATAAAACTAAATTTCACGGGAGGAACTACAAAGCCAAATTATAGGCTGTTTTGAAAAATATGATTTGTTACTTCTTTTTTGTTTTCGGTGGTTTTGTCAAATAGATAATTGCCACAAAAACTTTAATCAAAATGATTAAAGTAAAAAAGCTGGCCAAGCAAAAAAGTGTCTCCCAACTCCGCTTCTCCTTCCTTTCTCTTCTCTCCCCCAATTTATTTTATATTGCAAGCTGGTTCATTTGACTTTACACTCCTTGCTAAAATCCAAATTTCCGAGATTATGGCTCTCTTTTTTAGCGCCAAAAGGCACTGAAATCAGGGAGCCAAGTTTACTTTCTTTCTTTCTAACTCCGTGCCAGTATGCAATCTGTGATACCGCGCACACTTTTAACCAACGAGGCGGGAGGCTGGCTGGCTGAGTTGACTGATTAGTCGACGCCGCTAACGCGGCGCGACTGCTGGGTTGCGATTGTTTTCTTCGATTAATCGCACAAATATTGCTGATATAACACGGAAGTCAAGGAATCTGCGGTGAAGAAATTATTACCACTGCCGTCTCTACAAATCAACGAAGAGAGAGGGGGAGGGGAGAGGGAGAGAAAGAGAAAGAAGCGGGGTAGTCACAATTTATTTCAAGAAATAATTGGAAGAAAAAATTGAAAATGAAGGAGGAACTTCAGACTTTGGCCGGGGGGTTTTTTCCCATTCAAATTCTCAGAAAACGTCTCCAAGTATCCGACAGTCATTTCACCAATACCTCCCCAAAAAAACCCCGGCCAAAGTCTGAAGTTCCTCCTTCATTTTCAATTTTTTCTTCCAATTATTTCTTGAAATAAATTGTGACTACCCCGCTTTCTTTCTCTTTCTCTCCCTCTCCCCTCCCCCTCTCTCTTCGTTGATTTGTAGAGACGGCAGTGGTAATAATTTCTTCACCGCAGATTCCTTGACTTCCGTGTTATATCAGCAATATTTGTGCGATTAATCGAAGAAAACAATCGCAACCCAGCAGTCGCGCCGCGTTAGCGGCGTCGACTAATCAGTCAACTCAGCCAGCCAGCCTCCCGCCTCGTTGGTTAAAAGTGTGCGCGGTATCACAGATTGCATACTGGCACGGAGTTAGAAAGAAAGAAAGTAAACTTGGCTCCCTGATTTCAGTGCCTTTTGGCGCAAAAAAAGAGAGCCATAATCTCGGAAATTTGGATTTTAGCAAGGAGTGTAAAGTCAAATGAACCAGCTTGCAATATAAAAAAAATTTGGGGGAGAGAAGAGAAAGGAAGGAGAAGCGGAGTTGGGAGACACTTTTTTGCTTGGCCAGCTTTTTTACTTTAATCATTTTGATTAAAGTTTTTGTGGCAATATCAGTGCCCGTTTTGGGAGACACTTGGATGATTCTGGCTTGACCAAAAAGCTGAGTTCAACTGCAAATAGTTGGTGGTTGATAATACAAATCAAATGTTACCAATCTCTGATTGCATTGGGTTGTTTTTGTTTGTTTTTTATTTGTTTTTTTTTTTTTTTTTGTTTGTTTTTTTTGTTTTTTTTTTTTTTTTTTTTTTTTTTTTTTTTTTTATGAGCAAAGTTTTTATAACCTGACCTTTTAAAGGCTCTGTGTGAGATTCTCCAGCATGTCTCTTGAATAGTATTAGAGTGTGGCATACCCACTAAAACCTCCGCCGCTCGAGTTCACTATGTACATGAATCATCGAACCGAGCTTAAAAATGGCAATTGTTGAAATTTAAACAAACCTGCTAGGTGTGCAGACACGCAAGAATGTTGGCATGAATTAATTGCCATTGAGTCCATCTTTCTTAAAATGGTTTGGTTCAATTTAGTTATTCGTCGCAATTATTCCATCTTACAATAGAACAGCAAGTAGGCATCCTTGGTCCCCTCGGGTCATCGACACTCAGAAATGTTTTGGTCATTTGCTCAAATATTTTTATCATACTCCAAGCGCACAACAACCGTGTAGTGACCCGAATCTGTCACTGTTCCATATGATGGAACATCCCTGAATGCAACCTGAAGAGACTACCATTAACAGTAAGATCAGATGAACGGAGATCATCTAGTTGAAAATTTGTTATTTTGACACTTTGTCCATTTTCCCACTTATTCAATAATAATTGGATAGTGAGCATTTTCCTGTATTACTGATAAAAGTGCATTTTTTCTTATTGCCGCATCAACAAAGTTCACACTTTAAACCCTCGGGATAGTTCCACGAAGAATAATTTTTGATCAAGTTGGTGATACTCTGTTCATTTAAGCTTACAGGCAGTTGCAAAATTCTGCTGAGATTAGAATTTCTATTTAAAATGTCCGCAATGATCACACTTAATCTCATGAAATTCATAAAACTCAATTTCCTCCTGTAGTTGGGAATTTTTGCGGATCAAGGCATTCACAAACTCTGGTGCATCATGTTGCCTTTCTTTCTGCAAATCTAGCTACTTCCTGGTGTACACTGAATGCAGAGAGAGGATTTTTAGAACAAGAGAACTGATCAGCTACACTTTTATGGGCCGGGGTGCTTGCAGATGAGCTTAAATCTGTTCTCAAAGGTTCAAAGCTTAAAAGACATTGCTGACTTGCATTGGCACAGCATGACACAGCATCATGATTGTAAAATTAGAGCAACAGTTTGACGCAGGATTAGTCCGCGGTTGAAGTATCTAATCAAACTCTGTCTGAAACATGAATAATCTTTGCTCTCAACCTCTCACTCTCTCTCTCCCTCCCTCCCCCTCTCTCCCTCTCCCCTCCCCCCCCCCCTCCCTCCCTCCTGAAACGACCTCTAGTACCTATATGTTTCTGTGTATCATTTGATATGAAGTTACAGCATACAGAAACAATGTAAGAAAAAAATTCATGGAGTGCAGAAAGCTGGAGAAGAGCTACGGTAGTAAGTAAATGTGTTTAAGATGGGTAAACAAGCAGTCAGTTGATGTGGTTCTCTACCAAATATACCATTAAATACACTATCTTCTCATCAAATAATCAGAAGGGTTGAGGTTGTTCAGCTTAGTATAGATTACAGTTTGATTTTGCCTACAGTTGGTCCCAAAGTGATGTCGCAGCGCATCAAAAATAGGCAGAAGCACCAGCTTATCAATTGCTCAGAGAGCAGTTCAAGCTGTCAACTGCCATCTCATGTAAGACCACGCATACCAAGTTAATCGAATCACCCTCACAATCAACAGAAAAGCTTCCGCCCATTATTTACTACTTACTACTAGTCTGGGATTGTTATAGAAGTATAACCAAAGTGAACAAGCATAGAGACACATTCTGGTCTGGTAAAGAATAGCTGAGAGAGGTTATTACTAGGTTGAGGAATTTTACCTTCGTGAATGCTTTATTACACACTACTTCCTCTAGTAGAGATATGATCAGGCTGCATATCCTTCTGCTGAATTAGCTAACTGTCGGCGCAAAGATTTCTGGGTCAGGGTTTTTTTCACAACCCTCGGATACGAGAAATACTTGACTAACAGCTCAGACTTAAGGTGACTACATGTATGACTGGATCTACATGCAGTATCATCCATTATGATGGCAGCTCAGATACAATGGGGAAAGGTGACCCGAGACTGACGAACTGAGTAGAGGGGGCCGAGCAGGCTTCATTTGCGACAGAAAGAATGAGCAACCCAGCCCAGAATCAAGGAACACACTGACCACAATAAATGCGAGATATTATTAAATATACAGAGTTCAGTGAGCAAATTCAATGGTTGCATGACACGACACCAATAACAAATAGTATGGTTAGGTAGGGTTAGGTACTTAATAGGTAGGCATGACGGTAGCCTCAGAGACAAAAGCTAGAAGCACCCGTAGGTTACCGAATTCCACAGCGAAGTTATCTGAAACTATTTTGTTAGTTAAGAACTCGGTCACGGCACTACATACTAGATAATAGATGAATTGTTATTCACGTTAAACAGTCCAGGTGAAAGAGTTGCACCTCCGCAATGACTCCGACTAAAACAACACTGATTTCTGATTTACCGAGCAAAGTTGGAGGATAAAACACAGAATCCATCAGGCGAGCAAGGAGTAAAGAATGAAGTGAATGGTGGCCGCAAACACTTTTATTTTAAAGAAAGCCAATAATTCGAATACAGTCGTAACCGAATCGATCAACACGACGAGCAAAACAAAATCACCCGAATGAAAACAAATAAACAAAAACATGTCATCATCGAACGCTACCGGTTTGTTTGACAGTCGGTCGACTGGAGGTTGGCGCCGTCTGGTGGGGGACGGTTACAACAAAATGATAATTAAAACGATTCTCTTGTCTCTTATTCTATGACTGACATGTATTCAATTGAAGATTTCTCCCTTAATATTGCTCGGATCGTTAAAATGTTGACAAAAGCACGCACACGGAAGCAATAAGGACATTTCTGTACCAAGTTTTCTTCGATCCGTGCCACCGTTTACCCTGTAGGACTTTCCGATTAATTGCTCTGAAATGCTTCTGAAACGGAACAACCGTCAAGTATTTTGACGATTTCTCCGAGCACTGAAGTCGGATTGGTCTCAAAATTGAAAGCAACTTACACTAGAACATTACAAATCTAACGGTACCAAGTTTTAATGATTTGGAGCAATGGTTCTCTCGCAATCGTCCGTGTAAAATTCATGATGACCAAACGTGCAGTTTTAGAGGCTTAAATTAGCTGTTTTTTCTTAATATCTTTCTTATAAATTGTCCGATTGATTTGAAATTTTAGAATCATCATCTCGAGCGCGTGGCAAATCGATCGATATGGGGTGATATGGGGTTTTGATTAGCGGCTTAACTGGAATCGATGATTAACGATCCCAAAACGCCGAAATCGCGAAATTTGCTCTGTTGCGTGTATATAAGTGTCGGTGCCCCGACCGCGTCTCTTGGCATCTGTGTTCTGTTCTTGTTCTTACTTTTTTTTCTTTTTTTTTTTTTTTACTTGGCCGGGGGCTACCGCCCCTTATGATAAAAATGTTTGACTTCTTGAAAACCGCACCTATTTGACCCTAAAATTGATTTCTTTTCTTCTCCAGTTAAATTCAGTTTTGTGGACTTTTCGGTTTCCGTTATTAGCGGTTCAAACAATCGACAGTTTTGCATAGGGTTCAATTTGACAAAATACTGCAGATCAATTGTTCGCGAGCCGCATTTCAGAAATACATCCGTCCGCTAGTAGCGGCGCGTGCAATCCAGCAACGTTGCATTGAGTCCGCAATTAAAGTCATGAAAAAAGTCGAAAAATTTGGGGTGCACCGTGCACTCCCACGAAACGATACTTTACATGAGTTTAAAGGGACGAAACGAAACGTTGCTAGATGACACGTTCCGTCAATATGCCATTCGCCATCCCGCTGTTCGAGCGAAAGAATCCCTCCTCTATCAACATACTAGATTGGCCCAGTTTTGATTTTGGCGCGGTTCGCCACGCGGTACTCGGTAAAGCAGCATCATCGTGGGGGCAGGCGGAGATGGGAGGACGGGGGGGGGGGGGGGGGGGGGTAGCACAACCCCCCTACTATCCCTTCACCCCTCAGCTTGGGTGAGCATTTGTAGAGTGGGTTTTTTTACGCTCACCTCCTCCTGGTACCCTCCTGATACCACCCTCCTGGTATAGCGCTCAACGTGGACTGTCAAGACGGAGAGGCAATGAAAGGGGTGAATCGTGGTGTATTGCGGATTGCAGCGGGAGAATTAGTAGGAGTCTGTTCCTGTAGAGCGCACGCTGACTGCACAGTTTGCCGGATGTCATGCTTATATGGGAGACCGATCTGCCGATGCCTCGCGCGCACTCTGCCGTGAGAGCGAATCCCGGCAGAGCGGGAAGGAGAGGAGAGAGAGAGAGAGAGAGAGAGAGAGAGAGAGAGAGAGAGAGAGAGAGAGAGAGAGAGAGAGAGAGAGAGAGAGAGAGAGAGAGAGAGAGGAGAGAGAGAGAGAGAGAGAGAGAGAGAGAGAGAGAGAGAGTGAGAGAGAGGGAGGGAGGGAGAGAGAGGGAGGGAGAGAGAGAGAGAGAGAGAGAGAGAGAGAGAGAGAGAGAGAGAGAGAGAGAGAGAGAGAGAGTGGAAGGGGGTGGAGAGGAGAGGGCGAATCGATACTCTAAAAACTTCGTTCAGGAACCGAACTGGCGAACGAATAAGTAAGGCACAAGCTTCATTCTACGGCGCGCCACAGCTGGCTACGGAGCGCTACCGAAGCGCAAGGAATGAGGGAAGCGTGGGAGAATTTCGAAGCTCGCGGGCGCTTGCACCAAGTCTCGATTTTTGGAGCGACGCGCGGCGACACCGCGCGACCGCAGCGAGCAAGGCGCGAGTATAGAGGCGAGCGACCGAGCGCAGCGTTGGTGGACAGTGCCGCCGTTCGTGTATTTTTAATGGTATTTTTTCGATTCACCGATGATTCCACCGGTGGAGAAAATATAACGCTGTTCAGTTCAGCGTATGACTGTAATGCACGAAAATACTCGCACAGCTGTATGATATTTTCTCAATGGGGCTGTTGCACACTTTTTCTATGAGCGATTTAATAGCCGAATCTGGTGTAAAAACCTCCAAAAATAACGATGGCAGCACTAAAAACTTTCAAAATTCACGCCTTAACTCATAAATCACTTTTATTTGCGAGGGCGTAATGGTGGCTTACACGGAAAAAAATATTAGTGAAAATAACCATACGGATACCTGATTTTGGCACCTGCTAGATGTTATGGTAAACTTGACCAGAAGTATGGTACATTTACCGATACTTTGAGTAAATTCGACATGCAATCCTGAACATCACCTAGTACCTAGTCAAAACATAGTGTACTTCTGGTTAACATTACCATAACATCTAGGAGGTGCCAAAATCAGGTATCCGCATGGTTATTTTCACCGTAGTTTTTTTCCGTGTAGGGTATTAATAATGGGAGATTCCCATCTAACAATACTGTAACTCCGTCAAGAAATGACTAATGAGAGACGACTTTCATGTGACTCCGTTTTCACTAGGTGTCACAGTACCACTCATCAGTTGTGGGTCACTACTCTGGTGAATAATTACTCTCGGTGAATCATCCTTGTCAGCATAGAGAGAGTGACGAAATTAAGATACGAATCTCCCATTATTACTGCGCTCAGCTACCATTACGCTCGCGCAAATAAAATCGTTCGTTGAGTTTAGGAGTGGATTTCGGAAGTTTTTAGTGCTGCTATCGTTATTTTTGGAGGTTTTTACACCTGAATCGACTATTAAATCGCTTATAGCAAAAGTAGTGTGCAACAACCCCATTGGTGCAATCGCTGTTGAATTTTTAAAGTATCCTCAAGGTTTTGAAAGTCATTGACGTTCTAAACTGGTTGAGAAAAGAATGCACAGTTCAGTTCTGAGTATGACTAGTGCACGAAAATACTGGCATCTGTAATCTTTGCTCAATCGTTGTTATCGCTGTTGATTTATCCAAATACCCGCTAGTTTTTTTAAAGTCAGTCATTGGGACTTCACTGGTTGACTGGTTGAGACAAGTTGGCAGATGCGAGTATTTCCGTGCATTACATTCATGCATGCACTAAATTGAATTGTGTAGTCTTTTCTCAACCGGGGGATTCAACGGTGAACTGTCCGTTAACTTATTAAAATATCCGCAAGTTCTATAAAGTCATCGACGATTCCATCGGTTTAGAAAAGATTACAAAGAGCATTTTCATGCATCACAGCTGTACATTGAACTTAACTGTGTAATCTTTTCTCAACTGGAGGAATCAATTGACTGAAATCATTATACTATCCACACATTTTTACTTTCTCACTCTAATGAAATTAGAAAAATTGAGAAAGTATTGCGATGGCGCAGAAATTTTTGATGCATTCTGTTTCGATACTTGGCCCGCTGCGACTAAGTCAATCATGATAATTATAAAATAATTGGATCTTATCCTGCCTAATACTATCCTAAAGAACATTTTCCATGATATTTCAATATTTCTGAACCATATGTGGTAGGGAGGAGTAAATGCACAAAATTTCTGTGGCGTCTGTCTGTCCGTCTGTCTGTCTGTAGTCACAAACATGAAACCCAGCATAACTTTTAAACTATTGATCTATATGCATCCAAATTTTGCAGAGATGTTGCTTCCAACATTCCCCAGAGGGACTTTTTTGTTTTTTTTAAAAAATTTTAATTTTTTGGTTAGTTATGGAAGAAAAATTTTCCATTAAAATCAATGGGAAAATGGTCAAAAAAAAGACAAATTTAAATATTTTAATATTGGATCTTTGGATTTGGAAGAAAATTTGTAAAACTTCTACAACCAGCCCACAGTAAAATTAACCCCTTTTTCAGCAAAAAAACCCTTAAACCGTTTAAAAAATCAATTTAGCGCGTTCGAGCCAAAAAAAGGAATAAAAGTGAGAAATTAATCTTGTAAATCAGTGCCAAATTTCTAAAAGCTGGATGAATTTTGATGAACTTTGTATACACAATGTACTACCACAGTGCTAAAATATTTTCTTCTCACTATCATCATAATAAATCCTTTGAAACGTTTCAAGGGACCATATAGGTGCGACTGAGAAAAAATAAGACCAAATTTAAACAAATAAAAACATAATCCTACTTATTGAGATAATTCGGGTTTGGTCCAATTAATTTTAATTAAATCCGGCACAAACAATCTACCTACCTACATTTACTCTACTTCAGATAGAATTTCTTATCATTACAATATAAGCCCTTAAGACTGTTTAAAAATCAAAATCGGTGCGCTCGAGCCAAAAAATGGAATTATCGTGAGAAATTTAAACTTTTAAAATTGGAGTCAATCAATTATGGCTCGATGAGTTTTGATAAAAACTTTTGTACCACAATTCACTATCAAAATACTAAGATATTTTCCTTTCTTAGTCACCATACACAAATGATGAAACCTTTTTAAGAGGCAATATAGGTGGGATTGAGAAAAAAATATGGGAATATAAGCAAATAAAAACATAATCCTATTAATTGGGATAATTCAGGTTTGGTCCAATGAATTTTGATAAAAACTGGCAAATACAATCTACAATTAGCCTATAAAAGAAAGTGTTCCTTACAGATACAATATACAACACTTAAGAGAGTTTAAAAATCAAAATAGGGCGTTCGCCCCAAAAAACATGAATTAAAGCGGGGAATTAATGTTAAAACTTGGAGTCAATCATTCATGGGATGAATTTTGATGAAACTTTGCACAAACATATTATGTTACCAACCCACTAAAATATTCCTATCATACAGTCATCATCAAAAACCTTTAAGACCGTTTCAAGGGCCAATATAGGTGCGATCGAGCAAAAATCTTTGAAACCAACCAAGCAAATAAAAAAACAATTGGAATACTTGGAATAAGAAATTCAATTATGACTCAATTATGTTTGATGAAAATTGCAACAAAAAGTTTGCAACCAACCCAGGCAGGATTTCTTTTCAATGTAAAACTATAGTATACAACTCTTAAGTCTGAGACTGTTTAAAGGCAAAATAGCTGTTCCATCAAACCCAAAAAATAGAATATCCAAAGAAAATTAAACTTATAAAGAAAATTGATGGATGAATTTGGTTGACATTTGGTGTACATAATCTACAAACAAAGAACATTTTTAAAGGGGGGTTTAATCGACCAAACAAAAAATTCTTTTGAAGATCCACAGTTCAAAACCCATCCTTCAAAGGATGAAGTAGGCAACTATTCGTACAGCTTCTCTGCAAAATCGCAAACACTTCGAATTGAAGGCGGAATTATGTCCAGAGGTGAAAATATTTTAAAGATGGGAGTCTAGGAGTCTCTCCCAGAATTCTAAAGGGGGGTTGGGGGTCTCCCCCAGATATCTAAAGGGGGGTCTGGGGGTCTCCCCCAGAATACTAGAGGGGGTCTTAGGGCCCCCCCCAGAATTTCTAAGGGGGTCTGGGGTCTCCCCCAGAATTCTTAAGGGGGTCTGGGGGTCCTTCGCCCCCCCCCGATAAAAATGGAGGGAGAAAGTGTTCGTAGGGTGTTCCCTACAGTTTATTTTTAAAAGTCATAGATGACTCCACCCGACTCCACCGGTTTTGAAAAGATAACAGATGCGAGCATTTTCATGCATCACAGCTGTACATTGAACCGAACCGTGAAATCCTTTCTCCATCAGAGGAATCAACAGTGAGTCGACCGTTAAATTAACCCCTTATGGCCTAAGCCCGAGTTAACTCGTTTTTTTCCTTTAGTCTTTTTCACATTGTTCCAGTCTCACGATTCCGAATAAACTCGCTGAACGATGTTAGACCCTTTAAAGATAAGATTTCGTCGGGCGCCTCCAATTTATCGTATAGGCAATTCCAACTCCTCAGAGTAAGAACAGTTAACTACCCTCCCTATAAAAACGGATGAGTGCTTAGCGATCTTACGAACTAATCTGGTCTTTAAAGGGTTAAAGTCATCGACGATTCCACCGGTCGAGATAAGATTATAGATGCGAGTATTTCCGTACAATGCTGTCATTCGCTGAGCTAAACTGTGTAATCTTCTCCAGTGGCATCATCGGCAGGACTGCCGATTTGCGTATAATCAATGCTATTTTTCAATTAACCGATGAGTCCACCGGTTGAGGAAAGATTACACAGTTCAGTTCTGTGTATGACTGTAATGCACGAAAATACTCTGATCTGTAATCTTTCCTTAATCGGTGGAAACTTCGTTACTTAATCAAAACATCCGCAAGTTTTTTAAAGTCATCGACGACTCAACCGGTTGAGAAAAGATTACAGATGCAAGTATTTTAGTTCATTACAGTAATACACTGAACTGAACTGTGTAATCTTTTCTCAGCCGGTGGAATCATCGGTGAATTGAAGAATGTCATTAAATGAACGGCAGCTCTGGCGCGTCGCGTAAAACGACTCTCAGTCTGAGCTGTGATACCCCCAATACTCTGTACCAATGACTCGACTTTTGACTGTGGGTTGAGGAAAAGTGCGCATGACCTTGGGTATCAGCTGAGTCGATTTTGAACCCCGTTGACCCTATTTTGAATTCGCCGCTGCCCAACGAGCTATAACAATGTAGAGGTAGGGGTCAAAGATTACTTATACATACAGATATGGCATTGGCCCGAATTTTTCTAAGTTGACTCCGGCCGTGATACAACCGGGCATACAGAGAGGATCATAAAGATTACCGAGAAAAGATTACATTTCCCATGTTTGTCTGTTACAAAACTGTTCCGTGCTCCACGTTCCACTGTTCACGTTCCGTGTTGTTTCTAGTTCCGCAAACAAACACAGGAAATGTGGGAAACGTAATCTTTTCGAACCAGATTTCTGTAATCTTTATGATCCCCTCTGTATGCCTGGTTGTATCACGGCCGGCGTTTTATCCATTTTTCACTTAACACGAGCGAGATGGCTTTTGCCATATCTGTATGTATAAGTAATCTTTGGTAGGGGTCACCAACGAGCAGGCCGATTCCGTTCTTTTGGACGACGCACAAGACAAGATAGCTGGAATAGATTGATTCCATTGGTTTAAACGGAGGCAGGCGCGGCGTTACGTGTAACGCACGTGACCATGTTAACAAGCCGTTGGAGTCAGTTGGTCTGAAATGAACGGAGACTTGAACGACTCCAAATATTGCTTACACATAGTCATGTGACTCCTCCGTTTACACCAATATTAGATTCATAGGATTAATCCAATCAATTAATCCAATAGGATTAATTGATCAATTGATGATTGAATATGATCGTGCCGTTGTAGCAGTTCTGTGAGTTTATTATCGAATTTTAGATTTTTTAGCGTGATTTTCGTGATCTTCGCTGGTCTTTACATCAGATTGGACTATTTATTTGCTTGTAGCAAAAGTTTGCAAGAGCTCCACTAGTGATAAATACTCAAGCGTTCGATCTTTTTTACGGGTTTGAATCAGAGACAAATAGAGACGGAGCACTACGCTAAAATACATAGTAAAGATTTGAGGCACTCTGAATTTTCGGGGATTCAACAAAATTACATGTAAAACAACAGTCAACACTTTTTAAAGTCGCATGGTGTTGAACGGTGATATTCGGAAAACACGGGGGGGATAGGCGGGAAGTGAGGAGGAGGGTGCTTACTATACAACACCATGCGACGTTGGACGTTGACTGCTGTTTTGTTGAATCCGCGAGAATTCAGAGTGCCTCTGCTGCAGCCAGTTAGTGCTCCGTCTCTATTTGTCTCTGGTTTTAAAAACGAATTTTAATGGTTGTAAACTGCCCTCTTTACCACCACCGGTCACGATATAACTGCTCATTAATTGATACTACCATGCACGAAGGTGATTTTAAAACCGTTTGTGTAGCTCTCTCTCTTTTAACTTAAAATTATCAATTTTATCGTAGTAAATCTAACAGAAATTGATTTATGAATGAAAGTGAAAATTCGTCTGTTTAAGATTATAAAGTGGGAGCTCTTAAAATGGCGTAATGCTGCGAGGTTGATGACTAACGACCTCACAAAGTTCTGCGGCCTGTAGACCCGTGTGATGAGTCACCGATGACGTCGGAAGTCGGCACCTCACCCATTTCCGCTTTGTAAGCTCCTATTTTAATCTTGGACAAACGACGTTATGTATCCACACACAGATAACTAAACACAAATTAATTTTGGCTTTTCCTTCGCTAAGTGTCCCGTGATGGAGGAACCAACTCGCACAATTTTAATCAATAATAATTGGACTCATACATATATATACTAAAAGGACCTACTCGACTTTAGATGTTGCCATTTTCAATTGACTTTAATATTATTGTAAAATTAGACTTGGTGCAAAGAATTTCTTAAAACTTTTAGGAACTTTCTCTCTAAACTTTAAGTCTTGGTCCTGAAAATATCAAGCAAATTTAAAAGTCAGTTTATTTTTAAGGGAACTAAAAAGTCCAGATGAAATGGCAACGTCAGATTACTAGTAGGTTTGTTTAGTGTAAATGTGTCCAGTTGTCTAAACTTTGACATACTTCACCAACTATTTTTACAGGATGTTATACGTAGAGTCGCAGCGTGCAATCTGGGAACCTTTGGATTTTATCCATTCAAATCTTTAGAATTAGGTCGACTTTAAGTCGTTCGCGGTGCATCCAATACAGTTCGATTATTTTTTATTATATCAAATTGAGGAAAAAATGGTTACCCTGCGAATTGCAAATTTTATGACCCACCGCACTGGTATTCAGAACAATCCCTTAAGCGCTATAATGCTTTAATTATTTCACTTCCACTCGTAACATCGTATAGATTTTAAAGTTAAAATAAGAGTCGAGCAAATTCGTCCCAAGCTGTAGCTCGTTGCTGTGCTAGCGTAACACGTCGCGTCGGTTCATTGATCATGTCGCACCAGTGGCGGCTCGTGCGATTTGGCAACCATGCAATTTTTACATTTAAACTTAGGTAAAAGAATCGATTCTTGAGGAGGCTGACAGGCTCCGGGAGAATCGATTATTTTGCATTGATTAAATGGGAGGAGTACACTGTTGCCAAATTTCACGAGCCGCCACTGTGTCGCACTAAGGGTGAAAAAATATAATTCCCCGGACTTCGTTTCAGGAATAAAAACCAAGATCATGCGCATTAATTGGCTTTATATAAAAAAAAAAACAAAAGCAAAAACAAAAAAAAAAACAACAACAAAACAAAAAAACAAACATTAAGTCGAACTTTCAATTTTACGCCTTTAAATAACTCAAGTGTCGTGGATAATGACTGGATATGCAAAGGAATTGAGCTCTAACTCGGTTTTACTGTAGGCAAATGGAGTATCAATTCCAATGTAAAATGCTGCGAAAGTAACGATTAGACCATTAAAAAAGTCTAAAACTCACTGCTCGCAGAGAAAACTTAACTTGAAATTTCGGGTGACCACCCTTGGTCCCTTGCGCATGTATGCACCAACCTCGGATTCGGACCCCCAAACAAAAGAACATAACCTACGAATTTGAACAATGCGATTTCTGAGTTTGCCTTCAAAAAGTAAATTTGAAGGAATTGAAGGTCCATTTATACACATTTTGTCACTAGGAGCACGTTGATAACTTCAGAAAAGTTCTACGTGCGTAGTAAATGAGGAAGACGGCACTTAATTTCATGTCCTGTTCTTTTGTTTGGGGTCCGAATCCAAGGGTGGTCACCCGAAATTTCAGGTTAAGTTTTCTCTGCGAGGAGTGAGGTTTAGACTTTGTTAATGGTCTCATCGTTACTTTCGCAGCATTTTACATCGGAATTGATAGGCCATTTGTCTACAGCAAAAGTTTGCAAGAGCTCCATTCTACGCCTTTAAATAACTCAACTGTCGTGGATATGCAAAGGAATTACTAATTTGTTCTTGGATCGGATCACTAAAACAGCAACTCAACGAGAAATTCTCCATCCACCTCTTTTCACTGTTGAAACTCGTGTGTCAGACAAGGCTAGACTGGGGGAATGGAACTAGTGCTGCCATTTTGCGTATATCTATGGCATTTTTCAATTCGCCGATGATTCCACCGGCTGAGAAAATATTACACAGTTCAGTTCAGTTCATGACTGAAATGCACGAAAATACTCTGATCTGTAATCTTTTCTCAACAGGTGGAGTCGTCGATGATTTTAAAAATCTAGCGGACATTTTAATAATTTAACGGCGATTGTACCGATTGAGAAAAGATTACAGATTAGAGTATTTTCGTGTATTACAGTCATGAGCTGAACTGAACTGAACTGTGTAATCTTTTCTCAACCGGTGGAATCATCGGCGAATTGAAAAGTGCCATTGATTATGTATACGCAAAACGGCAGCTCTGGATGAAACCTTCTCTTTCTATCCTTTTCCAACCTATACAATCAAATGGGAAATGAGAGAGATGGAAGATATCATGTCCGGGAAAATCCACGTTTGGACCCACTGAGTGTCGGTCTATTTTTGTAGGTGTTGATTTTGCTCCGTCTTCGTCGCTCAACTGCGGACGCTCTCAACAATGTTTAGACAAAAAATGCGGTGATGATGTGTCGAATTGGAATTAAAAAAAAATCTCATAAATTAAAAATAATATTCATTCATCAAATGAAGTCGAGTTTACGGCAAAAGAGCTGATATCAGTCGGAAAAACTCAGTTTAGTTTTTAACCATCTGAAGATGGTTAAAAACTAAACTGAGTCACGCCAGATTTTTTGTAACTCGGTCTGCCGCACACTATTTCAATGGGGCAATGGGTGTGTTGCAAACTTTTGCTACAACGATAAAGAGTGTATCATCGTACGTAAAATCGCCCGAAAAGTCCATTGTGGCATCAGAAAGTCATTAAAAGCGATAATAAACTCACAAGATGCTTTTAATGAAATCCAAAATGGCGGAGAAATATCGAGCAATCTTTATGCATACACCTTTAACATCCAAGGATTGCCAACGTTGACAACCTCACAGCTTCAGAGGTTCTGTGTTTATTTACGTTGTGATTGCGGGTGTGATCGATATTGTGAGGTTGGCTATCCTTGGATGTTCGTGGTGCATGCATACAGGTTGCTCGATATTTTACCGCCATATTGGATTTCATTAAACGACTCTCGTGAGTTTCATACTGCATTTTATGACTTTCTGATGCCACCAATGGACTTTTCACGCGATTTTACATGAGATTGAATACTCTATAGCGCTGTAGCAAAAGTTTGCAACAGACCCATTGTAAATGCAAGGGTTTTGATAATTTGTGTTTATTATGAAGGAAATGATAGTACTTGATGAGCTGAGAACAATGGTGCCTTTGGTTTTTCTCTAAGTGTCCCGGTTTTGGAGATGCACACGTGTAAAGTTGTAAAAAATCGTGTGCGTACAGTATGATGTCACTATTTAAATTCCATTCAAATGGTTTTTAAATGGAATTTCCATATAAAAAAAAAAAAAAATCTCATCTCCGGAACAATGGGACTTGATAGAAACTAATGGCTTCTTTGTTCTCAGCTCATCAAGTGCTATCATTTTCTTTACAATAAACACAAAATTGCAGACCCTTGCAACTGCCCCCATTGATTTGATTCGGGTGCAATTATGTTCCCTTCTTTAATTTTCCTTATTGTTGGCCAACATTGGACGAACCAACACTTTTTTCAGTGTTGATTCAGTTTAAGTCCATGGCATTGATCTTGTTTGTAGCCAACAGGAAATCGGCTTCATTGCGCGGTTTTTCAAAATTCCTGTAAAGCCGGCGCGTATCTAATAATTTTAATACACATTAGCTAGGTTTATTTCCTTAAAGTTTATTAAATAACACATTCCAGTTAAAAAATTAATAAATCTTTACGGGAACAATTTAGTTAGATCTTAAGTTACCTGTGATTTACATAAAACAAATAATTACAATAGTGATTAATCTACGCAAGGCGCGGCACACGCGCAGCGTTCATGTTTGGAACGCGCGCCTTCAATTTCAGAGATAGGCAAAACAAACTCTTACGTGTACGAATAGTTAACTACTTCATAGGCGGACGTAGGAATGGGTCTCTCCTTCTCCTCAATATTTTGAACGCATGCTTTAGAAAAGTACAAAGGGGGGGGGGGGGGTGTTCTCTAGATTCAATTTGCAATTCCAAAACACACCTTGAATCAAATCGGCTTACAATCTTACAATCTCTCAATGAAGTATAAAGCAAGGGGTGGGCACTGGACAAGCATGAGCAGCTCCTGCTCCTGCTATTTGGCAACCATGAACTTTTCTCATTGGAATCGAAGCAAAAGTGTCGATTTTTCAGGATCTTGGCGAATCCTCTGAAGATCGATGATTTTACGGAGGTTTAAATTGAGTGTTTTAGGACAGCTATATGTATCGTATCGATTGCCGTCCGAGAACCTCTGGTTCCATACAAACTCTGATTCAATGTAAATTCCCCATAAGCGCGCTTTTGAACGGAAATGTAGGTTATGAGAACAAACAATTAATGCAAACTTTTTGCGATCAAGAATTCTACGTCCTCGAAAATGCGTAATTATGCCTGGTTCCTTGACTAAAACTGCCGACATCCATAAAAATATTGTTTAAAAATGCTGATTTAAATTCTTTTTTCGTAAATCCTAAAAATTTTCTCTTGGCTATATAAGGCCTTTTATTGTCTCCCTGAATTTTTTGAGAGCACTGTGTAATTTAGTCTAGTCTTGTCTATCCTTTATTCCCTGTACAACTACTTTATTCCCTGTATCATAGTTTATTATCTCTTTGACCTGTACCATCATAGCTCCCTTAAGGGTGGCTCCTGTATTAATTTAATTAAGTAAATAAATAAATGAAATCAACAAGATATTAAAGATTAAACGATGCATTAAGAGGTTGGAATCACCCAAATGTTATTGTTGTTGTTGTGGGGTGGGCGGGAATCTGGCGAGAATTGGGGTGATTCCAACCTCCAAATGCAATTGTTTAATCTATTTATCATCTTGCTGATTTTCTCAGTCTTATTCGTGGAATCAGGCATATTTAAGCATTTTCGAGGACGTATAGAATTCATAATCGCAAAAAGGTCGCATTAATTGTTTGATTTAATAGTCTAATGTTTCATTGAAAAATTTGCTTGTGGGGAAAATACATTGAATCATGGAGATAAACCGTTGTTTCCACATTGCTCGGGCTGTCGCTGGCAAGCATAATATTTAGGCATGAATTTACAGTTTAAAGACGCGTCGGAAACGCACAATTATATAAACTCGAGGCAAATCTCAAGAAGGTAATTGCAAGGTAGTTCGTTAGCTACCCTGAAATGAACTCAAGATTTCTCGAGAGTCGCCGACAAGACGGTTGAGTTTCTTTGAATTGCAATTTGTCTCACTCAACTGGAGCAAAAGAGCATTTCTCAAGTTGAGTCAAGTAGATCTCAAGTAAAGTCTCTTAATTGCACCCTTAGCGGTTCATTGAACTTATTACCATCATACACTCAGGTCAGCAGTACAAGTTCTCGTTGTACTATGACCTTGCATGTAGCCAATCAAAACTTGTCTCCAATTTGTGTGTTGTAAAACAAACTTTCATTTTCTGCTAATCGACGTCTTTAATTTCAATTAGATGACTTTTAACTGTAGAGATTATACAGACCACCTCCCCCAGATTCTTAAAATTGTAGAGAATGCGGAATGTTGGCGGTTTTTTTCTCCTTCTCCTCCTCCTCCCCCCCACCATGCCACCGCGACCGCGTGCCTTACCGCGCGCCGACGTTCTAGGTCAATGGGTCTTGCGCACTCTCTTGTGGCGGAGCGGTGAGCTTCGGGAGTTTGGCATCGGGCGGTTTGGTCCGGAAGTCGCGAGTCGAGTGGGGGGGTTTCAGTTTCGTGCATCCAGTTTCTGGTTTCAAATTTTGCAAGAGTGGGGCAGCTGAAGCTGAATAAACAGGGAGAGGGTGTCTCCACTTTCGCTTCTGTCTCCTTCGCGCTCTCCTACTTTCACTCATCATTCCTCTGTTCTCCTCTCTCTCTCTCTCTCTCTCTCTCTCTCTCTCTCTCTCTCTCTCTCTCTCTTTCTCCCTCTCCCTCTCTATATCTCTCTTTCTCTCACTCTCTCTCTCCCTCTCTCTTTCCCTCTATATTTATACATATATTTCTTTCTCTCACTCTCTCCCTCTTTCTCTACATATCTCCCCCTCACTGTATATCTCTCTTTTTCTCTCGCTCTCTCTCTCTTTCTCTCTTTATCTTTCTTTACCTCTATAGTCTATACATCTCTCTTTTTCTGTCTCTCTTTCTCTTTCCCGTTGTTTCTCTCTCTCTCTCTCTCTCTCTCTCTCTCTCTCTCTCTCTCTCTCCATCTCTCTCTTTCCCTCTATATTTATATATCATTCTTTCTCTCTCTCTCTCTCTCTCTCTCTCTCTCTCTCTCTCTCTCTCTCTCTCTCTCTCTCTCTCTCTCTCTATCTCTATCTATCTATCTCTCTCTCTCTTTCTTTCTCACACTCTCTCTCTCTCTCTCTCTCCATTTTAAAATCAATTTTTCACTCTATCTTATTCGCACTCTCCCTTTCACGCACCCCCTTCTCCCTTCCACAATCTACATCGCAATGTTTCTCTCTATTCTCAAATTCACTTTCTCTCTATCTCATTTGCACTCTTGCTTTCAGCTTTCAGCCACCCTCTCCCCAGCCCCCGCCTTTTGCACACACCCTTTCTCTCCCCTTTCAAAGTCAAACCCCTCCCCCCAAGTATGACTTTCACTTCCACCCTGCACTCCACTCGTGTCTGGGATTCCCTTTTTGCTGCCGAGGACGCATAGTTTAATTCCCTCGTACCCGTGCAAGCGTCATCATTCGACGTTGAATTTAATCCCCGTTACATTTTAAAGTCGATTCCTTGCCGCACTAAATTAAAAAAAGAAACAAAAACCGAAAAAAGAAACACACTCAAGGAAGATTTGTTGGAAAAAAATTATCGGGCTGGACCCGATATGAATGAGAACCTGAGAAAACAATGAAAAATGGTTTCAGGTCTAAAAATATTCTTCATTGCTTGCTCGAGGAGTGGTAAAAATTTCAATTTAGACTGTGGCTCCGAATCCCTGTTTAAAACATGGTCAGTTTTAACCTTTTCGCACACGTAGCCCCATATAAGGGACGACATTTTACATGGGGCGCCTTTCTGGGAAACTCAACTACCCCTAAATTTCAATCGGCCGTAACTTTGGTTTGAAAAGTCGGATTGACTCGCGGTTTGAACCATTATTTTTCTCTATTCAAGACCTTTTTAGATATGCATCGCTCAATTTTGGGTCATTTTTCTGAAGGTCCCCCCTTGAGCCCCAAAATCTTAAAACGGCCGCCATTTTGAAAGGGGGTAAATTTTTTGAATTTTGGGGGGGGGCACCATTTTTTTCGTCTCTAAAAGACCTTTCAAATGATGTAGCACAAGGCATACCTTTACATTTGACAATTTTTACGTAGGGCCCCCCGAAGCCCCCAAATTTTGGGGTGAGGGGGCCTTGTACCCTTTTTCACAAAAAATAGGCATGTGATACATCAAAAGAAAGCCCTTGGTCTGCCCTTTCAGAAACTTCTTAGTTTTCTCAAATCCAATGATTTGGAGGGTCACAGCGGTCAATCAAACATTGCCCCAAAATTTTTCGAAAATCACCCCTTACTCAGTAAAGGGTGGTTTTTAGAAAAAAAACTCAGGTATAAAAAAGTTTTGTTTTTTTATGCCGTATTAGATTCCAATGTCAAATCATATCCTTTCCATTTGAGTTTTTTGAGATACGGGTACCCACCCCCCTAAATAACCCCCAATGGGTGGTTTTGGGGGCTGAAAATATTTTCCCAGAATTCTTTGGGGTCGATACACGTTACACGTGTTTTACCGATTTTTCATATTTGCCTTAGTTTGGCCACAATAAAAGCTTGCCAGGTGGTCTGAGACACCCTGTATAGAGTATACTACAAGACCCGAGTATTCTCGACGACGCCATGTTCGGTTAGCGAAATCGACCGCGCGGTTAGAAGACAGTTTTGGCGCGTCGTTCAAATAAGACGAGGCACACGCAGAAAAATTTCTTGTTGACATTGAGATACGTATTATTAATAGTGGGGTTAAAAGAAATTCCTTTTATAAAATAATACAAATTCTTATTGATCCAACGATTTTTTCTTGGGATTCTTCTGAATCATCAGAATGTTCAATTGGTCGTTGAATCAATAAGAATTCTTATTATTTTAAAAAGAATTTATTTTTACCCCAATTTCTTAATACGTTCCGTAATTTCAACCAGAAATTTTTCTCCGTGCACGCTTCCCTGTTATCAAAATATGGTGATTAAAACTCATTTTGCTGTTTTAAATATACAATCACAATTAATTTTGCACCGAAAAAATTACTAATAAATACTACACGACTGAAGAAACGCGATTGCTCACCACTCAATGTTTACATTCCTGATAATCTGATCGCCGCTATTTTCGGTTAGAATCGGCTCTCATATAAGTAGCATTGACCGGAAATACTCAGGTCTTATAGTATACTCTATGTTGATGAGAGATGTGACCCTCAAAACGTTTTTCGATTAGGAATACATCAAAAGTTTAAAGCTAAAATCTGACCCACTTATTCCCTCATATTTCCCGATGTTTCTTATTATAATGCTTTGGAAATAAGAATTACTCACCACAGGAACGTTCAGAAAACCTTGATATCTCAGCCCTTGTCGCTTCGCGTGCGTTGCACGCTTTTCCCGGCACCTTTTTACACTCTCTGTGCACGCGTGCGAGTGTGTGCCGAGCACGCATCAAGAACAGTAAAACAGCCGGTGTATCGATCGATAATTCGGGTTGGTTTTCAAGCAGATTCTAGTTCAAATGCAATTTCGTGGACCCTAAAAGTAATTGGTTCTATTTAATGCGGGTTTATGGGGATTATATTCAGTAGCGTACACAGGATTTTTCTTGGGAGGGGCTCGCACTGGTGAGCGTTTGACGGAAAATTGTTCCCCCCCTTCCCCTCCACCCCCCAAAAATCGGAGGTCTGGGGTGGCTTCCCCCTTAGCCCCCCCCCCCCGCGTACGCCACTGATTATATTAAATGTATACCCGTACATTTTTATCAAGTGAAATCGGTGTAAGCCCATGGTTCGTATCGCCTTGAAAAGTCCTCGAATATCCTTGATTTTTTCCCGGTTTTCATATGCTTGAATTTTGATGAATTCGTCAAATGTACAAGGAAAATCCTTGGAAATTGCCGGCTTCAGCTCGTCATAGCCCGCCATTTTGTTGATGATTTTGTTTGTGTGTCTGAAGAATGTCGTGTCGCTTTGGGGTGCAAAGTCTTGAGAAAGAATGCAGGACTTAGCAGGAACTTTTTCTTCTCTTTTATTTGTTTGTACGCTGTTCTCCTCTGATTGATGCACCCTTATGTGAGAATCGACTTGAGCTTTTTCTGCTTCTGGTAAATTGGTGTATAAAATACTACGTTTTTGCTGGTAAGTGGTAAGACCATGGTTCGTGTCGCCTTGAAAAGTCCTCGAATAACCTTGATTTTTTCCTGGTTCTCATATGCTTAAATTTTGATGAATTCGTCAAATGTACTTGAAAATCCTTGAAAATTGCCGGCTTCAGCTCGTTATAGCATCGTCATTTTGTTGATAATTTTGTTTGTGTGTCTGAGGAATGTCGTGTCACTTTGGGTGCAAAGTCGTGAGGAAGAATGCAGGACTTAGCAGGAACTTTTCCCTCTCTTTTATTTTTTTGTACGCTGTTCTCCTCTGATTAGTGCACCTTAACCCTTTGTTGACCGACGGTACTCAAAAGTACCACAAATTTTACACGGAATTCAAGTGAAAATGCAAAAAATCAATACACACATCAATTTACATGAGAAATCCGCGGCTATATCACCCATAGCAGTCCAAAAATCTGAAGAGACTGATAAGTACCCTTGGGCAACAAAGGGTTAAGGTAAACACCCCAGCCAACACCCCGGAGATTTGCACCAGTGCTCGACACCCATTTTTCACACTGTAAAAAGCACTAGTTTGTTAGCAATACTGGTGTGTTTTGTGGTTTTTTTCCTAGACCCCTAGTGTGAAACATTCGAAAAGAATACGCAAAACGCAAAAATTTCCACTGAACTATTATTTTTCACATTGTGAAAAAAAGGTGTCGGGTACTGGTACAAATTTCAGGGGTGTTGGCTACTGGGGTGTTTACCTATGTAAGAATCGACTTGAGCTTTTTCTGCTTCTGGTAAATTGGTGTATAAAATACTACGTTTTTGCTGGTCGGTAGTCCTTGTAAAGTCCTTGAAACTCCTTGATTTTTCTTTAAAAAATCTGCCATGAACCATGAAGCCACTACAACAGTCCGCTTTTTCAAAGGTCTTTGGTAGGTTAAGGTGATTTCCTCACCTGTCTGAAAGTGAGATGCCGGCTCCATAGATACGCTACTTTAGTTACTCACTTACTTTTTGAGAATTTGACTTTTAAATATTTGTAATTTTTTTCTGAAATCATCAATAGACGGTTTTATTGATGACGTCATCCGATGATGAGCGTTACAAACAAAGACAAACTGTCCCTCTCGCTCTGACGTAACCCCTATGTACTGCTATCTCACTCCCATCGTACAAATCGTATATATAGAGACATCTTTTGTAAACATTTTTGGCCGAAATGAAAATCGCGAGGCTTTTTAATGCGATTTTGATTCAATAATACGTTGTGAAACAAGGCCCGCTGTATATGAATTTGCAGGTTTTTACCTCTGAATCGACCCTTCAATGGGGCTCTTGCAAACTTTTGCTATAGAGGATTGAAGAGTTGATTCTTGCATAAAAACCTGTAAAAATGACGATGAGTACACTAAAAAAATCACGAAATTCACTCTCAGAATTGGGCTTATTGGCGGAGAGACGCAGATATCACGGGAGATTCCTATCTAAATTGAGACATATATCTGTGTTTCTGTAGAGGAAGTGACTTAATACAGGAATCTCCCGCATGATACCTGCGTCGAACCGCCATTACCATCTTGCGGTTATAGCAGTTATGTGAGTTTATTATTAAATTTTAGACTTTCTTAGTGTGATTTTCGTGATTTTTGCTGGTCTTTACACATGATTGGACTAACTATTTGCTAATAGCAAAAGTTTGCACCCCATTGCTTACTGCAAAAGTGTGCAACAGCAACACCAACAGCCCCATTGCTTTCTTGTGTGAAAGGTTGCAGTTGATTGCAGACATTAAATCCTCAGTACCATATTTTGGTCGTACTGCTGACTTTTAAAAGAAGGTACACTCGATGTTTATATGGGCTCTATCTTTGAAGACCACCATAGTATAAGGTTGACAGAGTTTCGAGCGACGAAACCTTCAAAAACAAATGCGGGAATGTGCTAGATGTCCCCTATTATTTGGTATGCATGTGCTTATGTATGTGTGTCTCTTCCTTTGTCATCTCTCGAGTTGTGTTTCCTACATGCTCTGTGTCCCTCATCCCTCTCTCCCTCCCTCCCTACCAACGCCATCTCTAACCCTCTCGTACCGGGTACCATGGGGCACCGGGGGCACACGCTAGTGACGACACACTGACTCACAAGTTCAGTCAGATTCAATGTAAGTCAAAAGATTTGAGTCACGTGAATGTGTGTGAGTGTGTGTGTTTTGTGCGAGTGAGTTCGGTCCCTCCCCCTTTTTTTTCGACATTGACCTTACTCTGTTCCCTATATACCCCAACATATCAGGTCAAAGTAAGCAGAGTTAATACAAACATACAAGCAACTCTCGGCGCATTATCCACGAGTGTTCGAAGGCCAAAAGGTGTCTCCTGTCTCAGACCAGGAGAAACCCTTATTCCGCGGGTTTTTCTCTCGGAAATGCGGCCGTTTAATCGCACTATATGCGGTCTGAGAATTTGTCAGAAAGAGGTCAAAAATCAGAAACTAATATAAAGTTGGATGGGTTTTAAAAAAAACTTAGGTGCTTAGTTTTTTCCTTTTATCATTTTTATATAAATAAACTAAGTTTAATATGATAAAAGTTTAAATGAAGCATACCTAACTTAAATTGAAAAAATTAATGGTAGTTTAAAAAACAAATGGAATTAATTCATATAAATACTTACAATTAGTTTTCTCATTTATAAACTTTCAAGATCAATGGAGCTGATGCACACTTTTGTTGTAAGCGATTCAAGGGTCGATTCTGGGGTAAAAACCTGCATAAGCAACGATGGTAGCACTAAAAACTCACGAAATCTACTCCTAAACTCACGGAATGCTTTTAAATGCGCGAGGGTAAATGGTGGCGTTTGGAACTATAATAATGGGAGTTTCCTATCTTAATTTTGTCCGTCTCTTTGCTGACAAGGAATATTCACAGAGTAATAAATAAACACCAGAGTAGTGATCCACTTCCAATTAATGGTATCGTGGAATCTACGGTGACACCGATTTCAAAAGAAAGTAGTCTCTTTTCTGTCACTCTTCTCAATGGATTTACAGTATTATTAGACGGGTATCTCCCATTATTAGTGTCCAACGCCGGCATTATGATCGCGTATTTAAAAGCATATCATCAGTTTAGGAGTGGATTTCGTGACTTTTTAGTGCTACCATCGTTATTTTTGCAGGTTTTTACTACGGAAGTGACCCTTAAATCGCGCACAGCAAAAGTGTGCAACATAGCCTCAGTTTAATCACACACAACACTTCACGGAAAAAAAAGATTAGTGCAAATAACCATACGGATACCTGATCTTGGCACCTGCTAGATGTTATGGTAAACTTGACCAGAAGTATGGTACATTTACCGATACTTTGAGTAAATTCGACATGCAATCAGGGAACATCACCTAGTACCTAGTCAAAACATAGTATACTTCTGGTTAACATTACCATAACATCTAGCAGGTGCCAAAATCAGGTATCCGTATGGTTATTTTCACCGTAGTTTTTTCCGTGTAAAGCAAGTAATTAATAACTAGAAATGTCAATACAAAGTTTTAAATTAAGTTTTAAAAGTCGAAAATTATGATTTTCTTTATCCTTTTTCTTTTTGTACAAACTATAAGTGTCCTCCTGGCCGTGAGCCGTGAGCTAAATTCAAAACATTCGGGTTGAATATCAGGCAGTGGGTTCTAAGTTCATTTCTGCGATTTGCGATTTTTAGTCCAAAATCTGTTCTATGCAGCAGCAACTAGGTCATAATGGACTTACGTACGACCTTTGCTCACGAAACTGTCTCACTGAACGCGACATCTTAGGGCCAAAGCGGATGCCAACAAAGATGACCATTGTGTGTATATAACAAACGATGGCTCAGCCTGAACGCATGAAGAAAGTGAATAAAATTAAACTTGGCAACAATTAATTTCAATTTTCAAATACAAATGTTTTACATTCGATTGATGATTGATTACCAGGGCTGCCGTTTTGCGTATAATCAATGCTATTTTTCTATTCACCGATGATTCCACCGGTTGAGAAAAGATTGCACAGTTCAGTTCAGTGTATGACTGTAATGCACGAAAATACTCTGATCTGTAATCTTTCCTTAATCGGTGGAAACTTCGTTGATTAATTAAAATATCCGCAAGTTTTTTAAAGTCATCGACGACTCCACCGGTTGAGAAAAGATTACAGATGCGAGTATTTTAGTTCATTACAGTCATGCACTGAACTGGACTGTGTAATCTTTTTTCAACCTGTGGAATCATCGGTGAATTGAAAAATAGCATTGATTATACGCAAAACGGCAGCCCTGTTGATTACCGAGCTCGCAGTGTTGCCAATCAATTCTATAGATCAGTGTTGCCAGGTGTACGGCTTGAAACCGTGTGCCGTTCATAAGACTCAATGTAAAATTTACGGTTTTTAACATTTTTAACCTCAAATCTGAGAACACTGCCTGTAATAAAAAAGGCCCGCCTTTTACCTGAAGCACGGTGATATTTCAACCAAGAAAATGCCTGGCTCTGTTACGACTTTACGAGAATTCTCTGGTGCTTGCAAATACCTCAGTTCAAAGTGTTGAGGATTTTCTGGTTCTATGACCAAATTCTGACACTGGCGGATTTAGGAAGTTGTCCCTCCCTCTCTTTTCTCAATAGAACGCGTGTGTTAGACAAGGACAGATTACTGACAGTTATGTGATTTTCGCCCCACCTACTATCCTTTTCTAACACATGTGTTTAAATGGCTAGAGAGAGAGAAGGAAAATTTATTGGATCCGCCAGTGGATTCTGATAGAAATACTAGAACTTTCCGGCAGATGTGCTTGAAATTTCTTGGTTGCATGACTCACAGTTGTGCTGATAGTAATGTTATTCAAAATGAGTTATTTTTTCAGTCAGGATTCAAAACACCAATCAGTTTGAAAAAAAAAAAAAATGCACCAAATCCTGAAATGTCGGGAGAAAAATAAGTCCATTCTAAAAATTGAGTAAAAAAAAAGAGAGGGTGAAAGAACAAGAGACGAATTATCTTGTTTTAACCGACGACTAATATATTCCATTACTTCAAAGTGCATCGCGCTCTAGCGCGCTTATTCTTGTTTTCGACGTCTGACCTGAGCCTTAATATACTAGCGATACGCGACGTTGCCGTAGCGAAATAGCGTCAATTTACTCAATGTGATTCTGTTAGTTCTTGCATAAAATCCAGCGAAAATGACGAAATTTACTCACATAGACTCTCAAAATGACTTTAAAGTTAAATGCTTATTTGTGAAGCTACGCAGGTACTGTGGGAGATCCCTTTCTATATTTTGATACTTTCCTCTGTATGTTGCTATAGACTGTTTTAGTAGAGCGATATATCGTATCGATTGCCGTCCGAGGGCCTCTGGTTCCAAACAAACTCTGGTTCAATGTAATTTCCCCATAAGCGAACTTTTAAACGGAAATTTAGGGTATTAAATCAAACAATTAATGCGACCTTGTTGCGATTATGAATTCTACGTCCTCGAAAATGCTTAATTTTGCTTGATTCCTTGACTAAAACTGCCGGAATCAATAAGATATTACAGATTAAATGTTGCATTTGTAGGTTAGAATCGCCCGAAATCCCGCCAATTCCACAACAACAACAACAACAACAACAATAACATTTGGGTGATTCCAACCTCCAAACGCATCAATTAATCTGTAATATCTTGTTGATTCCGGCAGTTTTACGGGTGGAACCAGGCAAAATTAAGCATTTTCGAGGACGGAGAATTCATAATCGCAAAAAGGTCGCATAAATTGTTTGATTTAATACCCTGAATTTCCATTCAAAAATCCGCTTATGGGGAAATTACATTGAACCAGAGTTTGTTTGGAACCAGAGGCCCTCGGATGGCAATCAATACGATATATCGCTCTACTAAAACAGTCTATAGCGAGAGAATGACAAATTAGACAGGAATACTCCATGACACCTGCGTAGCTCCGTCATTTAAGAGCGAAGATGGTGAAGCTACATTGAAACAAAAATAACGTGTTGTACGGACATGATCAGGATAGGCGATATGAAGACACTTGTACCGAACGTGTTCTGAACGCAACCTGATCAGGTTTTTGACACAGAAGTTTGTGTCTGAAACACATCACGTCGTGCTCTGAACACGTTCGGAGTACGTTCAGAACACGTTCGCCAGTGTCTTTATTACCGCCCATTCTGATCGTGTCCAGAACCTGTTATTTTTTTCATTGATGCAGGTACCTATCATAGGAGATTCCTGTCTAATTTGTCTTTCTCTATTTGGAAATACACAGATGAAAGCCTTAAATTAGATAGGAATCTCCCTTGGTACCTGTTTAGCTCTGCAAATACGCCTTATAAACTTTGAAGTCATTTTGTAAGCCTGTGAGTGAATTTCGTAATTTTTTAATGTATAACCACCGTAATTTGCGCTAGTCATTACTCAAGAAATAACTAACTCACGCCAAAGCCCTGCTGAAGGCCATTTTCAAGTTGGTTGTTGTAAGTGCAAGGGGTCCGCGCTAGCCACCGTTCTGTTAAGACTTGTGTATTCCAAATAGAGAAAGACAAATTAGACAGGAATCTCCTATGATACCTGCATCAATGAAAAACATAACATGTTCTGGACACGATCAGAATGGGCGGTAATAAAGACACTGGCGAACGTGTCGCCCCTTATAATTTAATCGCTTGCAGCAATGGAGCTGTTGCAAACTTTTGCTAGAGACCAAATAATGTTACGGCTTGACGGTCCTCCGAAAGACGTTGGATGGTGCGCACGGAAGTATATTTGCGTGTAATTTATACCCCCCGTAAGTGCTCACCGATCATCTGCGTGCGGAACCGTGAGGACGTAACATTATTTGGTCCCAGGCTTATTAATAGTTGATGATGGGGTAAAACCCTGTAAATCTAACGATTAGCGCACTAAAAAATCACGAAATCCACACCCAAATTCATAAAATGCTTTCAAACGCGAGACCGTAATGGCGGACGTTGCCGCCGATTACATTGGGTTTCTCTCTCTCAATCAGCTCCATCCTCACAAGATGTTCTCGCGACACCACACAAGAAGAAGAAGAAGCATACAATTGCCATAAGATTTGTTGCCGCTGCCGCCAATACGGTCTCGCGTTTGAAAGTATTTCATGAGTTTGGGAGTGGATTTCGTGCTTTTTTAGTGCGCTAATCGTCATTTTTACAGTGTTTTAACCAATTATCAACTATTAATAAGTCTGTAGCAAAAGTTTGCAACACCTCCATTGTTAGCAATAAGAGCCCCATTCATGAAAAGTCAAATTAAAAAAGTCATCAATAATCAACGTATGTTGGTATACGAGCTTGTAAAGTTTACAGTGTAAACGGGAAAATGTTGTGACATAATGCGGTGACAAGAATGGTAAATGAGAGGCGGAAAAAAATAGTTTAAATATTAAATACTTAGAAACGAACTCGCCGAATGGAGTTTATGGAATATTATATACTATCTCGGTTTGGCAACGATTGCGAGCTTCGCAGTATCAACGGCTTAAATTCGGCCTCGGCGATCCCGAGCGTCGCGTCGGTCGCACTGCGTTTTAAGCAGTTAACATAAATTATTCAGAAATTAGCATTTTTCGTCGATTTCGCCCTGTTTACTCTTTATTGCTCTAATTTTTTTCTTAAGGGTCTTCCCTTTCTTTGCTTTTGATCCTAGTCTTTTTTCATTTAGATTTTTTTTTTTTTTTAATAATTACGTTGAGGTGTAAGTGATGGTTGGCAGTTGCGGTGAGTTGGTGAATGGTGAACCTCGTTACCTCTCGCACGCGTTTTTACTGAGTAAGTCGTTAACCCTAATGCATTGGCGTGGGTCGTTAACAACCGCGTTTAAAGGTTATCGTCAAATATCTCTCCACCAAAGGCCAGCCTTTATTCATACCGGTTTTATATTGACATCAGAACATCAGATTGTTTGTCCGTTTGGTCATAAAAATCGATGAATATAGTATGCGTTAAAGAAATAAACTGTCAGGAATACCCCACGAACACTTTCTCACGTCAAATTTAATTTCGGGGACCCCTAGACCTCCTTTATTACTCTGAGGGAGACTCCCACCCATACCACCTTTAATATTCTGGGGAGACTCCCAGTCCCAGACCCCCTTTAATATTCTGGGGCGCCATCAGACCCCCTTTAATATTCTGAAATATTCTATGGGGGAGACCCTCAAACCCACCCATATAACATTCTGGGTGAGACCCTTAGACCCCCCTCCCCCTTTATGAAGTTAATTTTATAGTATAGGTGTTTGCAGAATGTTTTTGCAAAGGACATTACCCAAAATCGGCCTTTTTACCCCTGAGAGCGAAATGTGAAAGAATTTCAGGGGTGATAGAGGATTAAATCAGCGTTCCGAATCTGGCCTATTTTTTGATTTTGGACGAAGGGAAAGGGGGGGAGGGGGGGTCCAAAGTTAGACCCTTCAAATGCCCATAGCTTTTGAACGAATAAAGTTATGAGAATGTACTTTGCGCGAAAAGATAGATCTTTTAAAGACCTTTCGATTGATGTGTACGATATTTGCCTTATTTTAATTTTTAATCGATTTATCGAAGTTTTTCTGATTTTTTTGAAATCGGGTTTTCCGTTTTTTTAATCGTGGAAGTTTGGCAACGCACTAATCATCACAAATAATTTCCAGGATAAAAGGAGACGCGATTTGCTAAAAAATGGTTCAAACCGCATGTTGGGGAAATGCTTTGAAGCGGAGTTATAAGGGTTCAAAGTTGGCGCTGTCACGAAAAAGGCCGCCCCGAGGGGCGTACTACAGGTGGTAGAAGTTGGCATTATCTGTTCTTCCCGTCCAAATGACTTGAAATTTGGTATTCCCGGGTATTTTTTAACGCTGAATTCAAATTTTGCATCAGTTTTTCAAAATCAAAAAATCCAAGATGGCTGCCGACCAAATTTCCAAAAAAAATGGTCGGCAGCCATCTTGGATTTTTTGATTTTGAAAAACTGATGCAAAATTTGAATTCAGCGTTAAAAAATACCCGGGAATACCAAATTTCAAGTCATTTGGACGGGAAGAACAGATAATGCCAACTTCTACCACCTGTAGTACGCCCCTCGGGGCGGCCTTTTTCGTGACAGCGCCAACTTTGAACCCTTATAACTCCGCTTCAAAGCATTTCCCCAACATGCGGTTTGAACCATTTTTTAGCAAATCGCGTCTCCTTTTATCCTGGAAATTATTTGTGATGATTAGTGCGTTGCCAAACTTCCACGATTAAAAAAACGGAAAACCCGATTTCAAAAAAATCAGAAAAACTTCGATAAATCGATTAAAAATTAAAATAAGGCAAATATCGTACACATCAATCGAAAGGTCTTTAAAAGATCTATCTTTTCGCGCAAAGTACATTCTCATATCTTTATTCGTTCAAAAGCTATGGGCATTTGAAGGGTCTAACTTTGGACCCCCCTTTCCCTTCGTCCAAAATCAAAAAATAGGCCAGATTCGGAACGCTGATTTAATCCTCTATCACCCCTGAAATTATTTCACATTTCGCTCTCAGGGGTAAAAAGGCCGATTTTGGGTAATGTCCTTTTCATGAAAATTCAAACAGCTATATATTCGAAGTATTTTAATTTTTCCCTGTTCAATTTTACCAATCTTTTTGATTTTAATGGAAACCTTTTATCCTTCATTACTTGCTTACAACTTAAAATTTCGAAAAAACAAGAAAGGACTCTCGAGGCAATGTGAAAAGCAACTACCCCGCAAAATTTGGATGCAAATGGATCTTTGCGGTTGAAAAGTTACTCTGGGATAATGACATGGCAGACACGTGCGCCATCGCAATATTTTCTCAATGGGGCAGTTGCAAGGGTCTGAAGTGTTGTGTTTTTTTATGAAGAAAATGAAAGTACTTGATGAGCTGAGAAGAAATAAATACCTTTGGTTTCTAATTATGTCCCATTGTTTCGGAGATGAGATTTTGGCCCAAAATTCATTGTTTTTAATGGGACTTCAGCGTAGTGACGTCACTTTGCACACGATTTTTTTTTACAAATTTACACGTGTGTATCTCCAAAACCGAGGCACTCAGGAAGAAATCAAATGAACCATCGTTCTCAGCTCATCAAGTACTATCATTTTCTTTATTAAAAAAAGCACAACTTTTCAGACCCTTACAACTGTCCCATTTCTATATTATTGTTAATTGTGAGAAAGTTGTGAATTCAATAATCGACAGGAGTTCCATTTAATTATCAGAGACGGATATAGATCCAGCACAAAGCTAGCGACAGGTGTCCAATTTTAAAGTTCATATTTGGTCGGGATCGACTCCGTGGAAAACAACAGGCAACAGTCGCAAACTGTTTAGTGATGGACATTGGACATAGGTTAGGTTTTCTTCATGGTTTAAGTCGGCGTTTTTTTTTGTTTTTTTGTGGTGTCATTCGACGGCCCGTGAAGCAACTGATTGTGAGACCAAATTATGTTACGACTTAACATCGACGGTCCCAAAAGACGGAGGATGGTGAATGCATGGGTCGTCGCAAACTTTATAGCTGCAGCGCAGCGTTATAGAAGGTTGATTCCTTTGTAAAATCACTCGATAGTAACGTTGAGATTTAAATTAATACCTGTTGTTTCTGGTGATTATCGGTGCAACGATTGCACTGTATATAATCAAACTGTTTGAGCGTGTTCAGAGGCTTTAACAGTAATTGGTCTCAGGGTTATATGACGATGGATGATGGGTTTTGGAAGTTTCGGTCCACCGCACCGGTTTCTTGGGTTGGACTCTTCGAACTTTTTTGGAAGCGTCGTGGTGGTTTAACAGGAAAAATACTTTATTAACCAAAATTTTATTGCAGCTCCGGTTACGCACAGGAATTCCGTTTAAATTAACAGGAATTTAGCTTGAAAAATTACGAAATTCACTCAATGACTCACAAAATGATCTTAAAGTTTAACCATTGTGTGTCCGGGGGGGGGGGGCAGATTTTTACCCCAGGCCAGTTTTTTAATTATAAAGAGCAGAAATTTCATTACCTCACTTCAAGCTTGCTTCCCTGTACACCTTGATGAGGGTATTTAAAAACTTTCCACAGAAAATCGGAAATTTTCATCGAATTTTCCTGTATTTTATTGGCAAAGAAAGTCAAAGGTATGAAATCCCCCCCGGTCCAGGGAATCAACCTCATTTCAACAAATTTGGATGGAAAAAAAAAACCTTCATGTGATCTTATTGCCTAGGTATTAGCAGTTTCAGAATACGTAATTTTTTTAAGGATTACTGTTCATTAGTAAAATATGAATTTCTAAATTCAAAGTATTCAAAAGAAAGTGTGTTACAGTTTTTTTTTTTGTTTTTTTTTTTTTAATATTTCAAGTATTTGAACTTTGTACTTTTTTGGAAATTTCCTCGCCAAACATTGGAAAATCAAACAATTTGAAAAGGAAAAAAAAGAAAACAAACATACATACTTTAGTATCTAATTGTAAGAGAGCGCCCACTGGACAATATGTTTTTATCATATTTGAAAAATATTAAGCCATCAGCAATGGTCTTAAGTTGGGGTGAAAATTCACCCCCCCCCCCCCGGGTAATCAGAATGTGTAAAATACCTTCGAAACACAAAGCTTAAGGCGTAGTGGTGGAGCTGCGCAGGTACTTACCATGGGAGATTCCAATCCTATCTAATTTGAGGTTTTCCTTTGTGTGTTTCTATGGAGAGAGTGACACATTAGATGGGAATCTCTTATGGTTCCAGCGTAGCTCCGCCAGATTGCGCCTTAAACTTCAAAGTAATTTTGTGAGTCTGTGAGCGAATCTCGTAATTTTTTAATGTGCTCACTTCGTAAGTTTTGCTGGATTTTATTTAAGAATCAAGTGTATTCAATTGCTTTTAGCAAAAGTTAGCAAGGGTCACATTCTACATAATATTGCAACGCAGTGGCGGGCGCTAGAAAGCTGATTCTGCTCATTTGGACGAGAAGAGATGAGATAGCGGGAATCTACCGATCCCCTTGGTTTAAACGGCGTCACATGACCGATTTCGAGTCACTCAATGGAAAGGAGGACGACGAAGGAGTCATTTTTATTATGAAATGATCGACTCAAACGACTTTAAATCTGTCACGTGACGCAATTTAAACCAATGGGAATGATGGATTCCCGCTATCTCGTCTCGTCTCGTCCAAAAGAGCAGAATCAGCGCCCAGGCGGTGTATCCGTGGACTTCACCCAAGGTACTTATATTTAACAGGTATGCTCGACTCGCTTCCCGCGTCATCTTCAGTGGCGCGCAGTTCAAAAAGCATTCCAAGATGGCCGAAAAAAGAAGAAAACATTGTATGCTTTTTCCAGAAAACGTTGGGCTTCCCTCTCCAGAATAGCAGAAAATAGCCCGATGTTTTCTGGAAAGAGTTTACAATGTTTTCTTCTTTTGTCGGCCATATTGGAATGCTTTTTGAACTGCGCGCCACTAAAGATGACGCGGGAAGCGAGTCGAGCATACCTGTTAAATATAAGTATCTTTGACTTCACCAGGAAATTGTACCAAGGGAGGAGAAGGGAAGGCCGCTGGTAAAAGTTAGGACTTTGATGATTACACTTGTTCCAAAAACGACTATAAATAAAATTACGGCCCAGTTAAGATTATAGTTGGCCAAATCTATGGCTAAAGCCGTTTTAAGGAATTAGTTACTTGTATAACTCTATAACTTGTATGGTCGTTATAATCGTCAATTTTACCAGGAGCAGCATCGATTACATCCCGAATATTAAGTTAGCTTTTCATCAAAATCTTTTTTTTCTTTTTTTTTTTTTTCAACGTCGCAAAAATGATGAAACATAAAAGAAAAATTTGTTATTTTTGCGCGTTCGGCAGTGGCGTCGCGTCCATGAGTGCACATGAGCACGTGCACCCCCTGAGCCGAGAGAACGGCAAAACTTTAATTAACCCTTATTGAGAGAGAAATAATTCCAAACCATGAACAATCAGTGCGTGGAAAGAGACCGATCAGGAGCCAGCCTTCCGCGAGCATTCAGTATGAGGCGACGAGAGAGAAGTACCGCGCCCCGGCCGCCTCCACTGCCACGTATACGAAGCGTTTAGCTAGCCGAGAGAGTTCCGTACACAGCACGAACTCGGCCGATACACGCTGTGTGTAGTGGCAGTCTGACCCGTGGGCATATTTTCGATCTAAACATTCGCTGAGAAACCTCGTCCTCGTGCACTCAGATTTGTGCACGAAGCCGAGGAGAAGTGTCCAGCGAGCTACTCCCACCACCAGAAAACCGGTTCCCCTTCCACTGCTCGCTCACTGCTCAGCTCACTCTCTCAGTCCACGACTCTGCGTCTGCGCTGCGTATTGTGCGAGTCTCCCATTTCTGCCATTTCTCACTCATTCTCGTTGCAGCAAGTGAGCACACTGCGCTCGGCTGTCTTGGCTTGTCTTTAAATTATACATATGTACTGATATACGTGTAGCTAAAAAAAAAAGAAATGTGGGCAGCAGAAATCATTGATTTATGTAGGCAGTCTCAACCCTGCAAAGACAAGGAGGTATTTTTTTTTATTTTTCTAAGAAAATATAGGGTTTATTGCAGGTCAAAATATTGTCTGAAACTACTCAAAATTGCCCATAGGTAAACCTCCAATTCCAAAAAATTTTCGGGGGAGGACCCCCGTCTAACGGGGAAAATATACGCAACAATACGAGCCCAACCCGTTTAGAAATTGTGCCGGGTAACTGCAGTGGTGATTCCTGGATTCGGGCGCCAGTCTTCCGTGGAAGACAAAAAAAAAGTTCCAGAGGATGTCGAAGTATACAATCAAACTATTTGTCAAAAACACAACTTTAATATTACCCAGAATGCGACTCAGCGCGTGCACCCACATGGTAATACGAAAGAGGAGACCGTAGTAAATACTTCTCGACATTCTAGCATGAAACAACTAAGTAAAATCGTCTCCACGAGACAAAAAGTTCAAACTCAAAGTTTTAGGGCTTCAAACACAAAAAATCTATGTATTTAAACAATACCAAACAAATCACAATACTATAAAACTGGGCTACAACCCGAATACAAAATATCGTCTGACACAAAAGGCGCTACTTCACAAAAACAGGTACAAAATCGCATCGCAATGGCGAATAAACGAACTGTCCAATCAATGGGACAAATCACAAAATCCAATCAAACTAATGACAAACAATCGAGTTGATACACAATCTGTACCGAACTCGAAATATACACTATCGATTCGAAACTAACAATGAAATGTATCGAACTTTCTCAGTAAAATAAGTAATCGAAACTCGCTCTTTAAAACTCATCAAAGGAAGGGGGGGGGGGCTGAAAAGAAAGAAAAGAGTATTCATCAGGAAATGCGACTAAACGCGTGCACCTCAACTGATAATAACTCGTGCGATTATCGATTAACGAAATTCGCCCAAAAATATTCGAGGCGGCAAGTCAAAGAACCGACTTCGGATCATTTGTCCTAGCGCGGATGCGACTCAACGCGTGCTCCCGCTAACTAGGACGCGATCCGAAGCAGTTGCTCCGTGACTTGCTCCCGGCTGTCAAGCAACTTCAAAATGTATACGGTACAGGGGCATAAAAACGGAAAATGTTAAAAACAACGAGATTTCAGTTTTCAACAATGAAAAAACAATAGTTATATACAATTAAAAGAGACGAAACCTACATCACTAAAAAGGGGCTAAATTCTCCCAGATGGTGAGCATAATCGAAAACTATAACAAATATTTAAATTACAATGATATTCAAAATGGGGAACTTTCGGGAGCAACAAATAAGAATAGACGGTGGAGCGATCTAACGGGAAAAGGGAGAACCTCTATGCGACGCTGAGCTTGCGCGCCAAGGAGGAAGCAGAAAGTCGGCGCTGGCCGACTCTGTGCGCTCCTCGCACACACACTCAACTCAATTTACTTCTCTTTCTCATTTAACAAAATAAACAGACGGATTAAAACTTCTATTCTGTCTAAACTTACGAACTATGGCTACAGGTGCGATTCCATATTAATTAAATAAATCGTATTTTCTAAAGAGGGGGGGGGGGTTTAAATGAACAAAAGAGATCTAAAACTACAGATTAAGATGCGTTATTTACAACTAGGATAACTTAAAACGGAGATTTTTGTTCACCAAAAATCTTCGTTACACCCCGGACCCCCCTTTTTGTCCTGGGGGGTATTCCATACCCCCCAAACCCCCCGGAAATGTGCACTACCTATTAAAAATCCACGCGACGCCACTGGCGTTCGGTCAACTTTAATGAGGTTGGTGTCACAAAGAAAAATGGAACGCTCTTAAAAAAAAGTAAATAAAAAATAAGGGATTTTAATATTTTACGGCCCTATAACATATTTACACGCATGTTTGTTTGTGGGGTGACAAAAAGTAGATAGATATTTTTTATCGTGGACCTCATCAAACACTTCTAAACAATAGTTCAATGATAAAAACGAGACAACTTGAAAATAGGCCACTTGTTAGAATCAAAAACCCGAGTCCCAAATCAGCCATTGAGAAAGGTCTAAGTCTGGTTACTTTATCAGAGTAAAGGGATTCGAGAAGACTTGAGAAGACTCTCCTGTAGTTATTGACCTCTTCATTTAGTAAATTTACAATGTGACCAGAATCAACTAACTTAAGGATTAGATCATTAATTTTGTTTGCAAAAACCGAATACTTAAGGAATGCAAAAGAGAATGGGAAACTCATGACATTCTCGTGAAGAAAGTGTTGTTCATACTCCTCGGGTGTTCCATCGTCAGGATAAGAATTCATCCTCAACAAATCGTCTTTTAAGCTTTTATCAATCTGAACAGGGAAAATGCACAAAAAAGCGTCAGTTCGTATGATTTGTTCCTGGCGCTCTTGCACTTTTTGATTCAACTCTTTAAGGGGTTTCATAATTTCATTCATGGTTGTATTTGGAATCGATCTGTTATATAGTGATGAGTAAGTAAGGCTCTCTATTTCGTCCTTCACTTTACCCAAATAGACATAACTATCGATAAGTCTCTTGTTAATTGATGGATAGTTAAGATCAGCTCCAAATAATCCTCGATCTCTCACCAAGTCGATCGATTGTATTTGCAAGTCCGATCCTTCTAGGTCTTCAATAGTATCAATGTCGGAGTATCGCACTCGCCTGGTAACCAATGTTATCATCTCGCTTAGGAGGAGGGTAGCCAAAATCAATTTTGAGAAGACAATGGCCAAGAAAAGAAGTTTGCCGCTAAGCAAACGACCGAAGAGTAACTTCTGTTGACTGGCACATATAAAGTAGCAGTAGACACTCCAACAAGGAGAGAAACGTTCGTAGCTCATCAGCTCGCTTTCAGAGAAGAAGGATCGAATGGACGACTTAAGCGCCAACCATCTGAATATATAATGCACTGAAATACTAAACGCAGACGCAACTAATAGCATCGTCCACACTGAGGGAGTGAAGCTTTTGAAGACTACTAAGTGTTGCGGCCAGTAACCGCTACGGGGCGCCACAAATATCAGCGAGCTCGTATCTAAAGCTGTCGAAAAATCATAATACCAGGGTTCGGGAACTCTTACGCCGTCGTCAAACACAATTAGATCAACATTTACACTCAAGCCTTTTGAGACGAGAGCTGAACGGAGCTCAGCTTCTTCAGACATCAGTTTCTCAGTGACAAAATAAGTATAATTCAAAGAGCAATTTAAATACTCTGCGAAATATTCTGTGAGAAGTCTATCAAAGATCCTTTGTCGCAGATTAAAATCTAAATGGAAAGAATGGTCTGTAAAATCAGGAAAGACATATAATACGGACAAACTTTTATTCTCCATGTTGAACCTAGAATTACGAAAGTAAGCACCTTTTTCGCCTGTGTATTGCATGATATTTTCAGTAAAAGGATTATAATTATAGCAGATCCTATGGCCGGGACAAATGAGTACTCCAAAACCTCGGAAAGTTTGCCACATGAACTTGAAAATCAATTGGACGTCACAAATCAAAGTTTTTTCAGAGAGAATTGTTTCCGGTCGACTTTTCGCCACCTTATTTTCTAGATTTGTCAAAGCACTGCTCGTGTTGTCTGCATCTTTCTTGTAAACGTAGAAAATCAAATTATTTTCACCGTTAAAAATACGACTGATGAACATAGATCGGACTCGATGAACCGATTCGCTGGAGTTTACTGCATTTAATACGGATTTGTCATTGTTCAGAGAATAATGACAATCACGAGAATCATTGCGGTAATTAATGGGACAATTTCCATATGGACCTGAACTATTGTCTTTTTGTTTTTCTAATGAGGGTAACGGAATTTCATGATGAAAAATACTTGTGTTTAAAACTGTTTTGTTTTTTGTGTTTTCGTCATCACAGAAGTCTCGAATTAGGATACTGATATCCTGACAATCGTCCAAAACAATCAGTATGTTCTTGACACGCTTTTCGTTTACGCTTTCTTTCAAAAAAGTGTGGTGATCGATCAGTAATGTTGAAATCAAACTTTCGTGCAGTAATTGAATCAACGGAAACATCGAAAAATGTTGGTTCCGATTCCAAATGTAGAGAAGTGGCGAGTCAGAATATTTCAAAGTGTCATTGCAAATTTTGAATATGAAGTCAAGATTCTGCGTTGAGGAAAGAGAGCTAGCTCGAATATTAAGAGAGAGAAAAGCAACGGAACAAACAAAGAAGGTCTGTTTAAAACAAAGTTTGTTCCCTCCGAACATTTTAGATTTGGAATCGATCACTAAACTGTTTAAGGGTTTTTCAAGGAAATGTTCTTGAGTGGCTGAAACACTACACTTAAAGTGCGAGGTTTCGTTTCCGTGAAAACGACAAAAACTTTTAAATTGATTGAATTATTCCCTCACATACCTACTTTTTCAACCATGCGTCCATGCACGACAAATCGACAATTCGTTGACACACGCGGATAGGCAATAGACATTAGACATATTGATACAATACGTACCTATTTAAAAAAAAAAAAAAAAAAAAAAAAAAAACACCCGCGTCGCTCTGTATCAAAGAGCTAAGCATGAATGCCTCTGATACAGGTAATCACAACCAATAGAAAATCATGCTTGCACAACATCCTGGTCAGAAGTGTTTTTAATACCCTTGGCTCGAGCACAAAAACACCTATAACGTTGAAGTATCGAATTTATTGAGAGAGTGAAAAAAGGTTATTGATTTACTCAATTTCCGGAAATAAGGCAAATGAAACAAAGGGTGTTCTCTTCTTGCGACATCGGCATTGTAATAATAGAGACATTTTGCCTGTCGAGCGCACTTTTCGTCTTATGGGATTTTAGTCCCCCTGCCCAACGACGCCCAGCAGATACTTCACCGCAGACTTAGGTTCCCCTGCCCGAAGCTTTTTCTCAGTGTAGTCTGTGATTGGCTCCCGTAAGTAATTGTTGTATGGGAGCGTTCTAGAACTCTCCGATCCGGTAAACTGGGAAAGTGCGTCAGAATTTCCGGGGAGTGTTTACGATAAAGCCGATAATGTTTTGATGAAGCTCATCGGTTCTCCGATGAATTTAAGAACGATCACGGGCGCAGCGTGTTATTGTTAAAAATGTCTGTTTACATTTCAATAACCTCCAAAACACCCATATGAACCCACGAAAATAGGATGTTTACTTCTTTGAGGTTAGTTTTCATCGGCTTTACCGGAGTTCTTACTCCAGTAAAGCCGGTGTACCCCGGGGAAGAGTTCTGATGAACTTCATCGGAGTTAAAGAACGCTCGGCCGATGAACTTCCCCGGGTTATCAGAAACGAAATCGGAGAATATAAGAACAACTTGGTAATTTACCCGTTTAGCGGGGAAGCTCTCCGGAGAATTCTAGAACGCCCCCTTTCAAAACTCTGGTCACGAAAGAAGTGACCGGTGGTTACTAAATAAAATTTGCTTTTTGGGACTCTACCCTTAATACCCCTATAAATATGCAAGACGGCAGCACTGTGTTGAATTCAACGATACTCTTTTCTTCTGTTTCTTTTTCACCCTCAATACCTTCAACCTGTTTTCGCACTTGTAGCGTGTTACTTTATCATTTGCCCATCTGTCGGCGTTCAAGCGCTGTCATTGATTGATTACTTTTTGATTGATTATTCTGTCTTGTTTTTCTATGTTTTTCTCTCCAGAGCTGTCCGATCCCGGCGCGGTGATGAAACCAGTAGCAGTAGTAGCGATCAAATTTTCGAGAGTGTCCGAGCGGTGCCGCCCCCGCCTTCGCTTCAATCAGACTCGGTGAGTGGTGTCGTCGGTGTGGGTCAGCCGAACCCGTTCCTGCCCTCAGACAACGTTATCCTCTTCGGTATGAGGCTGGAGACCTCGGAATCGGCGGCCGAGTACGACGAGGTCGGAATCCCCGAGCTCCTCCACGGCTCAAAGGCCACCATCCGACTCTTCGGGCACGGATGGACCAATCACACTGTGTTTGCTCTTACTTCAAGTACCGGTCAACGGAACGGATATTGCGAACATCCCAAGGACGATGTGGCCAAGGTCAGTATTTGTTTACCTTTTAAGCGCTTTTGGTTAACTCACGGTAGAGGTTGTTTCAAAAATGTAGGCGCAGCTTACCGATAATTCTTGGCGATTTCTCTATTTTCATTTGTTGAAATTAAAGAAAAGAAACTTGCTCTTGAGGAGCGTGTTTAACTGCTTTAAAATCAAACTGTCAAAAATTAAGGCAAGTCTCCATATAATTGCTCTTCTGTGTTAGTTGAGAAAAATCTAAATATCTATAAATCAATAGCTAACTTTTTAAAAACAAAAAGTATAAACTTATAAAATCCTATCAGTACCTTCCAGCTGGCAGCTACCCAATACCGTCTCTACTCATACCCGGCTGCTTCTTTTGAAAAAGTGGGGTTAGGGTTGTCTTGGTACATGTAAGCTTATGGAATGCTTATGGCGTTACCAAGGATTCGGTTGGTTTTTTGAAGTTCAACCAAAGTTGGAGAAGTACGTCAGTAATGAAAGTTTCGGGCTTAGTTACTTCCCTTAAGTAGTAAAAGAGTTGAAAATCGTGTTTTGAGAGGATAAATCCCAATTTTGCATTTCACCAATATTTCATTATCCATTCGCCTTGTTCACTTGGTGTGTTTTCCATGGCTTATATAGTCTTTGGTATAGAAGTACCTTTGATGAGCCTCAAAGCGTGAAACTTGATTGGAGATCTATTTCTTCTTTTCTTTTCGTCTCACTATTACTAATGCTTTTCAAACCTAAACATCATACTTGAACTTTGAACCCATCAATTCTCTGAACAATTCTTTATTCCATGTTCCTTGCAATGTGTCTTTATAGGTGGCTGTAGATTCTCAAGTATATAAGAGAATAAAGCAACCCCCTCCCCCCAAAGGCAGGTTTTGTTGTGATTTGAAGGAATGAAAATTGAAAATTCGCCAAAAATTGTCGGTCTAGATGTGCCTGTACCTGTGAAACCATTTCTAGCACTTGTATGTTTTTTGAAGTTTGTGAAAATCGTCCGTCTGCAAAGTTGGCGGTTTAGAGAAATAAGCTTTACTTTCAAGTTAGGGTGCAAATCTAAAGGCTTCTACCGACGATCAAATGGAGCTATTGCAAAGGTCTGCTGTAAGAAAATGGATTCTCATGTAAATTGTTTTACGCAAATAACGATGAGATGAGACCATCAAAACCATCACCAAACTCACTACTCACTGAGGAAACGTAGCTCAAAGTTAACAGATGGACACTAACTTGTATGTAGGCACTATACTTACTTTTCGCTCCCCAAGTATTACACGGAAAAAAAACTACGGTAATAATAACCATACGGATACCTGATTTTGGCACCTGCTAGATGTTATGGTAATGTTAAGTAGAAGTATACTATGTTTTGACTAGGTACTTGGTGATGTTACCTGATTGCATGTCGAATCTACTCAAAGTATCGGTAAATGTACCATACTTCTGGTCAAGTTTACCATAACATCCAGCATGTGCCAAAATCAGGTATCCGTATGGTTATTTTCACTAATCTTTTTTTTCCGTGTAAACGACTTGTTTGACAAATCATCTCCGAAAGCTTCATCGTATGCATGAAAACAGCCCAAAGCGTAACTTCCGCGTGGATTTCCTCACAGCACGGCAACGTTGCTTAAATCCAAAGTTTAATCCTG